>JBBDGP010000228.1:1550000-2072500 GCA_037952835.1 Lithobates septentrionalis | reverse complement strand
CCACGATGGTATCTGTATTGTGTAGAGGTTAACCCAGGTGGCCCAGATGCTTGCGTACAATAGATATAATATAGGAGGTAGATCCACTCAGTCATCCAATCCGTGTATAGAAGAAATGTAAAAATACATAGCGTAATACTGTCTCCATGTGTTCATCTCTAGTCTCTAGATGGTCTCTAGAGATGAACACATGGAGACAGTAGACATGTGCATTTCGTTTAGTTCCGAATCGAAATTCGGACGAAATTTTTATTATTCGGACATTCGGATGCATCCGAAATACCGAATTACAATACTAACGAATTTAAACGAATCCGAAATGTTTCGAATCGAAAACCCACGGCCGAAATTCGAATCGAATTCGAATCGAATTCGAAACCAAATTCGAAATATATTCGATTCGAAAACAAATTCGAAATATATTCGACTCGAATTCGAAAACAAATTCGAATCGAATTAGAAAAAATATAAATTGATTTCTAAAAAAAAATACAATAAAATAGAATATAAAATAATAAAACAATAGAATAAACATAAAAGAGTCGTAAAGAATAGAACAGAATTTAATAGAATTTAATAAAATACAACAGAATATGACCATCTTCTGAAATTCGAATTTCGAATAGCATAAATTCGAATTTGAAAATAGATTGGAAAATAACAATTTATATTTATATATATATATATATATATATATATATATATATATATATTCGAATTCATTCTATATGAAATTCGAATTTCGGAAAATGTTTATATATATAAATATATATTTATATATAAATATAAATATATATTTATATATATATATATAAAACCATTTTCCGAAATTCGAATTTCATATAGAGTGAATTCGAATTCGAATAGAAAAGATTAGACTAGAAATAGGAAATAGACTAGAAAAACAATAGAACAGAATTGAGTAAAATATAATGTGTATATATATATTATATTTTATTCTATTCTGTTCTATTTTTTTTCTATTCTAATCTTTTCTATTCGAATTTGAATTCATTCTAAATGAATTTCGAATTTCAATAGATGGTTATATATAAATAAATATCTAATATATATATATATATATATATATATATATATATATATATATATATATATATATATATATACACATATACATATATATATATATATATATATATATATATATATATATATATATATATATATATATATATATATATATATATATATAAAAAACCATTTTCCAAAATTCGAATTTCATATAGAATGTAATTGAATTTAAATAGAATAGAAAATAATATCATAAAAAAACAATAGATCAGATCAGAAAAAAAAAAAAAACAAACATATATATATATATATATATATATATATATATATATATATATATATAAATAACCATTTTCTGAAATTCGAATTTCATATAGAATGAAATCGAATTTGAATATAAAAGATTAGAATAGATTAGAAAATAATAGAAAAGAATATCATAGAAAAACAATAGAACAGATCAGGAAAAAAAAATTATATACATCTTTTGAAATTCGAAATTCATATAAAATGAATTCAAATTTGAATAGAAAAGATTAGAATAGAAAAACAATAGAACAGAAAATAATCTAATATATATATTATATTTTATTCTATTCTGTTCTATTGTTTTTCTAGTCTATTTTCTTTTCTATTCGAATTTGAATTCATTCTATATGAATTTCTAATTTCAAAAGATGGTTATATATATAAATATTTTTATATATATATATATAAATATATATATATATATATATATATATATATATATATATATAACCATTTTCCGAAATTCGAATTTCATATAGAATGAATTCGAATTCGAATTGAAAAGATTAGACTAGAAAGAAATAGAAAATAGACTAGAAAAACAATAGAACACAGTTGAGTAAAATATTGTTTTTCTAGTCTATTTTCTTTTCTATTCGAATTCGAATTCATTCTATATGAAATTCGAATTTCGGAAAATGGTTATATATATATGTATATATATATAACCATTTTCCGAAATTCGAATTTCATATAGAATGAATTCGAATTGAAAAGAAAATAGACTAGAAAAACAATAGAACAGAATAGAATAAAATATAATATATATATTAGATTATTTTCTGTTCTATTGTATTCCTATTCTAATCTTTTCTATTTGAATTTGAATTCATTCTATATGAATTTCGAATTTCAAAAGATGGTTATATATATAAATATTTTTTATATATATATATATATAACCATTTTCCAAAATTCGAATTTTATATAGAATGAATTCGAATTCGAATAGAAAAGAAAAGATTAGACTAGAAATAGAAAATAGACTAGAAAAACAATAGAACACAATTGAGTAAAATATAATGTGTATATATATTATATTTTATTCTATTCTGTTCTATTTTTATTTCTATTCTAATCTTTCCTATTCGAATTTGAATTCATTCTATATGAATTTCGAATTCCAATTGATGGTTATATATCAATAAATATCTAATATATATATATATATAAAACCATTTTCCGAAATTCGAATTTCATATAGAATGAATTCGAATTCAAATAGAAAAGAAAATAGACTAGAAAAACAATAGAACAGAATAGAATAAAATATAATATATATATATTAGATTATTTTCTGTTCTATTGTTTTTCTATTCTAATCTTCTCTATTCGAATTTGAATTCATTCTATATGAATTTCGAATTTCAAAAGATGTTTTTTTATATATATATATATATATATATATATATATATATATATATATATATATATATATATATATAACCATTTTCCGAAATTCGAATTTCATATAGAATGAATTCGAATTCGAATAGAAAAGATTAGACTAGAAATAGAAAATAGACTAGAAAAACAATAGAACAGAATTGAGTAAAATATAATGTGTATTATGTATGTATTATATTTTATTCTAATCAATTTTTTTTCTATTCTAATCTTTTCTATTCAAATTTGAATTCATTCTATATGAATTTCAAACCATCTAATAGATGGTTATATATCAATAAATAACTAATATATATATATATATATATATATATATATATATATATATATATATATATATATATATATATACTGTATATACTCGAGTATAAGTCGTTCCGAGTATAAGTCGAGGCCCTAATTTACCACAAAAAATGGGAAAAACTTATTGACCCGAGTATAAGACGAGGGTGAGAAATGCACAGCTACTGTAGGTGGAAAAGAGGGTCAACAATGCCCATTTGCAGCATCACTGTGCCCATTTGCAGCCATAGGTCCCCTGAACTTCAAACTCGTTAGTTAAGGGTTCCTAGATGCCCCCTAGCTGCAGCCAAAATTTGGGGTCTCTGAACCCAAAGGGTCCCAAAATGACATTGCTGCAGATGGACACAGTTGACCGAATTTGGGGCCCCATATCTTGGGGCCACTTAGTGCTAAGAACCCCAAATTTGGTATGCAAACCCAGTGGAACAAGCACCATAAAATTTTCAAAGCTGAGGTTTCTAGCACTAAGTGGCCCCGAGATACAGGGCCCCAAAAATCAGTTCAGAAAATGTCAAGCACTTTTCTGCAGCAGAGAATGACATTTTCCGAACCGGTTTGGGGCCCCGTATCTCGGGGCCACTTAGTGCTAGGAACCCCAGCCTTGGATATATTATGGTACCAGTTCCACTGGGTTAGCACACCAAATTTGAGTTTCTTAGCTCCAAGTAGCCCTGAGCTATGGGGCCCCAAACTCGGTTCAGAAAATGTCAAGCACTTTTCTGCAGCAGAGAATGACATTTTCTGAACCGATTTTGGGGCCCCGTATCTCGGGGCCACTTAGTGCTAGGAACCCCAGCTTTGGATATGTTATGGTACCAGTTCCACTGGGTTAGCACACCAAATTTGAGTTTCTTAGCTCCAAGTAGCCCTGAGCTAAGTGGCCCCGAGATACAGGGCCCCAAAAATCAGTTCAGAAAATGTCAAGCACTTTTCTGCAGCAGAGAATGACATTTTCCGAACCGGTTTGGGGCCCCGTATCTCGGGGCCACTTAGTGCTAGGAACCCCAGCCTTGGATATATTATGGTACCAGTTCCACTGGGTTAGCACACTAAATTTGGGGTTCCTAGCACCAAGTGGCCCTGAAATACAGGGCCCCAAATTCGGTTCAGAAAATGTCAAGCACTTTTCTGCAGCAGAGAATGACATTTTTTGAACCGATTTTGGGCCCTGTATCTCGGGGCCACTTAGTGCTAGGAACCCCAGCTTTGGATATGTTATGGTACCAGTTCCACTGGGTTAGCACACCAAATTTGAGTTTCTTAGCTCCAAGTAGCCCTGAGCTATGGGGCCCCAAACTCGGTTCAGAAAATGTCAAGCACTTTTCTGCAGCAGAGAATGACATTTTCTGAACCGATTTTGGGGCCCCGTATCTCGGGGCCACTTAGTGCTAGGAACTTCAGCTTTGGATATGTTGTGGTACCAGTTCCACTGGGTTTGCACACGAAATTTGGGGTTCCTAGCACCAAGTGGCCCTGAGATACGGGGCCCCAAAATCGGTTCGGAAAATGAAATTTTTTGCTGCAGAAAAAGTATTTATATATATAACCATCTTTTGAAATTCGAAATTCATATAGAATGAATTCAAATTCGAATAGAAAAGATTAGAATAGGAATACAATAGAACAGAAAATAATCTAATATATATATTATATTTTATTCTATTCTGTTCTATTGTTTTTCTAGTCTATTTTCTTTTCTATTCGAATTCGAATTCATTCTATATGAAATTCGTATTTCGGAAAATGGTTATATATATATATATATATATATATATATATATATATATATAACCATTTTCCGAAATTCGAATTTCATATAGAATGAATTTGATTTCGAATAGAAAAGAAAATAGACTAGAAAAACAATATTTTACTCAATTGTGTTCTATTGTTTTTCTAGTCTATTTTCTATTTCTAGTCTAATCTTTTCAATTCGAATTCGAATTCATTCTATATGAAATTCGAATTTCGGAAAATGGTTATATATATATATATATATATATATATATATATATATATATATATATATATATATATATAAAATATTTATATATATAACCATCTTTTGAAATTAGAAATTCATATAGAATGAATTCAAATTCGAATAGAAAAGAAAATAGACTAGAAAAACAATAGAACAGAATAGAATAAAATATAATATATATATATATTAGATTATTTTCTGTTCTATTGTTTTTCTATTCTAATCTTTTCTATTCAAATTTGAATTCATTTTATATGAATTTCGAATTTCAAAAGATGTATATAATTTTTTTTTCCTGATCTGTTCTATTGTTTTTCTATGATATATATATATATATATATATATATATATATATATATATATATATAAAAAATTTCCGAAATTCGAATTTCATATAGAATGAAATTGAATTGAAGTAGAATAGAAAATAATATCTTAGAAAAACAATAGATCAGATCAGAAAATATATATATAATATATATATATATATATATATATATATATATATATATATATATATATATGTATATATATATATATATATATGTATGTATATATATATATATATATATATATATATATATATATATATATATATATATATATATATATATATATGTATGTATATATATATATATATATATATATATATATTAGAAAAAAAATAGTACAGAATAGAATAAAATATATATATATATATATATATATATGTTATTCTATTCTATTCTTTACTATTCTTTACTATTCAAATTTGAATAGAAAAAAATAGAATAGAATAGAATAGAGTAACAATAGAACAGAATAGAATAAAAAATAATATATATATATATATATATATATATATATATATATATATTTATTATTATTTTTTTGTAAACGCTATAACTTTTGCGCAAAGCAATCAATAAACGCTAATTGCGATTTTTTTTTTAACAACAATATGTAGAAGAATACGTATCGGCCTAAACTGAGGAAAAAAAATGTTTTTTTATATATTTTTGGCGGATATTTATTATAGCAAAATCTAAAAAATAATGCGTTTTTTTCAAAATTGTCGCTCTTATTTTGTTTATAGCGCAAAAAATAAAAACCGCAGGGGTGATCAAATACCACCAAAAAAAAGCTCTATTTATGGGAAAAAAAGGACTTCAATTTTGTTTGGGAGCCACGTCGAACAAATGCGCAATTTTCAGTTAAAGCGATGCAGTGCCGAATCGCAAAAAGTGCTCTGGTCAGGAAGGGGGTAAATTCTTCCGGGGCTGAAGTGGTTAAAGACTTGTAGTTTTATTAGCTGTTTTTTTTTTTTTTGACAGGGGCGCAGTTTCAGTGCTTGCCATAGGTGTCATTTTCACTGGATATGCCTCTGGGAGACACAGAGAGAGAGAGAAAGAGAATGTAATCATTTTTATTTACCAATGACGGATGCAGTCTGGGGTGCGCTCAATCCCTCTCACAGCTTTTACTGCCATGGTGACGCGAAACCATGCAGCGTTCTTCTGGTTTGCTGAAGAGGAATATTATCTGAATATTATCTGAATATTATCAAATTCGAAAATAGAAATATTTTCGAATGCGATTGAAATAATTTCTAATACAGTTGAAATAATTTCGAATGCTGTTGAAATATTTTCGAATGCGGTTGAAATATTATCGAATCCGATTGAAATAATTTTGAATAAAGTTGAAATAATTTCGAATGCGGTTGAAATATTATCAAATTTGGTAGAAATATTTTCGAATGCGATTGAAATATTATCGAATACGATTGAAATAATTTCTAATACAGTTGAAATAATTTCGAATGCTGTTGAAATATTTTCGAATGCGGTTGAAATATTATCGAATCCGATTGAAATAATTTTGAATAAAGTTGAAATAATTTCGAATGCGGTTGAAATATTATCAAATTTGGTAGAAATATTTTCGAATGCGATTGAAATATTATCGAATACGATTGAAATAATTTCTAATACAGTTGAAATAATTTCGAATGCTGTTGAAATATTTTTGAATGCGGTTGAAATAATATCGAATCCGGTTGAAATATTTTCGAATTCGACCGATTTTCTAATTCGGTCGAAAACTAAACTGATTTGAAAAACGAATTTAATGAATTTAACGAATCTAACTAAACTAAATTAATTAAATAATGAATTAAAACGAAACGAAACAAATTTTTTCATTTTGCACATGCCTGGGAGACAGTATTACGCTATGCATTTTTACATTTCTTCTATACACGGATTGGATGACTGAGTGGATCTACCTCCTATATTATATCTATTGTACGCAAGCATCTGGGCCACCTGGGTTAACCTCTACACAATACAGATACCATCGTGGATCCCCACTATTAAAAGCGTGATTGACCCAGTGGGTGTACACCCATCTGTGTCCAATCCCTCCGGTAAGCCTCCAGCTTAAAGGTGGTGGATCTTCTATCAACACACATAAAGTTTCTTCACAATTCTTTGGTTTTAAATATTCCCTAAGGACTTTCTAAATCTTCTAAGGACTTCTCAACTTTTCTATTTTATTTTTTTAAATTGTCTGAAATATGTACCATTGGCACCTTTTCTTTATACTATGGACCTAATGTGTACAGTCCTATGAGAAGGATTATGCACATTTATATGTTATATACATTTTTTATATAACTTTGTACACAATCGTTGTTTATAATTGTTAGCGCTACACTTTTCTTTATATAACATCCAGGAATGATCGGTGTAGCAGGAGGGACAGCTGTGATCACCGATCTCCCAGTATAGCTTTTTAGTCGACAGCCGCGGGAGGGAGAGAAGGAGAAGCGACTGTCAGCAATACAGGGAGATCGGTGTTCACAGCTGTCCCTCCTGCTACACCGATCATTCTCGACTGTGAACCAGGGGACCATCCAGGATCAGCCCCGCAGCCGGGACATCGGGCAGCACTTGCGGGTGTCCGGGAGCCATCCCCAAAATGCGGGAGACTCCTGCACCTCACGGGAGACTTGGGATGTCTGTGTGAAATACATAATAGGACACAGTGAGTATTCTATCCTCTATTCCCCACTCACTGTGTCCAGTGCAGCCTCAATCTCCTGCTCTTCCCTGTCAGCCGCTCAACTTCTTCATATCTCGTGAGGATTTCAGCCGGTGTTCCGTCAGATTAGGCGACCCGTCAGAATGTGTAACGGAAGTAACGTTTCATCGCCGCCAAGTTTAAAAGCAGAAAACTTCTGTCCGATTAGCAAGATCAGCAGGCTCGCCGCTGCTTTTAAAAGTCAACATCTAAACAGTCAGACAGAGTTGTAAGTACTGTATTTCACTATATAACCTCAGCTTACTGTTAAAAATAAGTGTAAAAAGATGTCCGCTTGCCCCTTTCTCATTGTATCCTTACTGTGGAGGAGTGGGGGGTGTAGCATAGCTCCCAACTGTCCCTGATTTCAAGGGACTGTCCCTGATTCGGATCAAAGACCCTCTGTCCCTCTTTCCTCCTCATTTGTCCCTCATTTTGGTCTGATCTATATAGTTGTATATAAAATGCACTTTTTATCTTTTAAAAAGTGTTTTGCAGTGCTAAACCTTTCATTTGATTTCTAAATTTGCTGCATTTGTAAATTTCAAAAGCCAGTATAAAGGAATAGTAGTATTAAAAAAAAAGCACTTGTGGGTTTAACTATAAATTTTTTTAGTATAATTCTCCTTTAAGGGGGCGTGACATGGGGCGTGTCCTATGTCTACATACTTTTGCTAATAGGTGTCCCTCGTTCCTATCTCAAAAAGTTGGGCGGTATGGTGTAGCAAGATGGAGGCGAGGAAACGTCACTTCTGTTACACATTCTGACGGGTCGCCTAATCTGACGCAACACCGGGAGCCGAACGGAGAATTATGCCTCGTATACACGCTCCGAATATCGTACGACCGATCGTACGACCGATCGTACGACCGTTCTCGCTTAATAGTCGCAAGTAGAAATTGAATAGCTAAATAAAGTCACAAAAATTCTCGTACGACAGACAAAAAAATCGGAAGTGATGTCATGTGTTGTAATGTATTTGTATTGTATTTTCAGACGACAACTATACTGACTAAACGAAAATCGTACGATCTGGAATCGTACGAGGAAAATTTTTGTGTATGTCCGATCGAATAATATCGGATAAATGGTCATGGTCAGCTGTCGAAAGTAGTGTACACACGATCCGAATATCGTACGATCCTTCCTCGGACGACTGTTTTCGAACGATATTCGGATCGTGTGTACGGGCCATTGCAGTATCACTCTGCCAGCCGGGATTAATAGAATAGTGGGGCGGCATGATGTACATGCTGTGCTCCCCTCCTGGGCACCTGTGTTGACCCGATGGGGGTCCAGGAAAATGATATACCCACTCTGTAAGCAAGTGGAAGCAGGGAAGAGTTTAGAAAATTATTCTTATTTTAAATGCAGTAACGAGTTGTAATGATGCCCCGAGCCCCACTGTGTAGCTGATGGGGGCGGGCCCGGTACAACAGGGCTGGTTGTACTGCCCTATCAGCGGCCCTGCATGTGTATGCCCTCCAACCAAGACGTGATGACGAAACGCGTTAGGTTAGTTAGTTTTTGATTGAATAAACAGTATTACACTATGCCAGCTCCCCCTTCTTTCTTTGCATCTATGAACCATTGATTGAAAAAGTGATCTATGCGGGGATAGGAGCCAGGTCCAAAGCTGAGGTGGTGACAGGCTTCAGTGTCTAGTCTATTTACATCGTGTTGGAAAGATCAGATCTCATCAGTGTATGGAGATACAAGGCCCGTTTTATACCGATGTCTGGTGGGTGCATTACCAGCGGGGATCTTTTATGCACGAGGTGTTGGTGATGGTATCCAGTTAAGAGACTTATGCCGTGTACACACGGGCGGACTTTTCGACCAGACTGGTCCGACGGGACGAATCCATCGGACAATCCGACCGTGTGTGAGCTTCATCGGACCTGCAGCGGACTTTTTCGGTCGAAAATCAGATGGACTTTAGATTTGGAACATGTTTCAAATCTTTCCGATGGACTCGAGTCCAGTCGAAAAATCTGCTAGTCCGACGGACGAAAACCGACGCTAGGGCAGCTATTGGCTACTGGCTATCAACTTCCTTATTTTGGTCCAGTCGTACGTCCTCACGTTACGAATCCGTCGGACTTTGGTGTGATCGTGTGTAGGCAAGTCAGTTCGTTCGAAAGTCCGTCGGAAAGACCGTCGGTCCTTTGATGCCGAGAGTTCCGCCCGTGTGTACACGCCATTAGTCCTGGTTGCTAAGGGTTACGGAGCACATCTTCTGATTTTATTGGATTTATTAGAATATGGACTCTTTTATACATTTCTTAGCGGATTGATCATTAAAAGGACTTTTTCTTTATTGCACTTTATATTGTATTCATTTATTTTATTAGCACTGTTAATGCTGAAATGACTGTTTTGTTTTTTTTAGCATATTTTATTGTATATACAGTATACCGACGTGGTCATGAGAGCAATGGACGGTCAGTAAGGCAGTGGACCGTGTCAGTCGTTTTTATTTTTATTATTTTTTTTACAATTTTAGGGGCACCGTTAGGGGGTTTGGTGAAATAGCAGGGGTCTAAACAGGGGGAATCTGCACCACACAGGGTTGATTAGGGTGTGCCCTGGCACACCCTGTGCACATTGTTAGAAGCTCACAGTGTTCATTGGAAGCAGAGTGAGCAATTTTAGAAGGGGAGGTAAGGCTGGAGTTCAACCTCAGACCCTCTGAAATGTGATTGAGCCTCCAGTAAAAATACCCTCCTAATATCTCACTGGCATCATCTCAGGTGCTCCAGCCAGGAACTGTGATTGGCCGATGCCCCCCCCCCCCCCCTCCAGATTTCTCGCAGGAAAGGTTTGCTCTCGGCTCATCTCCTTCTACAAAAACTTTTAAGTCTCTCAATTCCTTTTTTAAAAGCAATTCCGAAGTTTTGTCTCGGCTCCCTCAGATCTGGCGCTTTATATATCAATGTTCCGAATCGTGAAGCTCATTCCGGAGATTATACCTGTCAAGGAAGAAGCGGCGTTTTTCTTGGCTTCATAAACTTGTTTTATCTTTCTGGGATTTCGGGCAACATAAATGCAAATGAGACCTTGCTGAAAGTTGTTTTTCAATTAAAAAAAAAAAAAAAAAAAAGCAATGTAATTAGCATCTGTAAAAGGCCCGGAATCAGTGCTTACACACAACAGCCGAGCTCCGCTCATCGCCGTACTCAGAGGGGGGAGGTAGAGACTGGTGATAGGAAGAGCGGAAAAACCCATAAATCTGATCGTAAGCTCTGTTGTCTCTTTCGGAAGACGTGTGGGTTAGGTACAGTAACGGTAGAAAAATTCAGTAACTACAACAGGCCCAGCAAGGGGGGGGGGCACCTCCGACCGGAGCGACACTATATTACCAAAAGTATTGGGACGCCTGCCTTTACACGCACATGTACTTTTATGGCATCCCAGTCTTAGTCCGTAGGGTTCAATATTGAGTTGGCCCGTCCTTTGCAGCTATAACAGCTTCACCTCTTCTGGGAAGGCCGTCCACAAGGTTTAGGAGTGTGTCTATGGGAATGTTTGACCATTCTTCCAGAAGTGCATTAGAGCACTTATGTTGGATGAGAAGGCCTGGCTCGCAGTCTCCGCTCTAATTAATCCCAAAGGTGATCTATCAGGTTGAGGTCAGGACTCTGTGGAGGCCAGTCAAGTTCCTCCACCCCAAACTTGCTCATCCATGTCTTTATGGACCTTGCTTTGTGCACTGGTTCTAATCATTTGGTGGAGGGGGGATTATGGTGTGGGGTTGTTTTTCCGGTGTTGGGCTTGGCCCCTTAGTTCCAGTGACGGGAACTCTTAAGGCGTCAGCATACCAAGACATTTTGTCCAATTTAATGCTCCCAACTTTGTAGGAACAGTTTGGGGATGGCCCTAATTCATCCCAAAGATGTTCTATCTTCTTGAGGTCAGGAATCTGTGCAGGTTAGTCAAGTTCCTCCACCCCAAACTCGCTCATTCATGTCTTTATGGACCTTGATTTGTGCACTGGTGGGGCCATCCCCAAACTGTTCCCACACAATGTGTTTTGCGGTGCAGGAAATCTCATCATTGTGGGAGGGGCAGAGACACAAACTACTGCACGGAAATCTAATCATTGTGAGAGGGGCATAGATACAAACTACTGCAGAAAATCCCATCATTGTGGGAGGGGCAGAGACACAAACTACTGCAGGAAATCTCACCATTGTGGGAGGGGCATAGACACAAACTACTGCAGGAAATCTCACCATTGTGGGAGGAGCAAAGTCACAAACTACTGCAGGAAATCTCATCATTGTGGGAGGAGCAAAGTCACAAACTACTGCAGGAAATCTCATCATTGTGGGAGGAGCAAAGTCACAAACTACTGCAGGAAATCTCATCATTGTGGGAGGGGCAGAGACACAAACTACTGCAGGAAATCTCACCATTGTGGGAGGGGCATAGACACAAACTACTGCAGGAAATCTCATCATTGTGGGAGGGGCATAGACACAAACTACTGCAGGAAATCTCACCATTGTGGGAGAGGCATAGACACAAACTACTGCAGGAAATCTCATCATTGTGGGAGGGGCAGAGACACAAACTACTGCAGGAAATCTCACCATTGTGGGAGGGGCATAGACACAAACTACTGCAGGAAATCTCATCATTGTGGGAGGAGCAGAGTCACAAACTACTGCAGGAAATCTCATTGTGGGAGGGGCAGAGACACAAACTACTGAAGGAAATCTCATCATTATGGGAGGGGCAGAGACACAACTACTGCAGGGAAATCTAATCATTGTGGGAGGGGCAGAGACACAAACTACTGCAGGGAAATCTAATCATTGTGGGAGGGGCAGAGACACAACTACTGCAGGGAAATCTAATCATTGTGGGAGGGGCAGAGACACAAACTACTGCAGGGAAATCTAATCATTGTGGGAGGGGCAGAGACACAAACTACTGCAGGGAAATCTAACCATTGTGGGAGGGGCAGAGACACAACTACTGCAGGGAAATCTAATCATTGTGGGAGGGGCAGAGACACAAACTATTGCAGGAAATCTAATCATTGTGGGAGGGGCATAGATACAAACTACTGCAGGAAATCTCACCATTGTGGGAGGGGCAGAGACAAACTACTGCAGGAAATCTCACCATTATGGGAGGGGCAGAGACACAAACTACTGCAGGGAAATCTAATCATTGTGGGAGGGGCAGAGACACAAACTACTGCAGGAAATCTCATTATTGTGGGAGGAGCAGAGACACAAACTACTGCAGGAAATCTCACCATTGTGGGAGGGGCAGAGACACAAACAACTGCAGGAAATCTCACCATTGTGGGAGGGGCAGAGACACAAACTACTGCAGGAAATCTCATCATTGTGGGAGGGGCAGAGACACAAACTACTGCAGGAAATCTTATCATTGTAGGAGGGGCAGAGACACAAACTACTGCAGGAAATCTCATCATTGTGGGAGGGACATAGACACAAACTACTGCAAGAAATCTCATTATTGTGGGAGGGGCAGAGACACAAACAACTGCAGGAAATCTCATAATTGTGGGAGGAGCAGAGACACAAACTACGGCAGGAAATCTCATAATTTTGGGAGGAGCAGAGACACAAACTACTGCAGGAAATCTCACCATTGTGGGAGGGGCAGAGACACAAACTACTGCAGGAAATCTCACCATTGTGGGAGGGGCAGAGACACAAACTACTGCAGGGAAATCTAATCATTGTGGGAGGGGCAGAGACACAAACTACTGCAGGGAAATCTAATCATTGTGGGAGGGGCAGAGACACAAACTACTGCAGGGAAATATAATCATTGTGGGAGGGGCATAGATACAAACTACTGCAGGAAATCTCACCATTATGGGAGGGGCAGAGACACAAACTACTGCAGGAAATCTAATCATTGTGGGAGGGGCATAGATACAAACTACTGCAGGAAATCTCACCATTGTGGGAGGGGCATAGACACAAACTACTGCAGGAAATCTCACCATTGTGGGAGGGGCAGAGACAAACTACTGCAGGAAATCTCACCATTATGGGAGGGGCAGAGACACAAACTACTGCAGGAAATCTCACCATTGTGGGAGGGGCAGAGACACAAACTACTGCAGGAAATCTCATCATTGTGGGAGGGGCATAGACACAAACTACTGCAGGAAATATCATCATTGTGGGAGGAGCAGAGTCACAAACTACTGCAGGAAATCTCACCATTATGGGAGGGGCAGAGACACAAACTACTGCAGGGAAATCTAATCATTGTGGGAGGGGCAGAGACACAAACTACTGCAGGAAATCTCATTATTGTGGGAGGAGCAGAGACACAAACTACTGCAGGAAATCTCACCATTGTGGGAGGGACAGAGACACAAACAACTGCAGGAAATCTCACCATTGTGGGAGGGGCAGAGACACAAACTACTGCAGGAAATCTCATCATTGTGGGAGGGGCAGAGACACAAACTACTGCAGGAAATCTTATCATTGTAGGAGGGGCAGAGACACAAACTACTGCAGGAAATCTCATCATTGTGGGAGGGACATAGACACAAACTACTGCAAGAAATCTCATTATTGTGGGAGGGGCAGAGACACAAACAACTGCAGGAAATCTCATCATTGTGGGAGGGGCAGAGACACAAACTACTGCAGGAAATCTCATAATTGTGGGAGGAGCAGAGACACAAACTACGGCAGGAAATCTCATAATTGTGGGAGGAGCAGAGACACAAACTACTGCAGGAAATCTCATAATTGTGGGAGGGGCAGAGACACAAACTACTGCAGGAAATCTCACCATTGTGGGAGGGGCAGAGACACAAACTACTGCAGGGAAATCTAATCATTGTGGGAGGGGCAGAGACACAAACTACTGCAGGGAAATCTAATCATTGTGGGAGGGGCAGAGACACAAACTACTGCAGGGAAATATAATCATTGTGGGAGGGGCATAGATACAAACTACTGCAGGAAATCTCACCATTATGGGAGGGGCAGAGACACAAACTACTGCAGGAAATCTAATCATTGTGGGAGGGGCATAGATACAAACTACTGCAGGAAATCTCACCATTGTGGGAGGGGCATAGACACAAACTACTGCAGGAAATCTCACCATTGTGGGAGGGGCAGAGACAAACTACTGCAGGAAATCTCACCATTATGGGAGGGGCAGAGACACAAACTACTGCAGGGAAATCTAATCATTGTGAGAGGGGCAGAGACACAAACTACTGCAGGAAATCTCATCATTGTGGGAGGGGCAGAGACAGAGGCGTAACTAGAACCTTCAGGGCCCCGGTGCAAGAAACCATGATGGGCCCCCCTTCCACCCGAGCCCCGGCTTCCAATTTTGGGAGGGTGTCCATGGACATCCTCCCAAAACAGTTCTTCCCACATGACCCCTTGGACATGCATCCAGCGCAATCACATCGGCCCTTTAACATGTGATCAGCTGATCACATGTAAACAGACTGGTTATCCACAGCCCTTTCCTCACACGCTGTGTTTGTGTTAGGAAAGGACTGCCATTAGCTGTCAAGAATGTCAGTAAATTGTTTACACTGATAATCAGTGCCCCAATCATCAGTGCCCATCAGTGCCGCCTATCAGTGCCCATCACTTCCAACTGCAAGTCTTACCTATCAGTGCTCATTAATGCTTCCTATTAGTGCCCATCAATTCTGCCTATCAGCACCACCTATCAGTGCTCATTAATGCCACCTAACTGCGTCCATCAGTGCCACCTATCAGTACTCTTCAATTCTGTCCATCAAAGCCCATCAATACTGCCTGAGTTCTGCCTATCAGTGTTCCTCAGTGCCCATCAGTACCACCTATCAGTGCCCATCAATGCCACCTATCAGTGCAGCCTTTCAGTGCACATTAGTGCCTCCTATCAGTGCTGCCTATCAGTGTTCATCAATGTGGCCTATCAGTGCTCATCAGTGCCTCCTATAAGTGCTCATCAGTGCCTCCTATCAGTGCCCATCAGTGCCTCCTATCAGTGCCCATCAGTGCCTCCTATCAGTGCTCATCAGTGCCTCCTATCAGTGATCATCAGTGCCTCCTATCAGTGCCCATCAGTGCCTTTTATCAGTGTCCATCAGTGCCTTCTATCAGTGCCCATCAGTGCCTTCTATCAGTGCTCATCAGTGCCCATCAGTGCCTTCTATCAGTGCTCATCAGTGCCGTCTATCAGTGCTCATCAGTGCCTTCTATCAGTGCTCATCAGTGCTCATCAGTGCCGTCTATCAGTGCTCATCAGTGCTGTCTATCAGTGCTCATCAGTGCCTTCTATCAGTGCTCATCAGTGCCGTCTATCAGTGCTCATCAGTGCCGTCTATCAGTGCCTTCTATTAGTGCTCATCAGTGCTCATCAGTGCCTTCTATCAGTGCTCATCAGTGCCTTCTATCAGTGCTCATCAGTGCCGTCTATCAGTGCTCATCAGTGCCTTCTATCAGTGCTCATCAGTGCCGTCTATCAGTGCTCATCAGTGCCGTCTATCAGTGCCTTCTATTAGTGCTCATCAGTGCCTTCTATTAGTGCTCATCAGTGCTCATCAGTGCCTTCTATCAGTGCTCATCAGTGCCTTCTATCAGTGCTCATCAGTGCCGTCTATCAGTGCTCATCAGTGCCTTCTATTAGTGCTCATCAGTGCCCATCAGTGCTCATCAGTGCCTTCTATCAGTGCTCATCAGTGCCCATCAGTGCTCATCAGTGCCTTCTATCAGTGCTCATCAGTGCCTTCTATCAGTGCTCATCAGTGCCTTCTATTAGTGCTCATCAGTGCCCATCAGTGCCTTCTATTAGTGCTCATCAGTGCCTTCTATTAGTGCTCATCAGTGCCTTCTATCAGTGCTCATCAGTGCCTTTTATCAGTGCTCATCAGTGCCTTCTATTAGTGCTCAACAGTGCCCATCAGTGCCTTCTATTAGTGCTCATCAGTGCCTTCTATCAGTGCTCATCAGTGCCTTCTATTAGTGCTCATCAGTTCCTGCTATTAATTTCTATCAGTGCTCATCAGTGCCTTCTATTAGTGCTCATCAGTGCCCATCAGTGCTCATCAGTGCCTTCTATCAGTGCTCATCAGTGCCCATCAGTGCTCATCAGTGCCTTCTATCAGTGCTCATCAGTGCCCATCAGTGCCTTCTATCAGTGCTCATCAGTGCCTTCTATTAGTGCTCATCAGTGCCCATCAGTGCCTTCTATTAGTGCTCATCAGTGCCTTCTATTAGTGCTCATCAGTGCCTTCTATCAGTGCTCATCAGTGCCTTCTATTAGTGCTCATCAGTGCCCATCAGTGCTCATCAGTGCCTTCTATCAGTGCTCATCAGTGCCTTCTATTAGTGCTCATCAGTGCCCATCAGTGCTCATCAGTGCCTTCTATTAGTGCTCATCAGTGCCCATCAGTGCCTTCTATTAGTGCTCATCAGTGCCTTCTATTAGTGCTCATCAGTGCCCATCAGTGCCTTCTATTAGTGCTCATCAGTGCCTTCTATTAGTGCTCATCAGTGCCTTCTATCAGTGCTCATCAGTGCCTTCTATCAGTGCTCATCAGTGCTGTCTATCAGTGCTCATTAGTGCCTTCTATCAGTGCTCATCAGTGCCCATCAGTGCTCATCAGTGCCGTCTATCAGTGCTCATCAGTGCCTTCTATTAGTGCTCATCAGTGCCTTCTATCAGTGCTCATCAGTCCCTGCTATTAATTTCTATCAGTGCTGTCTGCCTTCTCAGGACAGCACAGCTCTGAGCGGAGATCGTGTGTCATAGATTAATAGCACAGAGAGACTCCGGCGGCATTAAAGCGGTTGTATACCCGCTGTCATTTTTTTTTTTTTTTTACACCTGCAAGGGAAAAGGCATAATGAGCTAGTATGCACCGCATACTAGCTCATTATGAGATACTTACCTTAGAACGAGGCGCCGGCATCTCACCTGGTCCACGCCGAGGGAGCCGACATCTCCCCTCGGTGTGTCTTCCGGGTATCGCGGCTCCGGCGCTGTGAGTGGCCGAAGCCGCGATGTCGTCACTCCCGCGCATGCGCGCGGGAGACTTCTGCCCGGCAAGCTCCGGAGTTTGCCGGGCTGTCAGCCGAGAGTCCCCTGTGCGCATGCGCCGCTGCAGTTAGCGGCTCATTGCGAGGGGAATATCTCCTAAACCTTACAGGTTTAGGAGATATTTTTTTTACCTACAGGTAAGCCTTATTATAGGCTTACCTGTAGGTAAAAGTTACAAATATAGGTATACAACCACTTTAATGTTCTATTTGTCGGTCCTCTCTGGCATGGATGAGAGAGGACACACAGCTGATCTTACTGCTCCCCCTTCTCCCCCTCCCCTCTCCTCTGTGCTCTGCGGGCACTCAAGTGTGAAGCTAAAGAGCTCACATTTCCCGCGGAGCACACAGGAGAGGGGAGGGGGGAGAAGGGGGAGCAGTAAGATCAGCTGTGTGTCCTCTCTCATCTGTGCCAGAGAGGACCGACAAATAGAACATTAATGCCGCCGGAGTCTCTCTGTGCTATTAATCTATGACACACGATCTCCGCTCAGAGTCGTGTGTGAAGATCAACCCCGCTGGGCCCCCCCACAGTGGCTGAATGCCGGGCCCAGTCGCAACTGCGACTGTTGCGACCCTGGTAATTCCGCCACTGGGCAGAGACACAAACTACTGCAGGAAATATCATCACTGTGGGAGGAGCAGAGTCACAAACTACTGCAGAAAATCCCATCATTGTGGGAGGGGCAGAGACACAAACTACTGTAGGAAATCTCATCATTGTGGAAGGGGCATAGACACAAACTACTGCAGGAAATCTCATCGTTGTGGGAGGAGCAAAGTCACAAACTACTGCAGGAAATCTCATCATTGTGGGAGGGGCAGAGACACAAACTACTGCAGGAAATCTCATCATTGTGGGAGGGGCATAGACACAAACTACTGCAGGAAATATCATCACTGTGGGAGGAGCAGAGTCACAAACTACTGCAGAAAATCCCATCATTGTGGGAGGGGCAGAGACACAAACTACTGCAGGAAATCTCATCATTGTGGAAGGGGCATAGACACAAACTACTGCAGGAAATCTCATCGTTGTGGGAGGAGCAAAGTCACAAACTACTGCAGGAAATCTCATCATTGTGGGAGGGGCAGAGACACAAACTACTGCAGGAAATCTCACCATTGTGGGAGGGGCATAGACACAAACTACTGCAGGAAATCTCATCATTGTGGGAGGAGCAGAGTCACAAACTACTGCAGGAAATCTCATCATAGTGGGAGGGGCATAGACACAAACTGCTGCAGGAAATCTCACCATTGTGGGAGGGGCATAGACATTAACTACTGCAGGAAATCAAATCATTGTGGGAGGAGCAGAGTCACAAACTACTGCAGGAAATCTCATCATTGTGGGAGGGGCAGAGACACAAACTACTGCAGGAAATCTCATCATTATGGGAGGGGCAGAGACACAAACTACTGCAGGGAAATCTAATCATTGTGGGAGGGGCAGAGACACAACTACTGCAGGGAAATCTAATCATTGTGGGAGGGGCAGAGACACAAACTACGGCAGGGAAATCTAATCATTGTGGGAGGGGCAGAGACACAAACTACTTGCAGGGAAATATAATCATTGTGGGAGGGGCATAGATACAAACTACTGCAGGAAATCTCACCATTATGGGAGGGGCAGAGACACAAACTACTGCAGGAAATCTAATCATTGTGGGAGGGGCATAGATACAAACTACTGCAGGAAATCTCACCATTGTGGGAGGGGCATAGACACAAACTACTGCAGGAAATCTCACCGTTGTGGGAGGGGCAGAGACAAACTACTGCAGGAAATCTCACCATTATGGGAGGGGCAGAGACACAAACTACTGCAGGGAAATCTAATCATTGTGAGAGGGGCAGAGACACAAACTACTGCAGGAAATCTCATCATTGTGGGAGGGTCAGAGACACAAACTACTGCAGGAAATCTCATCATTGTGGGAGGGGCATAGACACAAACTACTGCAGGAAATATCATCATTGTGGGAGGAGCAGAGTCACAAACTACTGCAGAAAATCCCATCATTGTGGGAGGGGCAGAGACACAAACTACTGCAGGAAATCTCATCATTGTGGAAGGGGCGTAGACACAAACTACTGCAGGAAATCTCATCGTTGTGGGAGGAGCAAAGTCACAAACTACTGCAGGAAATCTCATCATTGTGGGAGGGGCAGAGACACAAACTACTGCAGGAAATCTCACCATTGTGGGAGGGGCATAGACACAAACTACTGCAGGAAATCTCATCATTGTGGGAGGAGCAGAGTCACAAACTACTGCAGGAAATCTCATCATTGTGGGAGGGGCAGAGACACAAACTACTGCAGGAAATCTCACCATTGTGGGAGGGGCAGAGACACAAACTACTGCAGGGAAATCTAATCATTGTGGGAGGGGCAGAGACACAACTACTGCAGGGAAATCTAATCATTGTGGGAGGGGCAGAGACACAAACTACTGCAGGAAATCTCATCATTGTGGGAGGGGCATAGACATTAACTACTGCAGGAAATCTCATCATTGTGGGAGGAGCAGAGTCACAAACTACTGCAGGAAATCTCATCATTATGGGAGGGGCAGAGACACAAACTACTGCAGGGAAATCTAATCATTGTGGGAGGGGCAGAGACACAACTACTGCAGGGAAATCTAATCATTGTGGGAGGGGCAGAGACACAAACTACTGCAGGAAATCTCATCATTGTGGGAGGGGCAGAGACACAAACTACTGTAGGGAAATCTAATCATTGTGGGAGGGGCAGAGACACAACTACTGCAGGGAAATCTAATCATTGTGGGAGGGACAGAGACACAAACTACTGCAGGGAAATCTAATCATTGTGGGAGGGGCATAGATACAAACTACTGCAGGAAATCTCACCATTATGGGAGGGGCAGAGACACAAACTACTGCAGGAAATCTAATCATTGTGGGAGGGGCAAAGATACAAACTACTGCAGGAAATCTCACCATTGTGGGAGGGGCAGAGACAAACTACTGCAGGAAATCTCACCATTATGGGAGGGGCAGAGACACAAACTACTGCAGGGAAATCTAATCATTGTGGGAGGGGCAGAGACACAAACTACTGCAGGAAATCTCACCATTGTGGGAGGGGCAGAGACACAAACAACTGCAGGAAATCTCACCATTGTGGGAGGGGCATAGATACAAACTACTGCAGGAAATCTCATCATTGTGGGAGGAGCAGAGTCACAAACTACTGCAGGAAATCTCATCATTGTGGGAGGGGCATAGACACAAACTGCTGCAGGAAATCTCACCATTGTGAGAGGGGCATAGACATTAACTACTGCAGGAAATCTCATCATTGTGGGAGGAGCAGAGTCACAAACTACTGCAGGAAATCTCATCATTGTGGGAGGGGCAGAGACACAAACTACTGCAGGAAATCTCATCATTATGGGAGGGGCAGAGACACAAACTACTGCAGGGAAATCTAATCATTGTGGGAGGGGCAGAGACACAACTACTGCAGGGAAATCTAATCATTGTGGGAGGGGCAGAGACACAAACTACTGCAGGGAAATCTAATCATTGTGGGAGGGGCAGAGACAGAAACTACTGCAGGGAAATCTAATCATTGTGGGAGGGGCATAGATACAAACTACTGCAGGAAATCTCACCATTATGGGAGGGGCAGAGACACAAACTACTGCAGGAAATCTAATCATTGTGGGAGGGGCATAGATACAAACTACTGCAGGAAATCTCACCATTGTGGGAGGGGCATAGACACAAACTACTGCAGGAAATCTCACCATTGTGGGAGGGGCAGAGACAAACTACTGCAGGAAATCTCACCATTATGGAAGGGGCAGAGACACAAACTACTGCAGGGAAATCTAATCATTGTGAGAGGGGCAGAGACACAAACTACTGCAGGAAATCTCATCATTGTGGGAGGGGCAGAGACACAAACTACTGCAGGAAATCTCATCATTGTGGGAGGGGCATAGACACAAACTACTGCAGGAAATATAATCATTGTGGGAGGAGCAGAGTCACAAACTACTGCAGAACATCCCATCATTGTGGGAGGGGCAGAGACACAAACTACTGCAGGAAATCTCATCATTGTGGAAGGGGCATAGACACAAACTACTGCAGGAAATCTCATCGTTGTGGGAGGAGCAAAGTCACAAACTACTGCAGGAAATCTCATCATTGTGGGAGGGGCAGAGACACAAACTATTGCAGGAAATCTCGCCATTGTGGGAGGGGTATAGACACAAACTACTGCAGGAAATCTCATCATTGTGGGAGGAGCAGAGTCACAAACTACTGCAGGAAATCTCATCATTGTGGGAGGGGCATAGACACAAACTACTGCAGGAAATCTCACCATTGTGGGAGGGGCATAGACATTAACTACTGCAGGAAATCTCATCATTGTGGGAGGAGCAGAGTCACAAACTACTGCAGGAAATCTCATCATTGTGGGAGGGGCAGAGACACAAACTACTGCAGGAAATCTCATCATTATGGGAGGGGCAGAGACACAAACTACTGCAGGGAAATCTAATCATTGTGGGAGGGGCAGAGACACAACTACTGCAGGGAAATCTAATCGTTGTGGGAGGGGCAGAGACACAAACTACTGCAGGAAATCTCATCATTGTGGGAGGGGCAGAGACACAAACTACTGCAGGGAAATCTAATCATTGTGGGAGGGGCAGAGACACAACTACTGCAGGGAAATCTAATCATTGTGGGAGGGGCAGAGACACAAACTACTGCAGGGAAATCTAGTCATTGTGGGAGGGGCATAGATACAAACTACTGCAGGAAATCTCACCATTATGGGAGGGGCAGAGACACAAACTACTGCAGGAAATCTAATCATTGTGGGAGGGGCAAAGATACAAACTACTGCAGGAAATCTCACCATTGTGGGAGGGGCAGAGACAAACTACTGCAGGAAATCTCACCATTATGGGAGGGGCAGAGACACAAACTACTGCAGGGAAATCTAATCATTGTGGGAGGGGCAGAGACACAAACTACTGCAGGAAATCTCACCATTGTGGGAGGGGCAGAGACACAAACAACTGCAGGAAATCTCACCATTGTGGGAGGGGCAGAGACACAAACTACTGCAGGAAATCTCATAATTGTGGGAGGAGCAGAGACACAAACTACGGCAGGAAATCTCATCATTGTGGGAGGGACATAGACACAAACTACTGCAGGAAATCTCATTATTGTGGGACGGGCAGAGACACAAACAACTGCAGGAAATCTCATCATTGTGGGAGGGGCAGAGACACAAACTACTGCAGGAAATCTCATAATTGTGGGAGGAGCAGAGACACAAACTACAGCAAGAAATCTCATAATTGTGGGAGGGGCAGAGACACAAACTACTGCAGGAAATCTCAACATTGTGGGAGGGGCAGAGACACAAATTACTGCAGGGAAATCTAATCATTGTGGGAGGGGCAGAGACACAAACTACTGCAGGGAAATCTAATCATTGTGGGAGGGGCAGAGACACAACTACTGCAGGGAAATCTAATCATTGTGGGAGGGGCAGAGACACAAACTACTTGCAGGGAAATATAATCATTGTGGGAGGGGCATAGATACAAACTACTGCAGGAAATCTCACCATTATGGGAGGGGCAGAGACACAAACTACTGCAGGAAATCTAATCATTGTGGGAGGGGCATAGATACAAACTAATGCAGGAAATCTCACCATTGTGGGAGGGGCATAGACACAAACTACTGCAGGAAATCTCACCGTTGTGGGAGGGGCAGAGACAAACTACTGCAGGAAATTCACCATTATGGGAGGGGCAGAGACACAAACTACTGCAGGGAAATCTAATCATTGTGAGAGGGGCAGAGACACAAACTACTGCAGGAAATCTCATCATTGTGGGAGGGGCAGAGACACAAACTACTGCAGGAAATCTCATCATTGTGGGAGGGGCATAGACACAAACTACTGCAGGAAATATCATCATTGTGGGAGGAGCAGAGTCACAAACTACTGCAGAAAATCCCATCATTGTGGGAGGGGCAGAGACACAAACTACTGCAGGAAATCTCATCATTGTGGAAGGGGCATAGACACAAACTACTGCAGGAAATCTCATCGTTGTGGGAGGAGCAAAGTCACAAACTACTGCAGGAAATCTCATCATTGTGGGAGGGGCAGAGACACAAACTACTGCAGGAAATCTCACCATTGTGGGAGGGGCATAGACACAAACTACTGCAGGAAATCTCATCATTGTGGGAGGAGCAGAGTCACAAACTACTGCAGGAAATCTCATCATTGTGGGAGGGGCAGAGACACAAACTACTGCAGGAAATCTCACCATTGTGGGAGGGGCAGAGACACAAACTACTGCAGGGAAATCTAATCATTGTGGGAGGGGCAGAGACACAACTACTGCAGGGAAATCTAATCATTGTGGGAGGGGCAGAGACACAAACTACTGCAGGAAATCTCATCATTGTGGGAGGGGCATAGACATTAACTACTGCAGGAAATCTCATCATTGTGGGAGGAGCAGAGTCACAAACTACTGCAGGAAATATCATTATGGGAGGGGCAGAGACACAAACTACTGCAGGGAAATCTAATCATTGTGGGAGGGGCAGAGACACAACTACTGCAGGGAAATCTAATCATTGTGGGAGGGGCAGAGACACAAACTACTGCAGGAAATCTCATCATTGTGGGAGGGGCAGAGACACAAACTACTGCAGGGAAATCTAATCATTGTGGGAGGGGCAGAGACACAAACTACTGCAGGGAAATCTAATCATTGTGGGAGGGGCATAGATACAAACTACTGCAGGAAATCTCACCATTATGGGAGGGGCATAGACACAAACTACTGCAGGAAATCTAATCATTGTGGGAGGGGCAAAGATACAAACTACTGCAGGAAATCTCACCATTGTGGGAGGGGCAGAGACAAACTACTGCAGGAAATCTCACCATTATGGGAGGGGCAGAGACACAAACTACTGCAGGGAAATCTAATCATTGTGGGAGGGGCAGAGACACAAACTACTGCAGGAAATCTCACCATTGTGGGAGGGGCAGAGACACAAACAACTGCAGGAAATCTCACCATTGTGGGAGGGGCATAGATACAAACTACTGCAGGAAATCTCATCATTGTGGGAGGAGCAGAGTCACAAACTACTGCAGGAAATCTCATCATTGTGGGAGGGGCATAGACACAAACTGCTGCAGGAAATCTCACCATTGTGAGAGGGGCATAGACATTAACTACTGCAGGAAATCTCATCATTGTGGGAGGAGCAGAGTCACAAACTACTGCAGGAAATCTCATCATTGTGGGAGGGGCAGAGACACAAACTACTGCAGGAAATCTCATCATTATGGGAGGGGCAGAGACACAAACTACTGCAGGGAAATCTAATCATTGTGGGAGGGGCAGAGACACAACTACTGCAGGGAAATCTAATCATTGTGGGAGGGGCAGAGACACAAACTACTGCAGGGAAATCTAATCATTGTGGGAGGGGCAGAGACACAAACTACTGCAGGGAAATCTAATCATTGTGGGAGGGGCATAGATACAAACTACTGCAGGAAATCTCACCATTATGGGAGGGGCAGAGACACAAACTACTGCAGGAAAGCTAATCATTGTGGGAGGGGCATAGATACAAACTACTGCAGGAAATCTCACCATTGTGGGAGGGACATAGACACAAACTACTGCAGGAAATCTCACCATTGTGGGAGGGGCAGAGACAAACTACTGCAGGAAATCTCACCATTATGGAAGGGGCAGAGACACAAACTACTGCAGGGAAATCTAATCATTGTGAGAGGGGCAGAGACACAAACTACTGCAGGAAATCTCATCATTGTGGGAGGGGCAGAGACACAAACTACTGCAGGAAATCTCATCATTGTGGGAGGGGCATAGACACAAACTACTGCAGGAAATATAATCATTGTGGGAGGAGCAGAGTCACAAACTACTGCAGAAAATCCCATCATTGTGGGAGGGGCAGAGACACAAACTACTGCAGGAAATCTCATCATTGTGGAAGGGGCATAGACACAAACTACTGCAGGAAATCTCATCGTTGTGGGAGGAGCAAAGTCACAAACTACTGCAGGAAATCTCATCATTGTGGGAGGGGCAGAGACACAAACTATTGCAGGAAATCTCGCCATTGTGGGAGGGGTATAGACACAAACTACTGCAGGAAATCTCATCATTGTGGGAGGAGCAGAGTCACAAACTACTGCAGGAAATCTCATCATTGTGGGAGGGGCATAGACACAAACTACTGCAGGAAATCTCACCATTGTGGGAGGGGCATAGACATTAACTACTGCAGGAAATCTCATCATTGTGGGAGGAGCAGAGTCACAAACTACTGCAGGAAATCTCATCATTGTGGGAGGGGCAGAGACACAAACTACTGCAGGAAATCTCATCATTATGGGAGGGGCAGAGACACAAACTACTGCAGGGAAATCTAATCATTGTGGGAGGGGCAGAGACACAACTACTGCAGGGAAATCTAATCGTTGTGGGAGGGGCAGAGACACAAACTACTGCAGGAAATCTCATCATTGTGGGAGGGGCAGAGACACAAACTACTGCAGGGAAATCTAATCATTGTGGGAGGGGCAGAGACACAACTACTGCAGGGAAATCTAATCATTGTGGGAGGGGCAGAGACACAAACTACTGCAGGGAAATCTAGTCATTGTGGGAGGGGCATAGATACAACCTACTGCAGGAAATCTCACCATTATGGGAGGGGCAGAGACACAAACTACTGCAGGAAATCTAATCATTGTGGGAGGGGCAAAGATACAAACTACTGCAGGAAATCTCACCATTGTGGGAGGGGCAGAGACAAACTACTGCAGGAAATCTCACCATTATGGGAGGGGCAGAGACACAAACTACTGCAGGGAAATCTAATCATTGTGGGAGGGGCAGAGACACAAACTACTGCAGGAAATCTCACCATTGTGGGAGGGGCAGAGACACAAACAACTGCAGGAAATCTCACCATTGTGGGAGGGGCAGAGACACAAACTACTGCAGGAAATCTCATAATTGTGGGAGGAGCAGAGACACAAACTACGGCAGGAAATCTCATCATTGTGGGAGGGACATAGACACAAACTACTGCAGGAAATCTCATTATTGTGGGACGGGCAGAGACACAAACAACTGCAGGAAATCTCATCATTGTGGGAGGGGCAGAGACACAAACTACTGCAGGAAATCTCATAATTGTGGGAGGAGCAGAGACACAAACTACAGCAGGAAATCTCATAATTGTGGGAGGGGCAGAGACACAAACTACTGCAGGAAATCTCAACATTGTGGGAGGGGCAGAGACACAAATTACTGCAGGGAAATCTAATCATTGTGGGAGGGGCAGAGACACAAACTACTGCAGGGAAATCTAATCATTGTGGGAGGGGCAGAGACACAACTACTGCAGGAAATCTCATTATTGTGGGAGGAGCAGAGACACAAACTACTGTAGGAAATCTCATCAATGTGGGAGGAGCATAGATAAACTACTGCAGGAAATCTCACCATTGTGGGAGGGGCAAAGGGACAAATTAATTCAGGAAATATCACCATTGTGGGGGGTGTAAGGGGCAGAGACATAGGGAAAAGGTGTCGTATTTTTCTGTGTAATATAATGTCCTAGTCAAAATTTCATATCTATCATAGCTTAAAATAAAAGCATTTCACTTTTTTTTTAATTTTTTTAGATACATTGTAAATATAGAAACTACTGTATATGGAGTAGCCTTGTACAACATAGAAGGTAGACATACATAAAAGTGATTGCGCACATTTTCAAATGACATTTATTTTCAGTGGTGTATATATATATATATATATATATATATATATATATATATATATATATATATATATATATATATATATATATATATATATATATATATATATATATATATATATATATATATATATATATATACACACAGTGCCTTGCGAAAGTATTCGGCCCCCTTGAACTTTTCAACCTTTTGCCACATTTCAGGCTTCAAACATAAAGATATAAAATTTTTATTTTTTGTGAAGAATCACCAACAAGTGGGACACAATTGTGAAGTGGAACGAAATCTATTGGATTGTTGAAACTTTTTTAACTAATAAAAAAATGAAAAGTGGGGCGTGCAAAATTATTCGGCCCCCTTGCGTTAATACTTTGTAGAGCCACCTTTTGCTGCGATTACAGCTGCAAGTTGCTTGGGGTATGTCTCTATCAGTTTTGCACATCGAGAGACTGAAATTCTTGCCCATTCTTCCTTGCAAAACAGCTTGAGCTCAGTGAGGTTGGATGGAGAGCGTTTGTGAACAGCAGTTTTCAGCTCTTTCCACAGATTCTCGATTGGATTCAGGTCTGGACTTTGACTTGGCCATTCTAACACCTGGATACGTTTATTTGTGAACCTTTCCTTTGTAGATTTTGCTGTATGTTTGGGATCATTGTCTTGTTGGAAGATAAATCTCCGTCCCAGTTTCAGGTCTTTTGCAGACTCCAACAGGTTTTCATCCAGAATGGTCCTGCATTTGGCTGCATCCATCTTCCCCTCAATTTTAACCCTCTTCCCTGTCCCTGCTGAAGAAAAGCAGGCCCAAACCATGATGCTGCCACCACCATGTTTGACAGTGGGGATGGTGTGTTGAGGGTGATGAGCTGTGTTGCTTTTACGCCAAACATATCGTTTTGCATTGTGGCCAAAAAGTTCGATTTTGGTTTCATCGGACCAGAGCACCTTCTTTCACATGGTTGGTGTGTCTCCCAGGTGGCTTGTGGGAAACTTTAGACAAGACTTTTTATGGATATCTTTGAGAAATGGCTTTCTTCTTGCCACTCTTCCATAAAGGGCAGATTTGTGCAGTGTACGACCGATTGTTGTCCTATGGACAGACTCTCCCACCTCAGCTGTAGTTCTCTGCAGTTCATCCAGAGTGATCATGGGCCTCTTGGCTGCATCTCTGATCAGTCTTCTCCTTGTCTGAGCTGAAAGTTTAGAGCGACAGCCAGGTCTTGGTAGATTTGCAGTGGTCTGATACTCCTTCCATTTCAAAATGATCGCTTGCACAGTGCTCCTTGGGATGTTTAAAGCTTGGGAAATCTTTTTGTATCCAAATCCGGCTTTAAACTTCTCCACAACAGTATTACGGACCTGCCTGGTGTGTTCCTTGGTCTTCATGATGCTCTCTGCGCTTTCAACAGAACCCTGAGGCTATCACAGAGCAGGTGCATTTATATAGAGACTTGATTACACACAGGTGGATTCTATTTATCACCATCAGTCATTTAGGACAACATTGGATCATTCAGAGATCCTCGCTGAACTTCTGGAGTGAGTTTTCTGCACTGAAAGTAAAGGGGCCGAATAATTTTGCACGCACCACTTTTCAGTTTTTTATTTGCTAAAAAAGTTTAAAATATCCAATAGATTTCGTTCCACTTCACAATTGTGTCCCACTTGTTGGTGATTCTTCATAAAAAATTAAAATTTTATATCTTTATGTTTGAAGCCTGAAATGTGGCAAAAGGTTGAAAAGTTCAAGGGGGCCGAATACTTTTGCAAGGCACTGTATATATATATATATATATGTGTGTGTTTATTTATTGAGGTTCTTGTGTTAGGAAGTCAGCACTATTTGCTAGAATTCTTTATATTCTGTCTGGATGTATTCCTCAGCTGAATGACTGGAGATATGATTAAGTGTTTTTGGAGAAGATTCTTGACGTTTTTGGGAAAAGCGTCACAGAACATTTTCCATTGTGTCAGGTACATTGTTGCCCCGGGACGTCGTACCCAACGGCGCTGAAATCTCTGTTTTAAATTCATGTTCGGTTGGCTCCTATCAGAGCGGCGAGCGATGGCTTCCTGCAGATGGATAGATTGTGTTCGCAGTTCCCTATACCGGCTAGAAGGGAGACGGAGTTGATGAATAGCGTTTATGTGTCGCATTATGTTCTTTACCTCCAGCGTCAGCTGTAAAATATCGCCGCGCTCCTGGCGGTCCCTGTACGCGCAGAACTTTCTCCCCGATATATGACAGTTTATTCCTTGGTAACGCAGCGCCAGGATAAGAAGATGATGCTTGATAATCTTCCCGACGCGCAGACAAATCTTTTCATTGTCATTTAGAAAAAAAAAACATTCAATCTTATCTCTGCCAGGAGACATATTCCCATTCTTTACTCTGGATAGCGACAAAATATTCTCCTGAGTTAAAGCTAAACTACGGGGCGGGTATAAAAAAAAATAATCATGCAGTAATGAATTCATTAAAATATCATTAAAGTTAGGGGTGTAATTGCAGATTATGGGGGCCCCATAGCAAAATTTTAATGGAACCAAATTGAATAAGAGGTGTCGTAGCAATAATAATGACCATTACAATATTTTATACTGTGACATAACTGTCAGTGCTCCTGCACACAATCACTCTATAACCCTAATACAAACTACGTTAAGCTCTGAGGATTTTTTTTTGGAGAACTACAAATTGCTGTCATCTTTTATCTGAGCACTTAGGGATCTTTTACACCCCTTCTTGGGAAGGCTTTAAAAATGCATAGACTGCAGTTTTTCCGGTGACCTGAAGGTGGCAATGTGCGGCTGACTCAAGCTGGCACGAAACCATTGAGGTCTAATTTTTCCTCTATTATGGGTTCCAGGTGGCCAACAACATCATAGCTTCCAACTGTCCCTGATTTCGAGGGACTGCCCCTGATTTGGAGCAATGTCCCTCTGTTCCTCTTGCCCCCTCATTTGTCCCTCATTTTCGTCTGATCTATATAGTTGTATATAAAATGTACTTTTTATCTTTAAAAAGTGTTTCCCAGTGTAAACCTTTCATCCAATTTCTAAATTGCTGCATTTGTACATTTTAAAAGCCAATATAAATGAAAAGTAGTGGTAAAAAAAAGCCCTTGTGGATTTAATTAACCTTTTTTTGGGTTCATTCTCCTTTAAGGGGGTGTGGCAGGGGGCGTGTCCTATGCCTACATACATTTGTTAGTAGGTGTCCCTCATTCCCATCTCAAAATGTTGGGAGGTATGCAATATGGGGAGACAGGCATCTTCTATTGGATGCTGAAACCCCACAAAGTTTACCAGCATCTTCTACTGGATGCTTCTGTATCATTCGGTGTGCCTGTAGTGTGGGAGTAGGGCAGGGATAGGGACCTGATGAAGAGGAAAAAAAAGAGTAGGTTTTCCCTTACAGGGTTTCTCTTCTCCAAGCTGCATGGAATTGTATCCTACAACAAACGGAATTACTGCAAGGACATTGAAGCTCTCATGGTGGCCCAGTAATCTGTATACCTTCTCCGAGGTCAGTGCTCCTTAGGCTTTCTGTGGTCTGTAACCCCTTCTACTTTTTGGGTACGCTGGCTAAACCCCTCGCACATTTTCAGAACAAGGTTGTTACCCTTGAATACATGTGTAGTACCCTGTAGTGTGCTAATAGTGCGAATGCAGGCAAATTCACTTGCTTGACGAAGGGGCCCTGCGTGGCTCAGAAACGTTGCTGTATATTAAACAAGCTTTTGACACTTTTGAGGAATCCTTGGTGTGCGGATGACATTTCTTCACTTTGATTATCCATGGTTTCCAGCCTATGGTCATTATAGCACCCAGCATCACTGAACAGCCAGCTTTCTTTAACTGCTTCAGATCCGGGCCATTGCCAAATGACGGCAACAGCGCGGATCTAAATTGCCGGGACTACGTCCATTGACGTCGTCCCGTGCACGAGCGGCCTGCGCGCCCCCTGCAGGGCGCGCGCGGCACGTTCGGTGATCAGCGAGTCTATGAGACTCGCCTGATCACAGATCAGAGTAAGGGGTTGGTCCCAACCCCTTACCACATGATCAGCTGTCAGCCAATGACAGCTGATCATGTGATGTAAACAGAGCCGGTAATCGGCTATTTTTCCTCCTCGCGCTGACAGCGTGAGGAGGAAAAAAAACCCCGATCACCGGCGGCCGTGATTGGGACATCAGTTCCGATCACGGCGATCTTATAACAAAAAGCAATAGGCAGCAGTGCTGCCTACCAGTGCCCACCATATTAACCCATCAGTGCCCACAGTGCCATCAATCAGCGCCACCCATCAGTGCCCACAGTGCCACCCATCAGTGCCCACAGTGCCACCCATCAGTGCCACCCATCAGCACCCACATCAGTGCCACCCATCAGCACCCACATCAGTGCAACCTATCAGTGCCCATCAGTGTCACCTACCAGTGCCCATAAGTGCCCATCAGTGCCGCCCATCACTGCCCATCAGTGCCACCCATCAGTGCCCCCCATCAGTGCCCCCCATCAGTGCCGCCCATCAGTGCCGCCCATCAGTGCCACCTATCTGTGCCACCTATCTGTGCCACCTATCTGTGCCACCTATCCGTGCCGCCCATCCGTGCCGCCCATCCGTAGCCATCAGTGCCGCCTTATCTGTGCCCATCAGTGCCGCCTTAACTGTGCCTATCAGTGCCGCCTTAACTGTGCCTATCAGTGCCGCCTTAACTGTGCCTATCCGTGCCCATCAGTGCAGCCTATCAGTGCCCACCAGTGCCGCCTCATCAGTGCATATCAATGAAGGAGAAAAATTACCTGTTTGCAAAATTTTATAACAAACTATTAAACATGATTTTTTTTTTTTCAAAATTTTCCATCTTTTTTTGTTTGTTTAGCAAAAAAATAAAAACCCCAGCTGTGATTAAATACCACCAAAAGAAAGCTCTATTTGTGGGAAAAAAATGATAAAAATTTCATTTGGGTACAGTGTTGTATGACCGCGCAATTGTCATTCAAAGTGCGACAGCGCTGGAAGCTCAAAATTGGTCTGGGCAGGAGGGGGGTTTAAGTGCCCAGTAAGCAAGTGGTTAATGTGTGTGTGGGGGAACATTGCCTTTGGGTTTGCCTTCTACTTTTTGGCTAAAGCCCTCGCACATTTGCAGAACAAGGTTGTTGCCCTTGAATACATGTGTAGCACCCTGTAGTGTGCTATAGTGTGAGTTTAGGCAAGTTCATGTTTTGACTCATGGTAAGTCGAGTTGAGTTGACTCAACTGCCCGTGCAGTTCAGGGCTGGATGACTCATACAGGCAGGCCTACGGTATCTCCCATGGAAGGTTGGAGAACTTTCTGGAAACTGGAGGGCGGAGGCCAGGATGGTTGAGCTGCCTACTTAGGGGAGCTCGGCCAATCCCCAGGTGCTGGGCTTGGTATGGTGGCTGAGCCAGCCCTTAAATATGGATGAGTCATGCTGGCTGGCAGTCGGGTGGAAGATGGAGTGCTGAGGAGACTATCGGTTGCCCTTGAGGAGAAGCCCTGCCGGTGGGGGCTCTGCCTCAGGCTGGCCTGGGAGGATCCTGACAGCATCAGGGTCTGAAAGGAATCTTGCCTGGGAAGCAGCAGGAGCAAAGAGGACAGTGTGAGTACCCCAGCATGAACTCAGGAACTTACAACGGGAAAGACTTCCACATATAACAAGCCTTTCTGGAAGACAGCATTGAGCGTAACTCTTTCCTCTACCATGCCCTGGGAGATCTTCAGAAATAGCCAGGTGGGCTAATGAAGAAGCAGCCAGGTCGGCTGGTAGTTCCTGCAGTCAGTAGAACTGGGATCAGTGTCTACAGTGGAGTTGAAGCCACTCCTTTATTCTGCCTACAACATTTTTGTGCTACTTTCAAAAGGAACGGAAAGTTCCTGGTCCTTAAGGGGCTTTTGCTTTTCTATCAGAGACTGTCAGCAGTTGGGAGTGAGATCAATCGGAGTTGTACATAGAGAAGAAGACACAAATCAGAGTTGTACATAGGGAGGAAGTTGTCCCTGGTTTTGTTGCTATCAAGTTGGGCATCCCATAATTCCTATTCTATTCATCCACCATCTATCCATGTTATTACCCCTAATAAAACATAAAAACCAAGCTCAAAGACTGTTCCTTGTGTCTGGAGAAAGTGTGGAGATTACTTGTTGCCTGGCTGTGCAGGACTGGGGAGCCCAATATCCTGCGGCTCCTTCGGGGTTGAGCCCCCACCCCTTCCTTAATTTAGATTCAGAATACTTTAACCGCTTGCTGAACGCATACAGCACGTGATCCGCGTGCCTGGGTAGGTAACGCCCCCGTGTGTCCCCGCCACCCCGGCTGTGCTGCGATTGTCTGCAGCATGAACCAATCAGTGGGTTCCGGCTGCTGACTGGTCGCTGGCACCCGACGATTGGTTACGGACATTACTCTTCTGTCAGCAGCAATGTGCTCGTTTTTTTCTTCCTGCAAAGCTCATTGCATAGTAAAAGCAGCACACACAGTAACCCATGTTGGCCACACATTTAACCCTTTGATCGCCCTAGATGTTAACCCCTTCCATGCCAGTGTCATTAGTATAGTGATAGTGCATATTTTTAGCACTGATCGCTGTATGAGTGTCACTGGTTCCCAAAAAAGTGTCAAAAGTGTCCGCCGCAATATCACAGTCCCGCTATAAGTCACTGATCGCTACCATTACTAGTAAAAACAAAATAATAAATACAAATTCCATAAATATATCCCATAGTTTTTGGACACTATAACTTTTGCGCAAACCAATGAATATACGCTTATTAGATTTGTTTTTACCAAAAATATGTAGCAGAATACATATTGGCATAAATTTAGGAAGAAATTTGATTTTTTACTTTTTGTTATTGGATGGGTTTTATAGCAGAAAGTAAAAAAAATATTGTTTTTTTTTTTCAAAATGATCAGTCTTTTTTTGTTTATAGCGCAAAAAAAAAAAAAAAAATACTAAAATAAAAACCGCAGAGGTAATCAAATACCACCAAAAGAAAGCTCTATTGTGGGAAAAAAGGACATACACTTTGTTTGGGTACAGTGCCACGTGACCGCGCAATTGTCAGTTAAAGTAACGCAGAGCCTTATCGCAAAAAATGGCCTGGTCATGAAGGGGTTAAAACCCAAGTGGTTAATCCTAAGGGAAATGATGAAATCTTGGCATCAGAGAACCTATTTAGGCTCGATTCACACCTATGCATGTTGCTTTTGAGCGTTTTTGGAGGTTTTTTTTTCATGCTTGCCGCGTTTTTTAACATGCGTTTTTGCCGCGATTTGCGTTTTGCGTTTTTTTTTTTTTTTTTTTTTTTTTTACATTTTTTTTTACAGTCTAATAAAAAAATTTAAAAAAATTAAAAAAAAAAAAAACAAGAAAAAAAAAACGGCAAAAACGCATCAAAAACGCTGCAAAAACGGTGCACTTGCGTTTTTGATGCTTGTCCATTGAAATCCATTACATGCAAAACGCTGCATTTTGCATGAAAAAAAGTCCCCGACCCTTTCCAAAAACGCAGAGATACAAAAAAGCATTGATGTGAACATGTTCCATAGGAACCCATGTTAAAAAATTCCCGTGCATTTCTGCAAAATGCAAAATGCATCAAAAAACGCGCTAGTGTGAATCGAGCCTTAAAGTGGAAGTTCAGACGAATCTAATCCTAAATCTGCTTCCACCCCCAATTCCAACTCCTATTCTAACTACCCCATAGATGAAAGATGTCCATAGATACTTATTTTCAGGAGGTTTAGATCAAACTTCCACTTTAAGGCTCCATTCACACTACCGCGTTTTTTGATGCATTTTGCATTTTGCAGAAATGCATGTGAATTTTTTAACATGGGTTCCTATGGAACATGTTCACATCAATACCTTTTTGTATCTCTGCATTTTTGGAAAGGGTCAGGGACTTTTTTTTCATGCAAAATGCAGCGTTTTGCATGTAAGGCTCGATTCACACCTATGCATGTTGCTTTTGAGCGTTTTTGGAGGGTTTTTTTTCATGCTTGCCACGTTTTTGAGCCGCGTTTTTGCCGCGTTTTTGCCGCGATTTGCGTTTTGCGTTTTCTTTTTTTGTTTTTTTTTTTTACAGTTTTTTTTACAGTCTAAAAAAAAATTTAAAAAAAATTAAAAAAAAAAAAAAAAAACGGCAAAAACGCACCAAAAACGCATCAAAAACGCTGCAAAAACGGTGCACTTGCGTTTTTGATGCTTGTCCATTGAAATCCATTACATGCAAAACGCTGCATTTTGCATGAAAAAAAGTCCCCGACCCTTTCCAAAAACGCAGAGATACAAAAAAGCATTGATGTGAACATGTTCCATAGGAACCCATGTTAAAAAATTCCCGTGCATTTCTGCAAAATGCAAAATGCATCAAAAAACGCGCTAGTGTGAATCGAGCCTTAGGCTCGATTCACACCTATGCATGTTGCTTTTGAGCGTTTTTGGAGGGTTTTTTTTCATGCTTTCCACGTTTTTGAGCCGCGTTTTTGCCGCGATTTTGCCGCGATTTGCGTTTTGCGTTTTTTTTTTTTTTTTTTTTTTTTACATTTTTTTTTTTACAGTCTTAAAAAAAATTACAAAAAAAAAATAAAAAAAAAAAACAAAAAAAAAAAAAACGGCAAAAACGCATCAAAAACGCACCAAAAACGCATCAAAAACGCTGCAAAAACGGTGCACTTGCGTTTTTGATGCTTGTCCATTGAAATCCATTACATGCAAAACGCTGCATTTTGCATGAAAAAAAGTCCCTGACCCTTTCCAAAAATGCAGAGAAACAAAAAGGCATTGATGTGAACATGTTCCATAGGAACCCATGTTAAAAAATTCCCGTGCATTTCTGCAAAATGCAAAATGCATCAAAAAACGCGCTAGTGTGAATCGAGCCTTAGGCTCGATTCACACCTATGCATGTTGCTTTTGAGCATTTTTGGAGGTTTTTTTTTCATGCTTGCCACGTTTTTGAGCCGCGTTTTTGCCGCGATTTGCGTTTTGCGTTTTTTTTTTTTTTTACAGTTTTTTTTTACAGTCAAAAAAAAAATGTAAAAAAAATAAATAAATAAATAAATAAATTTTAAAAAACGGCAAAAACGCATCAAAAACGCACCAAAAACGCATCAAAAACGCTGCAAAAACAGTGCACTTGCGTTTTTGATGCTTGTCCATTGAAATCCATTAGAGCCCTTGCACACTGGGGCGGTTTGCAGGCGCTATTGCGCTAATAATAGCGCCTGCAAACCGCCCCGAAAGTGCCGCTACTGTCATTCCAGTGTGAAAGCCCGAGGGCTTGCACACTGGAGCGATGCGCTGGCAGGACGGTAAAAAAAGTCCTGCCAGCAGCATCTTCGGAGTGGTGAAGGAGCGGTGTGTATACCGCTCCTTTACCGCTCCTGCCCATGGAAATCAATGGGACGGCGCGGCTATACCGCCGGCAAAGCGCCTCTGCAGAGGTGCTTTGCGGTGGTATTTAACCCTTTCTCGGCCGCTAGCGGGGGGTAAAACCGCCCCGCTAGCGGCCGAATACCGACGGTAAAGCGCCGCTAATAATAGCGGCGTTTTACCGCCGACGCCGCCCCCCGCCCCAGTGTGCAAGGGCTCTTACATGCAAAACGCTGCATTTTGCATGAAAAAAAGTCCCCGACCCTTTCCAAAAACGCAGAGATACAAAAAAGCATTGATGTGAACATGTTCCATAGGAACCCATGTTAAAAAATTCCCGTGCATTTCTGCAAAATGCAAAATGCATCAAAAAACGCGCTAGTGTGAATCGAGCCTAAGGCTCGATTCACACCTATGCATGTTGCTTTTGAGCGTTTTTGGAGGTTTTTTTTTTCATGCTTGCCACGTTTTTGAGCCGCGTTTTTGCCGCGATTTTGCCGCGATTTGCGTTTTGCGTTTTTTTTTTTTTTTTTCTTTTTACATTTTTTTTTACAGTTTTAAAAAAAATTAAAAATCAAAAAAAAAAAAACAAAAAAAAAACAAAAACGGCAAAAACGCATCAAAAACGCACCAAAAACGCACCAAAACGCTGCAAAAACGGTGCACTTGCGTTTTTGATGCTTGTCCATTGAATTCTATTACATGCAAAACGCTGCATTTTGCATGAAAAAAAGTCCCCGACCCTTTCCAAAAATGCAGAGAAACAAAAAGGCATTGATGTGAACATGTTCCATAGGAACCCATGTTAAAAAATTCCCGTGCATTTCTGCAAAATGCAAAATGCATCAAAAAACGCGCTAGTGTGAATGGAGCCTAATAGAATTCAATGGACAAGCATCAAAAACGCAAGTGCAGCGTTTTTGCAGCGTTTTTACCGCGTTTTTGATGCGTTTTTGCCATTTTTGTTTTTTTTTTTGTTCTTTTTCAATTTTTTTTTCAATTTTTTTTTTTGACTGTATACAGTCAAAAAAAACTGTAAAAACAAAAACAAAAAAAAAACGCCGCAAAAACGCTGCTCAAAAATGTGGCAAGCATGAAAAAAAAAACTCCAAAAACTCCAAAAACGCTCAAAAGCAACATGCATAGGTGTGAATCGAGCCTTAGGAACAGATCTGAACAGGAAGGTGCTGGACGTCTTCAGTTGTTACCCTGCAAATTCAATCCTGAACTTGTTCCAGAGATCTGCTTTTCCATTGCTGGCTTGGCCTGCCCCTGAACTCGTCTCTGTTCTGCCTTCCTGCTATTTACTGCTATTTACACCCCAAACTCGCTCATCCATGTCTTTATGGACCTTGCTTTGTACACTGGTGGGCAGTCATGTTGGAACAGGAAGGGGTCATCCCCAAACTGTTCCCACAAAGTTGGGAACATGAAATTGTCCAAAATGTCTTGGTATGCTGACGCCTTAGGAGTTCCCTTCACTGGAACTAAGGGGCCAAACCCAACCCCTGAGAAACAACCCCCACACCATAATCCCCTCTCCACCAAATGATTTGGACCAGTGCACAAAGCAAGGTCCATAAAGACATGGATGATCAAGTTTGGGATGGAGGAACTTGACTGGCCTGCACACAGTCCTGACCTCAACCCAATAGAACACCTTTGGGATGAATTAGAGCGGAGACTGCGAGCCAGGCCTTCTCATCCAACATCAGTACCTGACCTCACAAATGTGCTTCTGGAAGAATGGTCAAACATTCCCATAGACACACTCCTAAACTTTGTGGACAGCCTTCTAAGAGGAGTTGAAGCTGTTATAGCTGCAATGGGTGGGCCAACTCAATACTGAACCCCCCAATATTGACTAAAGCCCCTATACACACTATTAGATTTTCTGTAGATTTTTGCCTTCAGATTTACCAAAACCATATAATATGAGGTCAAAGCTTAATGGGCCGTACACACGATCGGATTTTTCAACGGCAAATGTTCGATGTGAGCTTGTTGTCGGAAAGTCCGACCCTGTGTGTAGGCTCCATCGGACATTTGCTGTCGGAACTTCCGACAACAACTGTTTGAGAGCAGGTTCTCAAATTTTCCGACAACAAGACTTGTTGCCGGAAATTCCGAGCGTGTGCAGACAATTCCGACGCACAAAGTTCCACGCATGCTCGGAATCAAGCAGAAGAGCCGCACTGGCTATTGAACTTCATTTTTCTCGTCGTACGTGTTGTACGTCACCGCGTTCTTGCCGATCGGAATTTCCGACAACATTTGTGTGACCGTGTGTATGCAGGACAAGTTTGAGCCGACATCCGTCGGGGAAAAAAATCCGATGGTTTAGTTCTCGGAATGTCCGATCGTGTGTACATGGGCTAATAATGTGTATGGGGTCTTAGACTGGGATGCCATTAAAGTTTATGTGCGTGTAAAGGCAGGCGTCTCAATACTTTTGGTAATATAGTATATATGTATGTGTGTGTGTGTGTGTGTGTGTATAGATATATGTATATGTGTGTGTGTGTATGTATATATATATATTAATTGGCTTTATAAAATATAACAAAATGCAAAAAAAAATGATATATGTGGATATATATATATATATATATATATATATATATATATATATATATATATATATATATATATATATAAAATGTATGTATATGTGTATGTGTGTGTGTGTGTGTATATATATATACACCCACATATATCTTTTTTTTTTTGCATTATGTTATATTTTATAAAGCCAATTAATTAAGAGCCCCCCTGCGCTAGCTTTGGTTGCATGTATTTAATAATAGTATGGTGTTATGAGCTAGAAATCCCCTTTGAATATTTTCTTCGGTGAGATGCTATAGATGATGAATTTTCCATCTTAGTGGATTTTATTGCCTCGCGGGCGTCTCTCTGTGTATTATTGTGTCATGAAATTGCACCCCTGATGTTCCCTGCAGGTAAAGTTAGTTTTACTGCGCCCGTCGCCTCTTGCGGTCTGGTGGGCCTACGCTCGCAATTCAGGACAGTTAATTAAAAAAGCAGCAAGTGAACCCAACTAATTAATTTGTAGTAATCTCAGAACGGCGATCTCCGGGAGGTAAAGTGAGGGAAGCCAGAATCGGCGTGGTACTCTGTAGTCGAGGGCTCGAGAAGAATGATTAATAGAGATAATTAGTCCACCACCAGGAAAGCAGAATTGTTGGTTTTCTCAACATCATAAGGTGGCTGGAATTCTGTAGAGGAGGTTCTCCCCCTAAGCAAAGGAAACTTAAAGTGGGGTTCCACCCAAAAAACAAAACTACCTGTAAAAATTCTAAAAAAAAAAACAAAAAAACATTTGGATATTTTTTTTTTTTTCACTTACCTCTAAATGCCTGTTGCTAGGTGGGCCCTCGTAGTCTGCCTGTCCCTTAGCCTGGGCTGGTGACATCACTTCCTCCTCGGCACAGGAAGGGCTCCGCTCTGCTCCCTCCCTCCTGTCAATCATCTAGGACCCATTACAGGTCCCAGGTGATTGAGCGGCCAATCACGGCGCACGGCGCCGCTCGCGCATGCGCAGTGGGTGCCAGGCTGTGAAGCCACATCCTGGCGCCCACAGTTGTAATGCCGGCGCCGACGAGCGGAGGGGGGAGACGAGCGGGGCTTCGATCCCCCGCATCGCTGGACCCAGGGACAGGTGAGTGTCCAATTAAAAGTCAGCAGCTGCAGTATTTGTAGCTGCTGACTTTTAATTTTTTTTTTTTTGGACGGCCCCCCTGGGTGGAACTCCTCTTTAAACTCTGTACCGGATTTGCTGATTTCCAGCGATATCCCCCATAGGGCCGTTCTACCATGGCTTCCCCATGAGACCTCTTTGTGACCACATGGTTTCATATACATTGATATTTTGATTTGATTTGATATGGGATTTGTCCTGTGCCGAATGCGCTCCGTTAGGAGCACGTCTCGGCGCACAAAGACCCTAAATTAAGTCGGATCCAAAGTAGGTCGGCTGTCGTGTTGCACCAGTGTGAACCCGGCCTTAATGCATCAAAATGCAAGTACTTTGGGTGAATACTTTACGCAGGATCTTCTGCTAGCTCTGCCAGCAAGAACCTACGTTCCCTGCAGAAAATATGCATATGCCTGCCTGTATAGCCCCATACACACTATCAGATTTTCCTTCAGGTTTACCAAAACCATATAATACGAGGTCAAACCTTAGGAGTTTCAATGCATATGCAATCAGGCAGGCTCTTGCACTACATGGTTTTGGTAAATCTGAAGGAAAAACTCAGCAGAAGATCTGATAGTGTGTATGGGGCTTTAGAATGAGGCCTTTCCTGTTACTTTTTATTCCTGCTCTCCTGTCATCGAGAGCCCTACCAGTCACTTTGAACAGTTGAGGACCCGTAAGCTATCTTATTAATATTGCTATCTCAGAGCATTGATGTTGATTTAACAACTTCAATTCCAGGCACCTTCACCCCATTCCTGCCCAGGTAAATTTTTGCAGCTTTCAGCGCGGTCATGCCACATGGTACCCATATGAAATTTTTATCTTTTTTTTTTTGAGACAGATAGAGCTTTCTTTTGGTGGTATTTGATCACCACTGGGCTTTTTTTTTTTTTTACTAAACAAACTAAAAAAGACAAAAACAAAAAAAACAACAACCTTTCTTCGTTTCTGTTATTACATTTAGCAAATACCGTAAGTAATTTTTCTTCTTGACTGGTAGGCACTGATAAGGCAGCAAGGAAAGACACTGATCAGCGGGCGGCATTAATATGCTGCACTGATGGGCACTGATATGCTGCACTGATGAGCACTAATGAGGCAGCACTGATGGGCACTAATGAGGCAGCACTGATGGGCACTGATAAGCTGCACTGATGGGCACTGATGAGGCTGCATTGATGAGCACTGATGAGGGTATACTGATGAGGCAGCACTGATGGACACTGATAAGCTACACTGATGGACACTGATGAGGCTGCATTGATGAGCACTGATGAGTGTATACTGATGAGGCAGCACTGATGGGCACTGATAAGCTGCACTGATGGGCACTGATGAGGGTGCACTGATGAGGCAGCACTGGTAAGCTGCACTTATGAGCTTTGATAAGCTGCACTGATGGGCACTGATAGGCTGCACTGATAAGGCAGCACTGATGGGCACCGATAAGCTGCACTGATGAGGCTGCACTGATAAAGCAGCACTGATGGGCATTGATAGGTGGCACTGGCAGGCACTGATAGGCAGCATTGATATGCTGCACTGATGGGCACTAATGGTGCTGCACGGATAATCAGGGGAAACACAAAAGAGAGAGAGGTGCCTCTGGGTGTAGACTTTAAAAAACAGTTTATTGAATAATCTTGTGTCAATCACACTCACGTTTGGAAGATCATAAAAAGGCATATATATGTGGAGTATCCATCAAGGGAGGTGTCATCAGGTCGGTCAGAAACCTTGTCTACTGGCTGCTCTGCCTGCGTGTGGAGGGATATTGCTTGAGATGTTAAAGCCGGCTGCAATACCAATAAAAATCCAAAACGAGGCTCGGAGCGCAGATGGAAGATGGGCAAGGAAAAATGACGTCACTGGCAAGCGACGCGTTATCCGGGCGTACGGGCTGCAATGACGTGACAGCCGCGCCCCTTTATCAGGCTATTGATAGATGCAACTGGAGGCAATAAGAAAGGAAAAGAGGAGGAGTGAGCGAATTGAGCAGTAACGTGATTGGTCCGAACGGAACTAGATAACAAACAGGAAGGGGATTGGCCGCAATAGTACTAAAGGAAAAGGAAAACGATGTGTGGCAAAAAGTGTCAGCAAGGGGGGTATAAGCAATAGATACATAATATATCAATGAATGGTCAACGGCGGTTATTAGCAGATCGTGGATGAAGGAATAATAAAGAAATAATATGGATGTGTATATAAATAGGTATAGGAACCCGGGGGAGGGAGGGGGGGGGGGGAAATGTAATAATAAGGGATTACTGAGAAATAATATGAAATAGAATACCCTAACCCTATATTTATTATTATTATTTATTATTATTTTCTCTTTTTTCTCTCCCCCCCTTTTTTTCTTCTTTTTTTCTTTTTTGTTTTTTTCTTTTATCTCATTTAGTTTAGGCTCCCTTCTTCCCCCCCCCCCCCCCCCCCTCTTTAGTTAGGGTATTCTATTTCATATTATTTCTCAGTAATCCCTTATTATTACATTCCCCCCCCCCTCCCTCCCCCGGGTTCCTATACCTATTTATATACACATCCATATTATTTCTTTATTATTCCTTCATCCATGATCTGCTAATACCGCCGCTGACCATTCATTGATATATTATGTATCTATTGCTTATACCCCCCTTGCTGACACTTTTTGCCACACATCGTTTTCCTTTTCCTTTAGTACTATTGCGGCCACTCCCCCTTCCTGTTTGTTATCTAGTTCCGTTCAGACCAATCACGTTACTGCTCAATTCGCTCACTCCTCCTCTTTTCCTTTCTTATTGCCTCCAGTTGCATCCATCCATAGCCTGATAAAGGGGCGCGGCTGTCACGTCATCGCAGCCCGTACGCCCGGATAACGCGTCGCTTGCCAGTGACGTCATTTTTCCTTGCCCATCTTCCATCTGCGCTCCGAGCCTCGTTTTGGATTTTTATTGGTATTGCAGCCGGCTTTAACATCTCAAGCAATATCCCTCCACATGCAGGCAGAGCAGCCAGTAGACAAGGTTTCTGACCGACCTGATGACACCTCCCTTGATGGATACTCCACATATATATGCCTTTTTATGATCTTCCAAACGTGAGTGTGATGGACACAAGATTATTCAATAAACAGTTTTTTAAAGTCTACACCCAGAGGCGCCTCTCTCTCTTTTGTGTTTCTCCTCAGGATTTGGAACCCAGTTTCAGTTCCAATTGAAGGCAGCCCTACATGTGGACTCTCTGTCCTGGTTTGGACTTTCCTGTAAATACGTGTTTTTTTTATTATACATATATATACATTTATCATCATGACCATCCTGTGCCATTGTTTTGGAATATTTTATTACCTGAGATGGTTTTTATTATAATAATTTTTATAGTTTTTATGTTTACAGTAATTGACTTGTACCTTTTTATTTAACGCATGGAATAAGGGTTGTTTTACTGCTCTTTTTCAGTTTTTGCGCCTACACTTGCATACTGATAATCAGGGCACTGATGATCAGTGTAAATGTCCCCTGTAACTTGTCGGCTTTCCTTTCTTCAGACACTGACAGCGCTGAGGAAAGGAAATACCGATAACCGGCATTTGTTAACATGTGATTAGCTGTGATTGGACACAGCTGATCACATGGTAAAGAGCATCTTTGACCCTTTACCCTGATTGGTGGTGCGCTGTGTCCTTTGCGATGTGAAGGATGTTATATGACATACAGTACGTGATCCGGCGCAAAGGTGCCGCTATGTAGCAGTAAAACTGCTACAGGACGAACCTTAAGCGGTTAAATGAAGCCGCACTGATGTCAGCAAGCCGCATATGAAATCGCACTAATCCATCAAATCTGCACTGGTGTGAACCAGGACTTAGAAGACAATACTCTCCCTCTTCTTCTTAGTTATACAGTATGTCAGTTTTGGGTTTTCTTTATCCTGTAAGGAAGCAAAGAACCGTTTACAAAAACAGTCAAGGTGTCCAGTACTAAATGCTTATTTGCAAAATTAGGATCCTATGTAAAGTATATAAGACATTAGATTATAGCATAGGCATTAAAAAAAAACAAAAAAAACGTATATAATACAATGTATCAAAACGGAAACTTTCCCTTTTTTTATATAAATAAACTTATTGCAAATATTTGTTTGTTGGCAAAAGAAAAAAGCATCCTGGGAACCGGCCGCACTTTCTGTAGCTGCGACGGGCGGTGGCGGAGTTGTGGGGTCAGGGGCCGCCGAGTGCGGCTCGCCTAGTAATCAGATTGTAGCGGGGGAACGTCATGCCGCCACTCAGGGGAAACGTCTGTGATATACAGAAATGAGGATCGATGACTTGTGTTCAAGGCCAGAGAGGAGGGAATGACTGCTCACCCCCCCCCCCCCCCCAACTTTCCCTTAAATAACCCCTCCACCCCAAAGAAGTATGAAGTCTGCTTGCGAAGAGAAGGTCAGGATGTGTTCTGTCTGGAACGTCGGCTGAGATCCCCAGGGGGGTGGGGAATAAAATCCATGAAATTTCACCGCCGACACATTGCTGGAACCTGATTAAAGAGTTAAAGACCTCTGGTAATGGCCATGTAGTTTCGGAGGGAGACCGGCTGCTCATGTGAAGAACCCAACAGTTTATTAATTATTGCTGTGGAAACCTTTTTATTACATTTTTGTTTTTTTACTGAGAGTTTTCTATCTGGTTTTAGCTTGTTTACTGGAATGAAAACCCAATTGAAGTCAGATATAGATATTCAGTCCGATAGACATTGTACTAACAGCTTCCATTTTCACCTCCATTGTCCTATTACAGGAGGCATGCAAGGAATCTATATAGGTCCAGTCCAATAGGCACCAGGTTTGGACCCAGTGCACTCAGAGTAATCAGCTCTAAGGCTGCTTTCACAGTGGGGCGGTAGGGGGCGTCGGCGGTAAAACAGCGCTATTTTTAGCGCTGCTTTACCGTCGTATTGCAGCGGTATTCGGCCGCTAGCGGTGCGGTTTTAACCCCCGCTGGCGGCCAAAAAAGGGTTAAAACCGCTCATATAGCGCGGCTATAGCCGCAGTATTGCTGCGGTATAGCCGCGCTGCCCCATTGATTTCAATGGGCAGGAGCGGTTTAGGAGCGGTGAATACACCGCTCCTTCACCGTTCCAAAGATGCGGCTTGCAGGAGTTTTTTTCTTCTCCTGTCAGCGCACCGCTTCAGTGTGAAAGCCCTCGGGCTTTCACACTGAACAAACAGCAGCGGCTGTTTTGGGTCGGTTTGCAGGCGGTATTTTTAGCGCAATAACGCCTGCAAACCGACCCAGTGTGAAAGGGCTCTTAGTAAAAGACCTGGTTGGATGCGCCCCCTCTCTGACCAAACACCCCCCCCCCCACACTCCCTCTGTTTATCTTCAATAGAAGTCTCTAAGGGACCTTCTGGTGGGGGGTGTGGCTGTTACTGAACTCTGCCAGCACACAGCACCGAAGAGAGTGGACAGGAGGCAGTATTTTTACTGATAGAAAAGGGTATTCTAAAATATTTTTTAACACAGGTAAGTCACAAATCATACCATAGGAGAGACAGGGCTGGACAGAGACAGCAAGGTGTGTGGCTTCATTTAGGATTTAATATCAAAGGGGTTATTAGCAAAATCAATGTGTGGCCCCTGTAAGGTCAATAAAACAACTGGAAAAAAGTCTGGAGAAGTGGAAAGTGTGTAGTAAGGGGAGGAGTGGAGGGTGTGGGGTGTGGTGAGGTGAGGAGTTGAGGGTATTGTAAGGTAGGGAGTGGAGAGTGTGATAAGGGGAAGAATAGAGGGTGTAGAAAGGGGAGGAGTGGAGGGTAAAAAAGGGAGTGGAAGGTGTAGTAAGGGGAGGAGTGGATGGTAAAAAAGGGAGTGGAGGGTGTGGTAAAGGAAGTGTAGGATGTTGTAAGAGAGGGAGTAAATGGTGTGATTAGGGGAAGGATGGAGTGTGTTGTAAGGGAAGGAGTGTGTGTGTGTGGGGGGGGGGGGGGGGGGGCTGGGGGATTAATTGGAGTTAGGTAAAGGAAGAAAAGAAGGGTGTAACAAGGTAAGGAGTGGAGGGTGTAGTAAGGGGAGGAGTGGAGAGTGTAGTAGAGGGGGGGTGTGGAGGGTGTAATAAGTGGGGGAATGTAAAGGGGGAGTGGAGGGCAAGGGGAGGAGTGGAGGGTGTGGCAAGGGAAGGAGTGGAGGGTAAGGAGAGGAGTAGAGGGTGTGGCAAGGGAAGGAGTGGAGGGTAAGGGGAGGAGTGGAGGGTGTGGTGGGGGGGGATGGAGGGTATGGTAAGTGGAGGAATGGAGGATGTAGTAAGGGGGAGTGGAGGGCAAGGGGAGGAGTGGAGGGTGTGGCAAGGGGAGGAGTGGAGGGTGTGGCAAGGGAAGAAGTGGAGGGTGTAGTAAGGGGAGGAGTGGAGGGCATTGTATAGAGAAGGGTTGAGAAGTGCATGTGGTAGAATTGTCCCCAAAATGAAGTGGAGGCGTGAGGCAGATAAAATGTTTCTCAGTAACCTCGGCCTGACCCATGGCTCTGGTGAGGGATTCTGAAATATGAGGGGAACTCCATCTTATAATCTAGACCTATAGGCATTGGCCACAATTATATTTACATGATCATAGAAGACTCCTTAAGGGTGGGATGATATGGTGCCAGCCATCAATGCTGCAATGTAGACTAAGAGAACCAAAGTCTATAATCATATAAATTACTGGTGTAGCACCCTCTAGTGTGTGTTTATTGGTAATTTAGGTTTGTTAGTTTAGGAAAATTTTGTTTAGCTCAGCGCTAAGCCTGAGCTGTGAATCTGGGTCAGGGTTCAGTGAGTCAGGCTGGATGACTCATCCTAACAGCTCCTCTGGTGCCTCCCCTGGTCTAGAAGGTTGTAGAAACTTCTAGAGCCGGTGGGTGGAGGTTAGGAGGGGTTGTTTGGAATATTTATGAGGTCCTCAGCCAATCCTCAGTAAAGGGCTGACAGGGGGCAAAGCTTACCTCATAAATAGGCATGTGCCATGCCAGCAGGCGGGGGGGGGGGGGTTGGGTGAAAGATAAAGATGGAGTGCTGCGGAGGCTGTTGGTGGCCCTCAAGGGTACCCCCTAGTCTGGGGGGGGGGTGACCTTGGGCAGGGGCTCAGGTGCTGGAAGGATCCTGCCACAACTCACAGAGGAAGCCCTTCCTGGAGGCACGGGAGCAAGGAGAGAGGACAGCTAGAGCAGGTCAGCACTACTGGGGACTTACAAGGGGGAGACTGCCACATGTAGCCAGTTCTCCCTGAAGACAGTGGTGTGCTAAGTCTTCGTCCTTCCCTGGGAGATCCCCCTAGAGTCAGCCGGGTGGGCTGGTGGGTGTCAGTCTGGAGCACTGTAGTGGAGAAGTTAGCCTGAAGGGCAGCCAGGTGGATTTGCACTGCTTGAAAAGGTGGTTCTGGGATCAGTAGCCACAGGAGGAAAAGTACAGGCTGTTTTACTGTATTTTTGGTACACCACAAGGGGCCTTGAGTCCCTGCCTGTATTTGGTCATCGCTCAAACATCTGACTGAGAGTTTGTCAGATAGCAAGTGTGTGCTGGAGGAAAAAGTTGTGTCTCTGAAATTGTTACTGAAGTTTTGCTTAAGTCAAGTGGGCATCCCTATCTAATTTATTGACCCTCAATAAATAACAACAAACAAAGTTACGGACTGTTCTCTGTCTCTGGAATGCCTGTGAAAGTCCAGTGAGCCTGGTTGTGCATGGTGGGGGATCCCAGTTCATCTGCGGCTCCTAAGGGGGTACGCTACACTGGACACCAAGAATTTAAAGCGGAGTTCCACCCAAAAATGGAACTTCCGCTGTCCGGATTCCTCCCCCCCTCCGGTGTCATATTTGGCACCTTTCAGGGGGGAGGGGGGAGCAGATACCTGTCTAATACAGGTATTTGCTCCCACTTCCGGGGAAAGATCGCTGCAGTATCCGCAGCAATCTGGGATCTGGGTTGTCTTCTGGGAGACACGCAGGCCCCAGAAGACAGCAGGGACCACTCAGAACACGCAGCGCGACATGCCCTGGACAGGTAAGTGTCCTTATTTTAAAAGTCAACAGCTGCAGTATTTGTAGCAGCTGACTTAAAAAAAAAATTTTCAGGTGGAAATCCACTTTAATGGAAGAACAACAGCAAGTTGCTTATGTACTGTGACTATATATGCATTATACCTGTCTATGCAGCAGGTGGCGCTGTAGTGTTATAGTGTATTGTGCATGTAAATCTATTGTATAATGCAATAAGAGGAAGTGCTTTTCCTAGGGTTCAGTTGTGTTCCTGTTTCCATGGTGATAAGACATGTTCTGCTATCCTCCATGCAAGTAAAGTTGTTTCATGTATTCAAGAAGCTTGCGGTGCATAATATTGATACTCAACCAACAGCATTAAATATACTTTTTTCTGCTCATATTTTCAGGTATATTCATTCAAGGATTGAGTCAGATTTCCACCAGTAATCTGTATGCTGAAATCACGGAAATTTCATAATGAACTGTCCCATTGCTGCTCATATTTCCCACATGGAGGACAGTTATGGGGGTTTATAGATTCAACATTAGGGATGAGCGGTGAGTTGAACATAAGTTCGACTCATACATTGGGTCTTCGCCCGTTCGCCGAACAGCAAATTTTATGGGGTGTTCGCAGCGAATTCTAGCACCCCATATTGCACTGCTAGACTGCAGTGCATTGCTGTATGATGATTGGCCAAAGCATATACCTGAACTGCATGCTTTGGCCAAGCACAGCACGCTCCTTAGCGAGAGCCATAATTGGCCAAAGGCAAGGTGCCTTTGGCCAATCGTGGCTCAGGGGGACTAAGTCCATGCCCCACACTATATAAGGCTGCTTACACAGCGCTGTATAGTGTGTTATAGTGGACGGAGATAGAGAGATTGAGCTAGATTAGGCAGGCAGGTCAGTTAGTGGCTGTGTATTTGATAGATATATATATATATATATATATATATATATATATATATACATATATATATATATATACATATATACATTCTACTAGCATGTATGTGTATATATATATATATATATATATATATATATATATATATATATATATATATATATATACTGTATAATATAGTGCAGGGTATATAGTGCAGTGTACAATATATAATATAGTGTATTGAAGTAGTTAAGGGGAGCCCTATGACAGAATTAAGAAAAAAACAGCATGGGTTCCCCCGTCCATACAAAGCCCTTTGGCTCTTTTTTTGGCCCTTTTTAAAAAAAATTGGCGTGGAGTTCACCTTAATATCCATACCAGACCCGAAAGGGCCTGGTATGGGCTGGGGGGGGGACCCACTCTGTTTTTTTAAATGATTTTTTATGTACTGTATATACTCGTGTATAAGTCGTTCCGAGTATAAGTCGAGGCCCTAATTTACCACAAAAAAATGGGAAAAACTTAGTTGACCCGAGTATAAGACGAGGGTGAGAAATGCGCAGCTACTGTAAATGGAAAAGAGGGTCAACCATGCCCATTTGCAGCCTCACTGTGCCCATTTGCATGCCTCACTGTGCCCATTTGCAGCCATAGGTCCCCCGAACTTCAAACTCGGTAGTTAAGGGTTCCTAGATGCCCCCTAGCTGCAGCCAAAATTTGGGGTCTCTGAACCCAAATGGTCCCAAAATGACATTGCTGCAGATGGACACAGTTGACCGAATTTGGGGTCCCGTATGTCGGGGCCACTTAGTGCTAGGAACCCCAAATTAGGTGTGCAAACTCAGTGGAACTAGCACCATAAAATATCCTAGCACCTGGTGGCCCTGATATACGTGGCCCCAAAGTCGGTTCAGAAAATGTCAAGCACTTTTCTGCAGCAGAGAATGACATTTTTCGAACTGATTTTGGGGCCCTGTATCTCGGGGCCACTTAGTGCTAGGAATCCCAGCTTTGGATATGTTGTGGTACCAGTTCCAATTTTCGGAAAATGAAATTTTTTGCTGCAGAAAAGTGCTTGACTCGAGTATAAGTCGAGGGGGGCACTTTCAGCACAAAAAAATGTGCTGAAAAACTCGACTTATACTCGAGTATATACGGTATATTGCCGGGATCTGGCAATACATTACAGCCGTGAGCAATTTTAAATGACATTTTTTCCTTTAGAAATGTAATTTTGCTGCAGTACTTTTCTAAACATGGGAAAAATGTGCTACTTTACAGGCAGACTAAGGGGACGCCACAGGCACGATATTTAAAGGAATATTTCATTTTTATTGTTTAACTTTGGGCATTCTTAAAATAACTGCTCCTGAAAAAAACGTCCATTTTTAAAAACGTATTTTTGCATTGATCCATATCCCCTGGGGCAGGACCCGGGTACCCAAACACTTTTTATGGCAATAACTTGCATATAAGCCTTTAAAATGAGCACTTTTGATTTTTCATGTGCGTGTCCCATAGTCTTTAACGGTGTTCACACAAATTTTTTCTCTGTTCGCAAGTTCTGGTGCGAACCAAACCAGGGGGGGTGGGGGGATGTTTGGCTCATCCCCATTCAACATCAGTCCTGATGATTAATATAGAATAGTTGTAAAATAGAAGTAGTAGGATCCAGAGAAGAGGAGAGTTTTCATTACAATAAGTAAAATAATAGAGAAAAAAAACGATCTCAGATTGTTAATATCCTTCTAGCTGGATGTGCAACGTGGCAACCCAAAACTGCCCCAACCGCAGTGCATTAATCAGAGACATTGTTCCTCATTAGCGCTCTGATCTCCCACCGTTCAGATAATTAGAGTGTCACAGTGTGTGTGGGTGGCGAGGAGGAGAGTTATTGTATTGCTGTTTGCAGACTGGCACTGCGAGACGATGGAGAAAGTTACAGAGAACCCCTTATATCACCCCACAAGCTCTGGAGGCCACAAATCTCCTGAGGAACTATACTACACAGCTTGGAGGTTCAATAAAAATTCACAATTTAAAGGCACTGCTACCACGTTTGTGAAATTCAATGTTTATTGAACATGCCGCATAGTGAATACCTAACGCATAACACAATCACTAAAACTGCATATCATTTTAACGTAAAGTAAATTTTTAATACGTTTTTCCAATCTTTTTTTACATTTGCAGCTTTCGTTGTATTAATCCCTAGTGATCCTGCAAGGAAACCCCTTGTTCAGACAGTTCCTGTTATAAGAGGACAAGGCTCTGCTCTGTCTCCCAGTTGCGACCCTGCGTTGTCACCCTGTCTCCAATGGAGCCTACAAGCGGCCATTTAAACACATATTAGGCAGACATGGTCCGCTGTTGTTACCATCAGGAAACCCACCTTGAGAATTGCCATGAAGCCAATGCTGAAGTTGATGTGGATAGGAAGAGTATGAAAATAGGCAGTGGGAGATCAGCAGCACCAAGTCTCTTATTATGTTTACCATAATAATTAGTGATTGGTGCATTTGCTAGATGCACCCACGGCCAGGGGCGTATCTACCGCAAGGCAAATAAGGCGTTTGCCTTGGGTGGCATTTTTCAAGGGGGCAGCGCCACCCCCCCAGGCGACTGTGCTATAGTCTGATAGCTACAGCGTGGTTGTCCAGTTCTGGGAGGATCCTTTGACACAGCTGATCACCGATCGGGGTCAAGAGCCAATCACAGTGATTAGACACAGCTGACCACACTGTAAACACACTTGACGGTTATCGGTATTCCTTTCCTCACACTGTCACGGCATGAGGAGAGAGCCGGCAACCAGCCAGTGTGAAAGGGCACCGATCATCAGTGTCCTGATGATCAGTGCAGCCCCAACAGCTCCCATCAGTGCTGATCAGTGCCCATCAGTGCAACTTCATCAGAGCCCATCAGTACTGCCTCATTCTCTGCCCTGCTGACCCTGTCCTGTGTCCTGCTGACTGCATCCTCTGCCCCATTGACTACACACACTATATTACCAAAAGTATTGGGACACCTGCCTTTACACGCCCATGAACTTTAATGTCATCCCAGTCTCCGTAGGGTACAATATTGAGTTGGCCCACCCTTTGCAGCTATAACAGCTTCAACTCTTCTGGGAAGGCTGTCCACAAGGTTTAGGAGTGTGTCTATGGGAATGTTTTACCATTCTTCCAGAAGAGCATTTCTGAGGTCAGGCACTGATGTTGAATGAGAAGACCTGGCTATATACAGTATATTTAAATTACAAAACCCACCACTGTATTAAACCCCTTAAGAAGACTCATACTACTTGAGAGTTGAAACTTGTTGGGGCTTATTCTTACAATGTGCAGAAGATATGTACTTTGTTGTATGTCATGTTGATCAAAAAAGCAAAACTACATCTGTTATGCTGTAATATGATGACCAGATTTTGTTTGCATTGTTTTTAGAATATATGTACCAAAAAAAATTTGTATGCTTTTAGAATAATCCTTGTTGTGCTTTAACTTTGGTGCCCAAAAAAGTCCTATTCCAGATTCTAAACTTGGTAAGCCATTGAGAACCCATGTAGAAAACGTATCCATTTCACCAATGAATATCAACAGAAAACTTCAGTTCTTAAAATAATCCTTTTGTTGTTTATGTAATGGTGTTGCAGCACCTAGGTAACAGGGGGGGCTGAACCTCTCCTAAGTGGGAAAGGGTACCATTTACTGCTCTGATGTTCTTAATTGCTTAGTGCCTCCACTTAGATGGGCTCCTTCCCATGAATATTTTGTCCCAAGAGTCTATCACTTACTGCACAGTCTCTTGCCTCCCTAATGGAATGCAGGTCCAGACTTGAATGCACTTTTACCAGTCATACCAGTTTGGTAGTGTGAACTAGGATGTGTGGAGGCGGAATATCTGGAGGGTCTAGTGTTTCACTGTTCCAGTGAGGACCCTATCATAGGGTATATACATTAGGCCAGGGGTCTTCAAACTGCGGCTTTCCAGGTGTTCAGGAACTACAATTCCCATCGTGCCTTGTGTCATGTCTGTGAAAGTCAGAGTTTTACAATGCCTCATGGGATGTGTAGTTCTGCAACAGCTGGAGGGCCGTAGTTTGAGGATCCCTGCATTAGGCAATATACATTATATTGCCAAATGTATTAGGACCCCCCCCCCCAAATCATTGGATTCAGGTGTTCCAATCACCTTTGTGGCTACAGGTATATAAAATCAAGCACCTAGGCTGGGTCGCTCTCAGGAGCTCAGTGGATTCAAGCGTGGTACCGTGATAGGTTTCCATCTGTGCAATAAGTCCATCCGTGAAATTTCCTTGCTACTAAATATTCCATTGTCAACTGTTAGTGGTACTAACAAATTGGAAGGAACTGGGAACAACAGCAACTCATCCACAAAATGGTAGGCCATGTAAAATGACAGAGCGGGGTCAGCGCATGCATGCAGAAGTCGCCAACTGTCTGCAGATTCAATAGCTACAGACCTCCAAACTTTGTGTGGCCCTCAGATTAGCACAACAACAGTTCGGAGAGAGCTTCATGTAATGGGTTTCCATGGGTGAGCAGCTGCATCCAAGCCTTACATCACCAAGTGCAATGCAAAGTGTCGGATGCAGTGGTGTAAAGCACGCCGCCACTGAACTGTAGAGCAGTGGAGATGTGTTCTCTGGGGTGACGAATTATACTTCTCTGTCTGGCAATCCAATGCATGTGTCTGGGTTTGACGGTTGCCAGGAGAACGGTACTTGCCTGACTGTTTTGTGCTAGGTGTAAAGTTTGGTGGAGGGGGGATTATGGTGTGGGGTTGTTTTTCAGGGGTTGGGCTTGGCCCCTTAGTTCCAGAGAAGGGAACTCCTAAGGCGTCAGCATACCAAGACATTTTGGACAATTTCATGCTCTCAACTTTGTGGGAACAGTTTGGGGATGGCCCCTTCCTGTTCCAACATGACTGCTCACCAGTGCACAAAGCAAGGTCCATAAAGACATGGATGAGTGAGTTTGGGGTGGAGGAACTTGACTGGCCTGCACAGAGTCCTGACCTCAACCCGATAGAACACCTTTGGGATGAATTACAGTGGAGACTGCGAGCCAGGCCTTCTCGTCCAACAACAGTACCTGACCTCACAAATGCGCTTCTGGAAGAATGGTCAAACATTCCCATAGACACACTCCTAAACCTTGTGGACGGCCTTCCCAGAAGAGTTGAAGCTGTTAAAGCTGCAAAGGGTGGGCCAACTCAATATTGAACCCTACGGACTAAGACTGGGATGTAATTAAAGTTCATGTGCGTGTAAAGGCAGGCGTCCCAATACTTTGGGCAATATAGTGTGCATATTACAGTGGCTTGCGAAAGTATTCGGCCCCCTTGAACTTTTCAACCTTTTGCCACATTTCAGGCTTCAAACATAAAGATATAAAATTTTTATTTTTTGTGAAGAATCACCAACAAGTGGGACACAATTGTGAAGTGGAACGAAATCTTTTGGATTTTTGAAACTTTTTTAACTAATAAAAAAATGAAAAGTGGGGCGTGCAAAATTATTCGGCCCCCTTGCGTTAATACTTTGTAGAGCCACCTTTTGCTGCGATTACAGCTGCAAGTCGCTTGGGGTATGTCTCTATCAGTTTTGCACATCGAGAGACTGAAATTCTTGCCCATTCTTCCTTGCAAAACAGCTGGAGCTCAGTGAGGTTGGATGGAGAGCGTTTGTGAACAGCAGTTTTCAGCTCTTTCCACAGATTCTCGATTGGATTCAGGTCTGGACTTTGACTTGGCCATTCTAACACCTGGATACGTTTATTTGTGAACCATTCCTTTGTAGATTTTGCTGTATGTTTGGGATCATTGTCTTGTTGGAAGATAAATCTCCGTCCCAGTTTCAGGTCTTTTGCAGACTCCAACAGGTTTTCATCCAGAATGGTCCTGTATTTGGCTGCATCCATCTTCCCCTCAATTTTAACCATCTTCCCTGTCCCTGCTGAAGAAAAGCAGGCCCAAACCATGATGCTGCCACCACCATGTTTCACGGTGGGGATGGTGTGTTGAGTGTGATGAGCTGTGTTGCTTTTACGCCAAACATATCGTTTTGCATTGTGGCCAAAAAGTTGGATTTTGGTTTCATCGGACCAGAGCACCTTCTTCCACATGTTTGGTGTGTCTCCCAGGTGGCTTGTGGGAAACTTTAGACGAGACTTTTTATGGATATCTTTGAGAAATGGCTTTCTTCTTGCCACTCTTCCATAAAGGCCAGATTTGTGCAGTGTACGACTGATTGTTGTCCTATGGACAGACTCTCCCACCTCAGCTGTAGTTCTCTGCAGTTCATCCAGAGTGATCATGGGCCTCTTGGCTGCATCTCTGATCAGTCTTCTCCTTGTCTGAGCTGAAAGTTTAGAGGGACAGCCAGGTCTTGGTAGATTTGCAGTGGTCTGATACTCCTTCCATTTCAAAATGATCGCTTGCACAGTGCTCCTTGGGATTTTTAAAGTTTGGGAAATCTTTTTGTATCCAAATCCGGCTTTAAACTTCTCCACAACAGTATTACGGACCTGCCTGGTGTGTTCCTTGGTCTTCATGATGCTCTCTGCGCTTTCAACAGAACCCTGAGACTATCACAGAGCAGGTGCATTTATACAGAGACTTGATTACACACAGGTGGATTCTATTTATCACCATCAGTCATTTAGGACAACATTGGATCATTCAGAGATCCTCGCTGAACTTCTAGAGTGAGTTTTCTGCACTGAAAGTAAAGGGGCCGAATAATTTTGCACGCACCACTTTTCAGTTTTTTAATTGCTAAAAAAGTTTAAAATATCCAATAGATTTCGTTCCACTTCACAATTGTGTCCCACTTGTTGGTGATTCTTCACACAAAATTAAAATTTTATATCTTTATGTTTGAAGCCTGAAATGTGGCAAAAGGTTGAAAAGTTCAAGGGGGCCGAATACTTTCGCAAGCCACTGTATATATGGGAATCAATGTGATTGCAAGTTTAGGATTAAGAGAATTATCAGCAAAAATGTTTGGCTATAACAATAGGCAGAAGGTCTTTATAAAGGTGAAAACATTATAAGGTATTAATGCATGTTTAAAACAATCACTTTTATATATTAATTACATCTGTGTAACAACAAACCATGCAGGAGAATTTTTGCCATCACTTTCAATCTTTTTTTTTTTTTTAATCCAGCCATTGCTTTTGTTTTGCTTTAAATAGAGTGGAGAAGAGTTAACATTTCTATTTGTTTTTTTCTAGCTGTTAACCATTGGAGAGATTTTCTGTCACTTCCTGTTCCTATGACTTGGGTACAAGAAATGGGGGGAGCAGTGGTCACCGGCACAAGAAGGACACAATCAGCAAAAAAAAAAAAAAAAACAATGTCAAAAACTGTAAAGCTGGCCATTGATAAGTAAACAAAGGAAACTTGAACCAAAAAAGTGTAAAAATCAAATAAAAACACAGAGACAGTTTCTGACAATTACTTTGTTAAAAAACAAAAAATAAATGTCCCCCGAAGTAGATCCAACGTCCATCACGATGCCCACAGCTACCGCTGACCCCCCCCCAAAAAAAACTCCAGTCCCGATGAAGGGCATTCCTGCCCCCCCCCCCCCCCCCCACGAGTGCCCCCATAGCAAGCTGCCTGCGTGCTCGCTCCTGTCTATGGGCCCCACCCCCACTCCATCCTCACTGGCTGTGATTGAAAGCAGCGGAAGCCAATAGCCCCCGCTTCTGTCTGAACCACTGAGGAGGGAGAGAGCTGAGAAAGCCGCTGCTCTTGTGCACATCGCTGGATCAGGATTGGGCTCAGATAAATTACAAGGGGGTGGAGCTTAAAAAACACTGAAAACACATATGACAAACCAACTTAAAATATTTCCAAATACAAATAAAAATCAAAATAAATTAAAGGCATGCGGCTAATATATATATATAATATATATATAAGTTGAAAAATTATGCAGTGACTGGAAAAATGAACAAAAGGCAAAGCATGAAGATGTTACCTTTTATAAATAGAGCCAATTCCCCACAGGTTAAAACTCAAATTAAAGGTGGCTTTACAAATCCTGATCTAAAGTACAATTATTACTCATGATTAGAGCGACTTTGGTGACGTGTCGGCAGTAGAGCGAGTCCAGACACAGCCATGCTGGGATAGATCCGTCCATTTATCTCACCACTCATATTAGCAAATAAAACGTTAAATAAAATTTCATGGAGCGATTAAAACTTTTATTTGATCTGAAATGGAAGAGAATTTGGAACAGTTACTGAAGCGCGTCCAGACATTTTAATTACATTCATAGAATGTCCAGCATGATATATTAACCCGGTTTGGGTGGATGAGCTGAAAAAAAGGCTGAGAATCTTAATTATTCCTAAAACAACAAAGAGAAAGAGCTGCATAAGAGAACAAAAAGAATATACTGTACAGTGATAATATACTGTGTGTGTGTGTGTATATATATTCAGGGAATATATATATATATTCAGGGAAGCCTATCCCACACCCACATAACTGTCCCTGAGCCACCCCCATCAAATCATTCTTTGCAGCTATTACCTTTTGTACCACCACCCCCTCCCTTTTAGAATGTAAGCTCTACGAGCAGGGCCCTCCTGTACCTTTTGTATTGTACTGTAATTGTGTTGTCCCCCTTATACATTGTAAAGCGCTGAGTAAACTGTTGGCGCTATATAAATCTCGTATAATAATATAATATATATATATATATATATATATATATATATATATATATATTTCACTAAAGGGGGTGACCACATGGAGAAAGGAGGTCCTTATTCCTCTATATAGATCTTTATATCACTAGAGGGATCACTAGCAGGAGGAAGGAGGTCCTGATTTCTCTATATAGATCTTTATATCAATAATGGAAACACCAGCAGGAGGAAGGAGGTCCTGATTCCTCTATATAGATCTTTATATCAATAATGGAAACACCAGCAAGAGGAAGGAGGTCCTGATTCCTCTATATAGATCTTTATATCACTAAAGGGGTCACCAGCAGGTGGAAGGAGGTCCTGATTCCTCTCTATAGATCTTTATATCACTAGAGGGATCACCAGCAGTAGGAAGGAGGTCCTAATTTTTCTATATAGATCTTTATATCAATAGAGGGTCACCAGCAGGTGGAAGGAGGTCCTGATTCCTCTATATAGATCTTTATATCAATAGAGGCATTACCAGCAGGAAGAAGGAGGTCCTGATTCCTCTATGTATCAAGTGCCTCGACCCCTAGAGGCCTAATGGTGACCTCCAGAGTCAGGGAGAGCTGACATCCTTCTTTGTAGAGTGGGTTACCAGGCATGGTGGGTGTGATGCAAGAAGAAATGATGGGTCACATTTTGAATCTGAACAAGAGATTTGTTGTCTCTTAACAGAATTGTGGGAGAGGGGGTTAGGGCCAGGACACCCTTGAGTAGATGCAGTGTTAATTGGCAGACTCCAAAACTTCTATAGGTAGACAGCTATACAGTGGAAGGCCTCAAGCCGGATAACACTTCTGTATAGTTAGGACCGCTGTCTCCTATGGCAACTAATCTTGCAACAGTCAAGAAAGGTAGTTGTACATAACTCTTACTTATCTCACAGTATCCCACTGTAAATCTTCACTCACTGAGCTCCCAGTCTCTCACTAGACTTCCAGATCCCAGTCGTCACTGGATCCCCTGAGCTCTTCCACAGCTATCCCTCTGTATTATACTCCTCAATTGTCACCCCTGCTATCCTGCTGGGTCCCTGGCTTGACACTTGCTGATGCTTTCCCAATTCTTCACCGTCCCCGGTTGGTGAGAAGACAGCTCTGGTACTTGTTCAAGCTTACTCACAGTAGTCTCTGATAGTAAGATGGATGGTCTCTTAGTGACGACAGCTTCCCTTCTACCTCCGACCACAACTGGTTCCCTGTTCGGCTGAACCTTCTCAACTCGGTTAGACTCCAATCCTGCAGTCCCAACCTTACGCTGCTTCTCCTGCTCCTGGATAGGCCTCAGGCTTCCGACCCAGCAGCCCAGGGCGAGAACACACGTCCACCTAGACAGCCATCCAAGTGGCACAGAACCCCGATCACCTGACTCTACCCAAAAAAATAGACTCTCACAGCAGGCCAAGGGACTAAAGAAACCCCTGCCAATTTGCTGAGACACCCCATCCGTTCATACTCTGACCTTGCTAAGCCCCCTGTCATTCTAATGTCACCAACCACAGTGCCACCTAGTGACAGAAGAGAAAAGGTGCAGCAATTCCAGATTTAGAGAGGAATCAGTTGATCTAACAATTAGCCAGCAAAATTACCACCTGGCAAACTAAATCTGTTAACAACCCTGCCTAAACACCAGGGTGCTACATCTATATAGATCTTTATATCTCTAGAGGGGTCACCAGCAGGAGGAAGGAGGTCCTGGTTCCCTTATATAGATCTTTATATCACTAGAGATATCAACAGCACCACATGTGGCCCTGTGTTGTGGGACCATTCCAGAGGCCAGACAGAGAGAGAGAGAGGAACTGTGCCACTAAAAAGGCCTTTTTATGTGCCTACATCTGAGGAGAACCTGTGTGCTGAGGGACTAAGCCATAACCAGGATACTTTCCATGCTGAGGACTGGAGCCACCCCAGGCAACCCAGAGCAATCATACATGTAACCAGAGGGACCACTGCTGTTGTGCTGTTGGGTCTTGTGTGATGGCCTTGCAGCCATGACCTGTTGGCACTAGAGACTGACCCCCTAGGAACTGACTCCACAGCTATCTGGTAGCTCTAATGCTGCCTGCAGGCATTATTGTGTCTGTTCTCACGCGCACCAATGGTACCAGTGGGCCCCAACATTAGCTAGCTGAAAATTCAGGACTAAAGACTGCCCATTACAATTGCCGTACAGAGACCCTTACTTTTTGCTTAATGTCTTCCAGGAGACATTGCACCAGACACTCTAAGCTACTTACAGTTTCCTTATTTACATTGCAGTTAACAACTTTTATTGCTGAATTTGCTAATTCATGCAATGATTCCAGTTTAGTGGTACAGAACCATATTATAAGTTGCTTTGGCATAGCCATAACAGACTGTATTTAAATGGTTATTTATGCTCATACCTTAATTTGCTCTAACCCAGGGGTCTCCAAACTTTCTAAACAAAAGGCAAGTTTATAGTCCTTCAGACTTTAGGGGGGCTAGACTATGGCCAGCAGTAGTGGAAATGTTCCTGGCATCGGTGGGAGTAAACATTGCCACACTTGGTATGGGGGGGGGGCAGTGCCCCATCATTGGTATCATTGGGAGGAATATTCCCACATTATTGGTGTTAGTGGGAGATATTGTGGTTCATTATTGGTGTCAATTGACAGAATAGTGTCTTATATCAGTGGGAGTAGTAGTGTCCCTAGGGCCGGATAAAGGCAGGCAAAGGGCCGCATTTGGCCCCAAGGCCACAGTGTGGAGACCACTGCTCTAACCCGTACCAATACATTGAGTTCATTTAACACTAGACAGTCTTGTGTCTATGTCCTGGTACTAACCAACTTAAAGGTATCTATACTCTAGCTATTATAAGTGCTTGCAGTGACTTCCATTTAACCAGGTATGTCAGATCCACGGAGGTTGTTCTTGGAGTCGAGGTGCAGAACAGAGAACTCAAAACAACCAAGCAGCCTCTTTGGGAGTAGTGCTACACCAGGAAAGGATATTTTTTACATAGTTAACTTGGTCTAACTTGGACCAATGTAACTATATTTATACCATACCTGTAAGATCCCTCTAAAACAGGGGTCTCAAACTGGTGGCCCTCCAGCTGTTGAGAAACTACAAGTCTCATGAGGCACTGCAAGGCTGACAGTTACAAGCAAGACTTCCTTAGGCAGAGGCATGATGGGACTTGTAGTTCCGCAACAGTTGGAGGGCCACCAGTTTGAGACCCCTGCTCTAAAAGCTGGATATCACTGTAGTAGGCACCACTACTTCAGTGATCCCCACTGGCTTCCGAGTCCCATGCTGAGCGAATTTCCCTTCTGCTTACAGAGATTGTGATGTCACAACCCTGCCTCTCCACCTCATCCAATCAGAGAACACTTTGCTGTCACTGAGAAAATTAGAGAATTCAAAAGTGTTCCCTAAATGGCACCTGTGCCAATTCAGCAGCTGCCCCGCACTGGATCTGGAAGCTAGTGAAGATCACTGGAGTAGCAGTGCCTACTACAGTGATTTCCAGCTTCCAAGAGGATCCCGTAGGTATGGTATGTACATAGTTACATTGATTCAAGCTGGACCAATATAAATTTTGTATGTAAAAAAAATCCATACCTGGCATTTTTCTTTACATGTTTGAGAAATGGAAACTGTCAGTTTTCACTCCTTCCTAGCCTCTAAGAATTGTATTATATTTCAACACTGGGGCCAGTTGATTCTACAGAATTACATACTGAACACGTCTCTCTAAGGTCTATCTGTACTTCGCCTAAAAGCATCAATAAATACTTCACCATGAATAACTTCTTCACCTGTTTATAAAGCCTTGAAAACATCTTAGAGGAACATTTTCTGCTACTTAACACAAAAAATAGAGGTTTATTTCTAATAAATTGTACACTTTTATCAGTTTGGTTACAATATTACTATAATAGACTGAGCAGAGACTCCGTGAACCTTTTATTCCTTTTAAAATCCCCATTAACAGAGTTCTTAGCCTCCCCCGTCCAACATTTTTTTTTCTAGTTCTGCTCAGTTTCTTTTTTTCTATGTGTTTTTTTGCTTTTGTCTATGTCAGCTCTGTCTTTTTTCCATTTTTTTTATGTTTATCTCTGTCCAAGTTTATTTCTTATTGTTCGAGTCTCTTTCATGTCACTGAATTATTAAAGGCACATTCATGGCTATGGTTTGGGTCATTTTGGCAGTTTGTTTATTCGCATTGTACTATGTTACTGTTTTTTTTTTTCAGAATTGCCACATCTTACATTAATGAAACTGATCTTTTTTTTATTAATTTTGTTCCATTTTATGATTTTTTTATCTTCAAATTTTTGTTCAATAAATTTTCATTAAAGTAAATAAGACCATAAACATACATCGTCCAAAAAGGTTGAACGTGCAAACCTAAGGCCCATCATATTGTATGCATACAACCAGCTGGATACTGGTTCAAGTCAAAATGGAAATATTTGCCAGCACACCATGGAACAGCGTAGTTAGCGTCCAAACGTGTAGTTTTTTGCATGATCACAACACACAGAGAGTGCAACGTTTCGGAGTCACGCAGGACCCCTTCGTCAGGCATGTGATGACCTGGTTGCTGACCCCCATGATAGCAAGGAGTAAGATAGGTCCACAATGCAGGTGGAACATATTAAGACATCAATAACAAAAAATGAAGAGATCTGACTATTATACCACACAGTCATCTACAATACAAAGCATCGCTATATAAAGTACAAGTTCAATTTTCTCCAAATTGTATTATTCCAATGTATGAGTATGTTGTGAAGACATATATATTGGTATCATACCGGATCACATTTTGGGGAATTCAAAAATCAAAACTCAAAATGGCACAGTTGTTCACATTCTGATTATATCCGATACATTTCCCCTCTTAAAATGTCACTAAAACCACATCATAAAAAATAACTATCAATAAATGGTGTATTTCATGCTGTTCATACTCACTTAGGCACTATGAGATTCAATTCCTGTATTCTGCAAAAAACCTGGTTGATCCTGCTGCTCTCTATCCCCACCTTCTGTCCATGTCCCCAATTCAGCTAGGGATTTCTCAGAGCTGTGTTGGCATCTCTGCACATGCTCAGTTTTCAGTGAGTTTCTATGCTGAGAATTTCCTCCAAATCACATCTGAGCAGCCCATATGACTATTGACAACACTCCGCTACCATGGACGGACCACCATGCTATCAAATTTAAAATCACCACTAACACCATCCTGCAAAAACAGAAACACGTAACAGCAACACACTGGAATAGATCTCAGAAGAAACTTCACTCTGATCTCTTCAAAACTACATTATCGAGCAAAATTCTCTTGCTAAACTCAAACCTCTCAACAGAACAAACGCTCAACTCCCTAAACAATGTATTACTACAAACAGCAGACTTCGTGGCGCCAAAACGTAGAACACTCATCCGCAAAAAAAACTCTAGCTGGTTCAATGGTACTCTCACCCTACTCAAGCAAGAACGTAGAAGAGCTGAAAGAGCATGGAGAAGAAATCCTACCAAGGAAAACCATGCTAATTACAATGCACTCACGGGGAAATACCACAAGGCAATCTTCAAAGCCAAAAAAGAACATTTCTCAGAGACGATCTCATCCGCCTTAAACCGTCCGCGGGAACTGTTCAAAATAGTAGCTCAGTCTATGAACCCGACCTGCTTAGAGCCCCCAGGAAACGATACTCAAGAATTCTGCAATGAGTTATCAGATTTCTTCATAGACAAAATCGACAACATTCGGAAATCAATCCATCAGAAAACAACGATCACCCTCACTGAACCAAAGCAAAAAGAGGATATCGACACAAACATCACTCAACCACCGAATTTCATTTTGTCCCCAATCACCATAGACACAACCAAAAACATCATCAGAAGCCTTCGAGACAGCACATGACCGAACGACATCATCCCCACTAAACTGCTTAAACAATGTTCCGACATCCTAGCTCCTATCCTAACACAGCTCATAAATCAATCATTCAAAGAAGGGACTGTGCCAACCTCCCTCAAGCAAGGCATCGTCAAACCTCTGCTAAAGAAAGCCAATCTTGACCCTAAGGACCCTAACTGCCGCAGACCAATAACTAGCCTCAACGCCATCTCCAAGATTATGGAGAAAGCGGTAGTACAACAGCTACAACGCCACCTGGACACACACCAACTCCTGGACCCTCTGCAATCAGGCTTCCGCCCAGGCCATGGCACAGAAACAGCACTTCTCAAAATATGGGATGATGCCCTTGAAGCAGCAGACGACGGAGAACAGAGTCTCCTGGTACTGTTATGCCGCGTACACACGGTCGTACTTTTCGTCTACAAAAGTCCAACAGACGCTGATGGACTAAAGCTGGCTGGTAATCCGATCGTGTGTGGGCTTCTCCGGACTTTCAACCGACTTTTTTAGCCTCAAATACGACGTACTTTAGATTTGAAACATGCTTCAAAACTTTTACTTCGTACCTACGACGGACCCCGAAATCCGCTCGTCTGTGTGCTAGTCCGACGGACAAAAAGCCACGCTAGGGCACCTATTGGCTACTGGCTATGAACTTCCTTATTTTAGTCCGGTGTACGTCATCACGTACGAATCCGACCGACTTTTGTGTGGTCGTGTGTAGGCAAGTCCGGTCGTTAGAAAGTAGGCCGCAAGTCCGCGGCAAGTCCACCGAAAGTCTGCCGGAAGTCTGTCCGACAGGCTGTCCGACTTTTGTAGACGAAAAGTACGACCGTGTGTACGCGGCATTAGACCTCAGCGCAGCATTCGACACAGTGAACCACAACACTTTACTCGTCCGCCTCGCTGAAGTAGCAGGAGCTACAGGTTCTGCTCTAAAATGGTTTACATCCTTCCTAGAGAATCGCTCCCAGACAGTGAAACTAGGTACATTCACCTCGGAAACCCGGGCAGTCTCCTGCGGAGTCCCTCAAGGATCACCCTTGTCTCCAGTACTATTCAACATATACATACGCCCACTTCTCAATATCATCAGGAAAACTGATCTTTGTTTCCATTCATATGCTGACGACACCCAACTCTACCTTCGTATCAACGGACAAAAAGACCTTCATCAGCAATTACAGAAATGCCTCTCCCTAATAGACGACTGGATGACCACTAGCTCCCTCAAACTCAACGGATCAAAAACAGAACTTCTTCTCCTACAAGCTAACAAAAATTCCAAAATAAAGACTACATGGACACCTCCCACCATCCTTGGACAGACCATCTCCCCAAGCACCAAAGCCAAGAGTCTCGGAGTCATTTTTGACTCAGGAATGACAATGGACGCACAAATAGGATCAGTGGTGAGCGGATCCCACCATCTCCTCCGCCAACTACGTAGACTCATCCCCTTCATCCCAGAAGAGGACAAAGCGGCAGTTGTGGGAACAATCATCAATTCCCGACTTGACTACGCAAATTCGCTCTACGTAGGACTACCCCAATATCAGCTTGCGCGCTTACAACTCATCCAAAACACGGCGGCAAGACTGTTAACAGGAAAAAAACCCTGGGAATCCATCTCCCCCTCCCTAAAGAGCCTACACTGGCTAACCGTGAAGAAACGGATCACATTCAAGACCCTCTGCCTCACCCACAAATGCGTACAAGGATACGCCCCACCATATCTCCGCGAGAAAATAAAACACTACACACCAAATCGCAGTCTTCGATCAGCTAACCAAAACCTCCTTACCATTCCCAAATACCGCTACAAAGCAAAGGGAGAACGAAGATTCGCAGTCCAAGGACCTCGACTATGGAACGCTCTTCCTACCAACATCCGCATGGAAGAAAACCACCAGGCCTTCAGAAAAAAACTAAAGACCTTCCTTTTCTGAGAAGCTGACAGCAGAGAATGCATCAAGCGCCTTGAGGCGATTCAGTTCGCATTTGCAGCGCTTTATAAATCATTCATTCATTCATTCATTCACTATAGAATCACACATGTGGGCGTATACAGGCATACCCCACTTTTAAGTACACAATGGGGTTTATTTACTAAAGCTGGAAAATGCAAAATCAGGCTCACTTCTGTATAGAAACCAATCAGCTTCCAGGTTTTATTACCAAAGCTTAATTGAACAATCTGGGGTTAGAAGCTCATTGGTTTCTATGCAGAAGTGAGCCTGATTTTGCACTTTCCAGCTTTAGTAAATAAAGCCAAATGTGTACTTAAAAGTGGGGTATGCCTGTAAACAGTGGTAAATGACAACCCACTCCCTCCCTCCTCCTCTATGCCCACTAACCAGCTAAACACAATGGGGGGCATGTCATTACATGTAGATTAATGGAGGCTTTACCTCCTTATTATTCTAGCCTGCTGGGTTGAATGGAAAAAAAAAAACCGTTAAGCCTCGAACACGCGATCAGATTGTTGGCCAACAAAACCGTGGAGTTTTGTCCGAAGGGCTTTGGTCCAAACTTGTCTTGCATACAAACGGCAAGGAATTGTAGGCCAAGAAATACAAACATAGTGACGGACTATGTTGTTTTTCAGCTCTTTAGCGCCACCCTTTGGGCTCCTTCTGCTAATTTCGTGTTAGTAGAAGTTTGGTGAGTGTTGATTCGCGCTTTTCATTTTGTGCTTTTCAGTTTGTTTCTGAACGCCCGTTCCTCAACCAGCCATGTTGCGGAATTGGAGGAGATAACGTGTTATTTATTATTGGCCTTGGAGTTATTGCTTTCACATTATTTTTTTGGTTGAATAATAATGATTTGATTTGGTATATTTTCTATATTTTTGGATGCATAGAATGCACTTTTTGGTTAAGTTCTATTGGCAGATAGCATGTCTAATTTTATTTGTTTTCTTTTTTTAATGCACAATAAAAAAAAATTGAGTGGAATAATACTTGGCTGTGTGTTTTACTTCAAATGACAGTTTGGGAGTAGGAAGTTACATTTAAAAAAATACAATGTAAAATTAACAAGGGACACCAACATAGTTGTATCTTTGAGCTTAAAATCTACGGGATAAATGTGTTGTGGTAACTTGCCCAAAAAAAATAAAAATAAAATAAAAAAGCATAATTATATTATTTTTATATCACTAGAAAAAAAAAGACTTTGAAAATTTGTTTGCAATAACTCCATCAGTATCACCAGCAAAGCAGCTTCATTATTATCCCATTAAAGAAGAAGAGAATTGTGCGCTGCATTTCCAGATTTCATAATTTGCCGTGGCACGAATGTTAATTCTCCATTACGAACGCTAGTTTACAAGACCGACCGCTTCCGGCTCGTCCTTGCTTCCAAGCATGCGTGTTTGTACTTTGGACTTTTGTCCGACGGACTTGTGTACACACACTGGGAAAATCCGACAACACACATTTGTCCGTGGAAAATTTTAAAACCTGCCATCCAACATTTGTCTGTGGAAAATCCAACAACTATTGTCTGTTGGAGCATACGAACTGTACACTTTAAAGCCAAACTGTTGGAAATGTTGGACAAAATGGTGAATGCATCTCAATCCAAGAAATGTGCAGGCAAAAATGGTTGGTGAATGTGCTTTGTAACCGTGACTCATCTGACCACAGAACAGTTTTCCACTTTGCAACAGACCATTTTAAATGAGTTTTGGCCCAGAGAAGAAGGCAATGTTTCTGGATCATGTTCAGATACGTCTTCACCTTTGCATGATGGAGCTTTATCTTGTATCTTTGGATGGCACGCCAAGCTGTGTTCACAGACAGTGATTTCTGGAAGTATTCCTGAGTCCATACAGTGATGCCTATCACAGAGTCATGCTTGTTTTTAATGCAGTGCCGTCTGAGGGTCTGAAGATCACCGTCATCCAATATTGTGTTTTGGACTTGTCCCTCACGCACAGAGATAGCTCTAGATTCTTGGAATCTTTTGATGATATTATGTACTGTAGATGATGATATATTTAAAGTCTTTGCAATTTTACGCTGTGGAACATTATTCTGAAATTGTTCAACAAATTTTGGAGGCAGCTTTTTACAGATTGGTGAACCTCTGCCCATCTTTACTTCTGAGACACTCTGACTCTAAAGCTCGGTGCACACCTATGCGTTTTTTAATGCTTTTTGCAGAAATGCACTACAATCCATTTAACATGGTTTCCTATGGTACACGTGCACAACTATGCATTTTTCAGCTCGTGCGTTTTTGGAAAGGGTCAGGGATTTTTTTTTTCCTGCAGCAGATTGCGTTTTGCGTATAAGAGACTTCAATGGACCCGCACCAAAAATGTGAGTTTTTTGCGTTTTTGATGCGTTTTTTGATGCATTTTGCGTTTTGCATTTTTTTCTCTCCATAACACACTGTGTATAGCTGGTTGTTAAGGAGCAGACTGGGAAGCTGGCCACCCCATTCCTAACAACCAATGAGTTATCAGATGTCAGCGGGCTTCCCCACTCACAGCTGAAGGTAGAAACAAGTATTGCTGTCAATAAAAAAATTGGTTAAAAAAAACGGCATGGGGTCCCCCCAAACTATACCAGGCCTTATGGGTCTGGTATGGATTTTGAGGGGGAACTCCACACCAAAATGTAATTTTAAAAAAAATGCTGCGGGGTTCCCCCCCCAAAAATCCATACTAGACCCTTATTCGAGCATGCAGCCCAGCAGATCAGGAATGGGAGAGGATAAAGCCCCATACACACTATTAGATTTTCTGAAGATTTTTGTCTTCAGATTTACCAAAACCATGTAGTGCAAGGGCCTGCCTGATTGTATACAAATTGAAACTCCTAAGGTTTGACTTCATATTATTTGGTATTGGTAAATCTGAAAACAAAAAATCTTCAGAAAACCTAGTAGTGTGTATGCACCTAAAAACCGCATCAACCACGACGACCACCAACCAGATGGGAACCTAGGGTTAAAGGCACAACAGTTAAACTTCAATGGAGAAGCTGCAGAAAAGCATGTGGTTTTTGCCACAATTTTACTGCAATTTTGAGTTTTGCATTTTTTAATACACCCAACAACAAATTGGCTGAAAAAAAAAGCATAAAAAAGCAAAACGCTGTGTCAAAAATGCAAAATGTACCACAGAAAGGACTGCAGACTCTTCCTTGTTAGTACCATTTACTTTGCCAGTTTTTTGAGACATGTTGCTGCCATTAATTTCAAAATGACCTGATTTTTTTTCTTAAAATGCTCCATTTTTAAACTTTTGATATGTTTTCTATTTTATATTGTGAATAATAAGATGGCTTTATGAGATTTGCAAATCATTGCATTTCGTTTTTTTGTAGCTTTTACACAGCGTTCCGCCTGTTTTAGACTTGGGGTTGTAGTGCGATCACGTGGTGGCCAATGATGGTTGGACATTGTACATGATCAACCAGAATAATCCCCATGGCAATTGCCACCATTTGTAGACATAGACATTAAAACTGATCCACTCCGCCCGAGTCTTCCTATCAAAGAACACAAAGTAACTTTTTTCCTTCATAGACCCCCCAACGCAATCTCATCCAACGATAATTAAGGAAACAATATAGAGAGAAATGGGAATGTTAATACGGGGACAGGGCTGAATTCTGGCACTCAATCTAAAACCTAATTAAATTTAATTCAAATTAATTCAAACCATCATAAAACATAAGTGGAAAAATGAGCGATGAATGGGGCAGAAGTGCCAGATTTACGACCAGTACACGGGCGATTACTCTTTATATAGGAGAAGATGTGTTCTTTCTCTTAAGTCTAAACATACAGTTATATGTCTGACAATTTATACGTGAAATTAACTGCACGACGTACGCTGGAATGGGCGATTTACTGGCTTGTCCCTGGCGTTACGTTCCCGTGATATATTACTTGATTACGTTTTATGGCCTCTTATATATAGAAAGGAGCGAACATGTCCTGATAATGACAATTACACTCAATATTTGCTCCCAGATCTTTGTCCAGAGGAAAAATGGCAGAGAACTATCATCTAAATTAAATGATTCTTAGCTATGCCTAGCACAGCTGAAAGTATACAATATACTCTATATGGTTGTTGGATATGGATATGAAAATTATGAAATATATTTGCAAACGTTGCTCTCTTCCATACAGTTGTACTATTCATTTTTTTGTATCCTAGCCACACCCACCATGATGTCAGCTTCATCCTATAGGAGGTCACATGATGTCTTTGCCAACAGGCCACACACCCAGACTTTGATGGGATTAGCACCTGTATAAAAGGATGCTTGTACTATAAATGTATTCAATAGGGCAGGTCCCTATGGGGCGACATGCGCCAGCTGGCGTGGTCAGCGAAGGAGCGCTTTCTGAGGCTGTTTAGTACATCTCTTATGGGTCGGATGGGAGAGTGGTGTTACTGATGCTTGTTTTAAAACCTCCTTTGATGCTCCAGAAAAGCTCTCATTGAGCTAATCCAATGCATTTCCCATGCTCTTCTACACGCCTTTCTGCTGGAAGGATAAAAGCAGGATCAAAGTAAACGAATCCAGATATTTCAGAGAGTGCATGGAAGTCACATGCGTTATCTTGTTCCCGCGCGTTTCGTCCTAATTTATATCACCGTGGCCGTATGTATCCATTATAATCCTGAAGAACTGAAGGTATCATGAGGATGAGATCTTACCACCTGGGTCCCAGCACCAAATACTAGAATATTGTTTGCAGGCCTATCTGACTCCATAATAGGGTCCATAGATTTTGGTAGAAGTCCATAAAACTACTGCTGATGGCTCATGTGGTTAGACAGTGGTGGATGTCACTTTTGATTGGGAATGTTGCTTTCATCTATGCACATTTTAAATGGACTTATAATTTATAGAGATATTTTTTTTTTGCATAAGTCTTTCACTCTTTTAATGTGGTTTTTATTACTATTAGCGTGCAGAATTTTGTTTATTTTATTGAGTACAGAGTGTGTCTGACTCCCTCTGCCAGTAGCTTTTTTTGTATATGCCAGTGCGTTTTCTATTTTTTATGATTAGTGCCCTGGTTGGGACCCTAGTGCTGCAGGATAGAGGTGCTAACCACTGTGTTATGGGGTTTTAAATGATCAATCATAAGCAATTTTAGCTAGTTTACCATTGTCATAATGAGTGATGGTAGTGCTGGGCTGGACAAGCTAATGTGACTACAGTTGCGTGATCATTGTTGGTAACGTTGACTAGGTTTCAGGGCCCAGACCTGAACCTGCAAACTTGGTTGTGTCTGGCGATGTCTCTTCTTACTGAGCCGCCTGGAATGCTGGACAGCTCCCTGAACAATTCCTTGAATGATCCCACCTTGAACCTTGTTTGTTTTGGACCTTGAACCCTTTGCTCCTCCCAGGAACTTACCATTAAAGCCATGACTTTGCATTTCCTGTTTGCCAGAATATTGTGCTCTCTCCAGTCAATATCCTGCTCTTGTCACTCCTGCTACCATCCGTATCTTTGCTACTACTCATTACCAACCCTTGGCTTGTTCTTCGAGTACTCTTCTGCTTGATGCTATCCTGCAACCACTTGTCACCGACCTTTGGCTTGTTTTCTGATTAAGTTTTTGCTTATCCCTACCTGATATATCTGCTACTTGCTCACCTCCTGATGGAGCGATCCTGAGGACCGGGACCTGGTACTAACACACAGCAAAACCCATCTCCACCATTAGGAGCTCTGGTGAACACTGATTAGTAGTTAGATCCCGAACCTCAGGAAAATCCATGTCATCCTCCAGGATGACCAGTTTCGGTATCTATCCAGCTGGTTGGTGGGCGCCTTGCTACTGCTATTGCTACCGGCCTCTGTGCCTGACTCCAAAAAACAAAACAACATGTATAAATGTATATAATATAAAAAAAAGCAAAAAAAAAAAGAAGGGCAGACTCAATGGACCACTTGGTCTTTTTTCTGCTGGTACTGTTCTATGTTTCTATGATTGTGACACTAACACGATGGGTTTCAAGATAGCCAGAGACAGAAATGTTGAACTAGTAATAAACAAAAGAGTATTAACTCCCCCCCCCCCCCCCATTTTGACAAACATTTGATTTAGGTGAAACTTCGCCATTTTGAAAAATTGTGTTGGAACCAAGGGGAAAGAAAATGAAAATGGCTTTGGTTGTTTCTAAGGGTTCAATTGGCTTTAGATGGATCCCGAAGGTTGCCAAAACTCCTTTCGTCTAACCTAGACCTGTTTTCTTCAAATTTGTACTTTTCCTGAAACCAAACCCTTTCCGTCATAATTTGGACCTCCAACTAAGTTTGGTTAAAGACAAATTGTTGACTACCAAAATTACCATTATTATTATTTCTTTAAATTTTCTATTATAATTGTTCAGCTGACTTGTACAATAGTATTATATACTGTGTGTATCTTGTATTTTTTTTCCAAAAAATGATTATTCTAACATGTGATTTTAATGGGAAACTGAATGCACAAGCTTAATGCACAAACTACAATTTGTGTACAGCAGCAACTTTGCTGATCATTTTCCACTTGCATCCATTCTGATAACATCTGATGAAAAGCCTCATCATCACACCGGTGATCCTGGAACAATCGGATTAAACAGATCAATCAGAGCTGGGAGTATTGCAGTGGAGGGGTAATAAGTCAGGTTGGATGGTTTGGCTGTTCTTCCCACTGTACGGTAATATCCCTTTATCACGCTCACCTGTCCTGGTGGAACTCCGCTTTCCTACCGAGCGATGAAGACATTTCGCTGCCCATCATCATGCTTGGGGTTTAATGGTGGAGATTATTAAGTCCATCCTTCACACATTGTAATCAAGTCAGAGTCATTCTTACCCAGGGATGCTTTTCATTCTGATCACAATTATTAAACACTTTCATCATCGCTAATAATTATATTAATATTTTATATGCTGAGCTGTTGTCACTTCATGTAAGACATGCAGTGTGCAAATCACAAGAGGCAAATTGTTTGTCTTGAATGGGATGTGTTGGCAGAAAGGAAGTTGAAAAGTTGTAAAACTAAATGTTGCAAAAAGTTACTAAAAATGTGCCACATGTACATTGAGAGTTCCTTGTCCTGCGGATGTAACATTGTATTTGAGTTTGCTGTGGCAATCTGTTGTTCCAGGATAGTGGCCACATTTGGAGGCTTAAAGCGGATCTTCACCCTATGAGGGACCTTCCCTACAATCCACACCCCCCCCCCCCCGCTATGTGAAAAGCGCCATCTTGTTTGTTTTAGTTACCTTTTTTCCATGAAAATATTTGGCCTGGCCCCCCCCATGCATGTCACTCCTCTAGGCGAATGAAATGCAGTGCTCACTGTGCCTTCTGGGATATGCACGTCACATATCACTGGAGGCATATCCGTCTATTCAGAAAGGATGAGGAGGGGGATCCCAGCTGAACCTGGAAGCTCCTGTGGGCCCCTAGATGACATCACAAGCAACATGGTGGCAAGGGACCAAGTGGGGGCAGGAGACAAGAAGATCTCAGCAGGAAAATTCTGGATCCTCTGAGTGGGTGAGTATCTGAAATGAGCACAACAGACCAACCGGTAAACAGGGGTAACAAAAAAAATTGGGGGTGGGAGGGATGGCAGGTGAAGATCCCCCTTAAAGAGAACTGGACTTTGCTGCTAACTATGTCATACAATTGTGGTTAGAATAATGAGGTCCATAAGAGTGGATGCTTTGGACTGGTATGGTGAAGTGCAGCCTTAAATTCTGGACTTTGCTGCTTGCCATGTCATACATCGTGGTTGGATTCATGCCGTCTATCAGCGTGGATGGTTTGGGTTGGTCTGCTGAAATGTAACCTCATACTTTGGACTTTGTTGCTAACCATGTCATACATTTGTGATCAGATTAATGCAGTCTACCAGAGGGGATGGTTTGGGTTGGTCTGATGAAATGTAGCCTTATACTCTGGACTTTGTTGCTCACCATGTCATACATTAGGTTGCATTATAACATTCTATCAGGGTGGATGGTTTGATTTGGTTTGGTGGAATTTAACTTCATTCTTTGGACTTTGCTGCTAACCATATCATACGTTTGTGGTCAGATTGATGCGATCTATCAGAGTGATTGTTTCAGATTGGTATGGTGAGGTGTAGCCCTATATTCTGAACTTTGCTGCTTGCTATGTCATGCATTGCAGTTGGATTGATGTGTTCTATCAGAGTGGATCAGTGATGGCGAACCTTGGCACCCCAGATGTTTTGGAACTACATTTCCCATGATGCTCAACTACACTGCAGAGTGCAATGAGCATCATGGGAAATGTAGTTCCAAAACATCTGGAGTGCCAAGGTTCCCCATCACTGGAGTAGATGGTTTGAGTTGGTCTGGTGAAGTTTAGCCTCATATTTTGAACTTTTCTGCTAACTATATCATACATTTGCATTCAGATTGATGCGGTCTATCAAAGTGGATGGTTCGGGTTGGTCTAATGAAGTGTAGTCTCAAGTCTCATACTCTGGTATTTGCTGCAAGTGTAGCCTGGACATTGCTGCTTGACATGTCATACATTGTGGTTGGATCAATGCATTCCATCAGAGTGGATGGTTTGGGATGGTCTGGTGACGTGTAGCCTGGACATTGCTGCTTGACATGTCATACATTGTGGTTGTATCAATGCGTTCCACCAGAGTGGATTGTTTGGGATGGTCTGGAGAAGTGTAGCCTGGACATTGCTGCTTGACATATCATACATTGTGGTTGGATCAATGCATTCCACCTGAGTGGATTGTTTGGGATGGTCTGGAGAAGTGTAGCCTGGACATTGCTGCTTGACATATCATACATTGTGGTTGGATCAATGCATTCCACCTGAGTGGATTGTTTGGGATGGTCTGGAGAAGTGTAGCCTGGACATTGCTGCTTGACATATCATACATTGTGGTTGTATCAATGCGTTCCACCAGAGTGGATTGTTTGGGATGGTCTGGTGAAGTGTAGCCTGGACATTGCTGCTTGACATGTCATACATTGTGGTTGTATCAATGCGTTCCACCAGAGTGGATTGTTTGGGATGGTCTGGTGAAGTGTAGCCCGGACTTTGCTGCTTGACATGTCATACATTGTGGTTGTATCAATGCGTTCCACCAGAGTGGATTGTTTGGGATGGTCTGGTGAAGTGTAGCCCGGACTTTGCTGCTTGACATGTCATACATTGTGGTTGTATCAATGCGTTCCACCAGAGTGGATTGTTTGGGATGGTCTGGTGAAGTGTAGCCCGGACTTTGCTGCTTGACATGTCATACATTGTGGTTGTATCAATGCGTTCCATCAGAGTGGATGCTTTGGGATGGTCTGGTGAAGTGTAGCCTGGCAATTGCTGCTAGCCATGTCGTACACTGTATTCGGAATGATGCGTTCCCTCAGAGTGGATGCTTTGGGTTGGTTTGGTGAAGTGCAGCCTCATACTCTGGACTTTGCTGCTAACCATGTCATACATTGTGGTTGGATCTATGCGTTCTATCAGAGTGGATGGTTTCGGATGGTCTGGTGAAATGTAACCCAGACATTGCTGTGTGCCGTGTCATACACTGTGTTCGGAATGATGCGTTCCATCATAGTGGATGCTTTGGGTTGATGTGGTGAAGTGTAGCCTCATACTCTTGACTCTGCTGCTAACCATGTCATATGTTGTAGTTGGATCAAGGCGTTCTATCACAGTGGATGGTTTGGGATAGTCTGGTGAAGTGTAGCCCGCACTTTGCTGCTTGATATGTCACATAACCCAGTCTGCCCTTTACCATCTCCATGATCAATCTTCAGGATAAGCTGTCCCCTTACAGACTCAAGAACAAGAGAGACAATCTACAGACAGGTAATATTAAATCCTACTGAGTCTAACCACTTTTGAGGTCACATAATATATAAGCCCTGATGAAGAACGGGTGTCCCCCACCCCCAAAAAGCATTGGCTCCCTTGTCCCAGTAATTATATAATAAAAAGATATTCTGGCCTCTATGACCATCGGTGTGATGTCCTTACCGCGTCTTATATATTTGGAATCCTCTTTTTACAGACATCCTAAATCTAGAAAAACTACCAACTCAATTGAAGAAGTTCTAAGCTGCCCAGCCAGTTCCCACTTTGTCGGTAAGATTAATACAAGTCTGTCATGTTACGCTGTAAATGCGATTGTCTTTATTTTATTGCCGCCGTAGAAAAGCGCGTCCATTTGTATTGTATTATTGAAACGGCTCTAAAGTGTCATTGTGTTAAATGTCTCTCCCGGCAGCAGGGAACTCCGGCCCGGGCCGCGTAATGAGACGGTTTGGATTCACACGCAAGGACATAAACAGAACGGCGTCAAGTAAACGGTGACAATTAGATTTTATTATGAATGAGGGAGACGACCGTAAATGCGATTCCCAGTCACCCGCACGACTGTCCTCTGAGCTTTCCGCCGGCTTGATGTGACAGTAACTAAGAAAATTTTACGTTTTGACTTCAGATACACTTAGGGCTCCTTTACACTTGCTTCACAATGTGGCATTGGACACGCTTTATAATTAAAGCTCCTGTCACTAAATGAAATGGTCACCTTACAGAGCTGTTCACGCATTGGGTTTGCTTCGCTTTAAAAATTATACCCCGTGTCACTTTCTTGGTGCTTCAAAGCACCTCCAAAGCCTCCATAGAAGCCTATGACAACGTTTGCTAACAGCACCTGCAGCTTTTGAGGGGCTTTTATTCAGGATTTTTTTCAGCGTTCGCTTTGCTCTGTTTTAGAGGTATTGCAGGTATGGGATATCCCAGGATGCACTGGGAAACAAACAAACCATAAAGACCTCATCAGCAGTCACTCCCGGTTCAAACTCTACCCACAAAGTGTCTGGTGCAGATGCCAAATCCGGTATGCAGTGTGGGGCAGCAGAAAGGTAAGCGGGATCCGGAGAAATTAGCAGACGGCAGTGCTTTGTGCACTAATCTAAATCATTTGGTGGAGGGCGGATTATGATGTGGGGGTTGTTTTTCAGGGGTTGGGCTTGGCGTCAGCATACCAAGACCTTTTTTGGACAATTTCATGCCCCCAACTTTGTGGGTGGAGTTTGGGCCCTTCCTGTTCCAACATGACTGCGCACCAGTCCACAAAGCAAGGTCCATAAAGACATGGATGAGTGAGTTTGGGGTGGAGGAACTTGACTGTCCTGCACAGAGTCCTGACCTCAACCCGATAGAACACCTTTGGGATGAATTAGAATGGAGACTGTGAGCCAGGCCTTCACATCCAACATCAGTGCCTGACCTCACAAATGTGCTTCTGGAAAAATGGTCAAACATTCCCATAGACACTATAAGTGTGGTGTGCTCAAATGAATTTAATTTCAATTAAGTTTTGACTGCTGCAAGAAAAAGGTGGGCACTCCTTTGAGAATTAGTATGGGAAGTTCCTGTGCTGTCTGTGCTCAGTAAAATATATAGAATCATAAAAAAATAGTCTACAATATCTACCATCTAATCAACAATGCCTGCTATAACAAATATAAAAGCATAAAAGTTTATATAGTGCTGTGATTCTTCAACATCGCGGTGATTGAATATCCAATTGCCAACCAGCCGCCGTCATTATACGGCGGCAGGTTGGCTTGTTCCCACGAATCACCGTTGCTGTACGGCAGTCCCTTTTACAGCTATAGCAGACGCCGCTGCACGGCGGGGGGAGCTGATGCTCTTGGCCGGAGGCCGCGATGTCCACCGGCCACCCGCGATCGCTCCACAGAGAGCCAGAACGGGGATCTGTGGATGTAAACATACAGATCCCCTGTTCTGACAAGGGAGGAGAGACAGATCTGCTGTTCCTAGTGATCAGGAACAGCAATCTCTCTCTACTCCCTATCAGTCCCCCCCCCCCTCAGTTATAAACACCTCCCCAGGGAACACATTTAACCCTCTGATCACCACTAGTGTTAACCCCTTCCCTGCCAGTGTCATTTATACAGTTACCAGTGCATTTTTATAGCACAGATCGCTGTATAAATGTCACTGGTCCGAAAATAGTGTCAAAAGTGTCCGATGTGTCCGCCGCAATGTCGCAGTCCAGCTAAAAATCACTGATCACTGCCGTTACTAGTAAAAAAAAAATATTAATAAAAATTCCATAAATCTATCCCCTATTTTGTAGACTCTACAACTTTCGTGCAAACCAATAAATATACACTTATTGCGATTTTTTGGGGTATTTATTATAGCAAAAAGTAAAAAATATTGTTTTTTTTCAAAATTGTTGGTCTTTTTTTGTTTATAGCGCAAAAAATAAAAACCGCAGAGATGATCAAATACCAACAAAAAAAAGCTCTATTTGTGGAGAAAAAAGGATTTTGTTTGGGTACAGCGTTGCACGACTGCGCAATTGTTAGTTTAATCGACGCAGTGCCGCATCGCAAAAAATGGCCTGCTCATTAAGAGGAAAAAAAATCTTCCAGTCCTTAAGTGGTTAAACTGCCATCCGTGCAGAAAAATATGGCAAAGGTGTTTGTTGGTATCAGTGGATAATAGTGTGCCCCAAGGGCCAGATAAAAGCAAGAGCCATACAGTTAGAAACACTCCCTAGGACATACATTTAACCCCTTGATCGCCCCCCAGTGTTAACCCCTTCCCCGCCAATGACATTTATACAGTAATCAGTGGCTATTTTTAGTTCGGTCGCTGTATAAATGTCAATGGTCCCAAAATAGTGTCAAAAGTGTCCGATCTGTCTGCCGCAATGTCGCAGTCCCAATAAAAATTGCAGATCGCCGCCATTACTAGTAAAAAAATAAAAACAATAATAAAAAATACCATAAATCTATCCCCCGTTTTGTAGATGCTATAACTTTCGCGCAAACCAATATGCGCTTATTGCGATTTTTTTTTTTTACCAAAAATATGTAGAAGAATACATATCGGCTTAAACTGAGGAAGACATTTTTTGTATTTACATTTTTTCGGGGATATTTATTATAGCAGAAAGTATAAAATGATTTTTTTCAAAATTGTCTGTCTTTTTTTGTTTATGGTGCAAAAAATAAAAACCGCAGAGGTGATCAAATACCACCAAAAGAAAGCTCTATTTGTGGGGAAAAAAAGGATTTTGTTTGGGCGCAACGTCACGTGACTGCGCAATTGTTAGTTACAGCGACGCAGTGCCGAATCGCAAAAAAATGGCCTGGTCATTAAGGGGGAAAAATCTTCCAGTCCTTAAGTGGTAAAAGTGCCACCCATGCAGAAAAAGTTCTTTAAAAAGTGCAATCTGTGCAGAAATATATGGCAAAGGTGATGAAGGTGCTGTGCTCCCCTACCTCTTGTGCCCTCACTCACCAGCTATCTATGTAAAGATCGCCTGTACTGGTGAAATATATCTTTCATAGATGTGTCTTTATCTTCCGAATCATTGTTGGTACCAGTGGATACAATTGTGCCCCAAGGGCTGGATAAAAGCAAGAAACGGCCCACATCCGGCCCCCGGGCCACAGTTTGGAGACACCTGGTTTAGAGGGTAAGTTCTGCTCCGAAAACCACAGCGCTGAGAGTTGCCACGCCGTCCAGACCCCGGGCCCCGAAGGGTTAAACCCATTGAGTCCTTTCTACACACAGCAAACCCAATTAACTTTATTAATAACACAATTAACATCTCCTTGATTGTGTCCAGCAGAGGACATTAATTATTCTCCAGCCAGTTCTATAGAAACAATGCCGCGCCTTGTACAGATAAGACGCCTTTGAATATAGAAATGTGTGAAATGGAGATTTATTGGAGTTCAATGAGTCCTGCTGTTTATTAAACAACAAAGGGGGAGTTGAGAGCGGCTGGTCGCAGGATCGATCGGCACAAATCTGCTGGAAGCGTGCTTGGCCTGCACTTATCAGCTCTAATCCTGGGGGGGGAGAGAACAAAGAGGGGTAATCAGCATTATGTGCTTATTAATGGACGGAATATCAATTACCCCGCTCACATCACACAGAATGGTAGACGGGATTACTGACGTAGAGAACACGACAATAAACCCGGGGGACCGCCATAACGTGTGCCCGAGCGAGGTGCAGTTTTGCTTGTAGAACTGGAGGAGGTGCTGCTGGGCTCAGTCCTTACCAGGAACATTGTCTGCATGGAGTTTGTATGTTCTCACCTAGGCTTCTGTGGGTTTCCTACCACAGTCCAAAAATTGTACTGATAGAGTGACTATGGGGGATGGGAGAGCGTTAGAGTGTAAGCTCCTCTGGTGCAGAGACTGATGTGAGTGGCTCAGTGTTCTCTGTACAACCCTATGGAATATATCAGAGCCATATACTGTAATTGTATAATAATGGTGTGTGCCTGTGGTAGGACATTAGAGTGTAATTTTTTTTAAATTAAAAAATCATACAAACATACAGCTTATTAATAAAAACATATTTACACAAAAATAAACAACAACTAAACAAAAGCAAGCGTTCTTACATCAGCAAGTAAAGAAAACCGTTTCCTGACAAGATAACATATTAAGAAACATATTTTAATGACAACAAAAAAGAGACTACAAACCCCGAACCTCAACTTAAACTGATTGGTGCCTACAAAGTCCATTTTTTTTGTTCTCCTGGGTTTTTCCAGCCCCCCCCCCCCCCCCATTTTTCTTAAACACAATCCAGGCTAAGAAACTTTTTGAGATTTAATCGCCATCAGGATGCGATTCCAAACCCCCCTCATTAACCCCCCCCCCACATCATTCACCCCGACTTCCACATCATTCACCTTGCATTCTGCACCAGCCACCCTCATTCTCTTCCCACCTCCCCCTCCACCATCATCCAATCCATCCCTCACTCCACCCCTCGGTGTCTGCTGACCTCCAGCCGCACTTCTGCCACGCCGATGAGGAGGGGTTGGCACTACCATACATTCTGGTCCAGCACCCTCCACTGCCTTCACTACACTAGGAGAAACAATAGGTGCAGACACAGACTTGACAATCACCCTTTCTGACACTGACTGGGAGACCACAGACTGGGGGGACACTGACACCACAACCGGCCTCACCGACACAGATTCTGACGGGACAGAGACACTAGGATCCCCTGGTACAACCTCTGCCAACCCAGACTCTTCTCTATCCAGACAGAAGAATTCCTCCACTAGCACTGGCTTATTGTGCAAAGCCTCAGGGCACCGGCTATAAGGGTGACCAACCTTATCACATAGGTTACATTTAATGGTGTTACAGTCCCTTGTCAGATGCCCCAGTTCCTGACACAAAGGGCACTTCTGTTCTGGACATTTAGAGGAGAAATGTCCCTTGACTCCACATTTATGGCAAAGCTTAGGTTGACCAGGGTAGAAGACGGTAATTCTAATAGGGCGTACACACGGTCGGACTTTGTTCGGACATTTCGACAAAAAAATCCTAGGATTTTTTCCGACGGATGTTGGCTCAAACTTGTCTTGCATACACACGGTCACACAAAGTTGTCGGAAAATCCGATTGTTCTGAACGCGGTGACGTAAAACACGTACGTCGGGACTATAAACGGGGCAGTGGCCAATAGCTTTCATCTCTTTATTTATTCTGAGCATGTGTGGCACTTTGTCCGTCGGATTTGTGTACACACGATCGGAATTTCCGACAACGGATTTTGTTGTCGGAAAATTTTATCTCCTGCTCTCCAACTTTGTGTGTCGGAAAATCCCATAGAAAATGTCCAATGGAGCCCACACACGGTCGGAATTTCCGACAACACGCTCCGATCGGACATTTTCCATCGGAAAATCCGACCGTGTGTACGGGGCATATCTCTACCAATAAAGGCAGAGGAGGGCAAATGCTGGACCACATTCCCACACACACTCAACCTCATTGATACTGACCACCCACCCGTCCAGATTCCTCTATTATCCACAATCTTTTTCAGGGGACACAACGTTTCATTCTTAAAGTGGGGTTCCACCCAAAAAACAAAAATACCTGAAAAATTAAAAAAAAAACAAACAAAAAAAAATTTGGATATTTTTTTTTTCACTTACCTCTAAATGCCTGTTGCTAGGTGTTCCCTCGTAGTCTGCCTGTTCCTTAGCCTGGGCTGGTGACATCACTTCCCCCTCGGCACAGGAAGGGCTTGGCTCTGCTCCCTCCCTCCTGTCAATCATCTGGGACCCATTACAGGTCCCAGGTGATTGAGCGGCCAATCACGGCGCACGGCGCCGCTCGCGCATGCGCAGTGGGTGCCAGGCTGTGAAGCCACAGCCCGGTGCCCACAGTTGCAATGCCGGCGCCGATGAGCGGAGGGGGAAGACGAGCGGGGCTTCGATCCCCCGCATCGCTGGACCCAGGGACAGGTAAGTGTCCAATTAAAAGTCAGCAGCTGCAGTATTTGTAGCTGCTGACTTTTATTTATTTTTTTTTTTTTAATGGAGCCCCAGGGTGGAACTCCTCTTTAAGTCACATTCTTAATCAAGGGCTCTCGTGAGACAACTTTGGGGATAAGCCCCTTCCAGTCCGGCTGACCCCCATATACATGCTCAAACCGCTCCTAGAGCAGATCCAGCGATTCTGGACGCACAAATGACAAATCATAATTAAAGGAACCAGCCAGACTGATAAGAGCATAAATATCCTCCGCCTTAAATCCCATGGCTAGGATCTTATCCACAACCACCCTCTTGATAGGTGGAATACCTCCTCCTTCCCACCTGAGCTGTACCACATTCCTGCATTTAATGGAAGGTGTGTTAGGTGAAAGTCGCACAATTGGCTCCTTTCCACCACCAGCAGCATGACTTTGTCCCGACACAGCCTTAGCATAATTCCTAACTGGGACAGATGACACATTAACTGGTTGCATAGGAATATTAACTGGCTGCATAGAAACCTCTGAAATCTGGTTTGGTAAATTACCCACCACTTGATCCTCCCTCCTCCCCTCCAGCACAACAGTCCCATTCACCATAGTCCCAGAAGTACCACAGATACCAGCAATCCCGTCATCAAGTAAAGTCTTCTGTTTAAAAAAAAAACACTAGCTGTTTCAGCGTTCATACGGCCCTCCTGCTCTGCAGTTTCAATGTTCATGCGACATTCCTGCTCTGCACTGTTAGTGTCCATGGGGGACTCCTCGCAGCCAGCTCCTCCTGCATTCCCTGCTGATTGCAAGCAGGCCCAGATTTACTCCCTTTGCAGCCCCAAGGCCGGGTCCTTCAATGCCGCCCCCCCACACACACACACCACCATTCTTGTCTTTTATCGATGACTGCTACAATAGATCTATTAAAACATATCTCCACACACGAGAACACTGAAAATAACTGGCTTTAATTGTACAGACTAAAAATACTTCAGGGTAAGCGCGCGAGGGGTAGGGATTTTTCAGGGCAATGGCTGGTGTTAGTGCTTCAATCATCCCCGGCACCATGGTTGTTATGATGTTGTTATGGTGTCAGGATGATTGAAACACATTACTTCTATCATTACATTGTAATGTAAAATGAAATAGTTTAACTCACCATAATGCAGAATCATTGGGAGCCCTGAGCATGTCACTTGCCACTATGCCTGCCACCAGATGGAGATGTCACTTGCCACGCTGCCACCAGATGGAGATGCCACTAGCCACGCTGCCTGCCACCAGATGGAGATGTCACTTGCCACGCTGCCTGCCTGCCACCAGATGGAGATGTCACTTGCCACAATGCCTGGCTGCCACCAGATGGAGATGTCACTTGCCACGCTGCCACCAGATGGAGATGTCACTTGCCACGCTGCCACCAGATGAAGATGTCACTTGCCACGCTGCCACCAGATGGACATGTCACTTGCCACGCTGCCTGGCTGCCACCAGATGGAGGGTGGAACAGCGGTGCGGGCAATGAGAGATGTCATCTCTCTCCCCCGCCGCCGCACCACTGACATTACTTCTCGATCTTTTCAAAAATGGCGCTGGGCAGCGCAATCACACTACTGCGCATGCGCCGCCCAGCCGAGCACGTACAAGCTTTCCCGAGCCCGGCCGGCTTCGGAACGGCGCATGCGCAGTAGTGGGCGGCTTGCGGGCATTTTTTCTAAGTGCACCGGTGCCCTTAATCGACTTTAACGGGCAGCCTGAAAGGGGGGGCGGCCGTGAAGTCACCGCAGGAGCGGCGCTACCACTGCCGCCCCGAGGCCTGGCCTCGGTGGCCTTGTGGTAAATCCGGCCCTGATTGCAAGGATCTGTTGGCAGGTGCAATCTCAGGAAAGTCCTCCACACACTGAGAGAGATTTTCAGCAAGTACTCCTTTATCGTGATCCTCATCTGATGAGTCAGTGCCGCTCAAGGGAGATTCCATTTCTGTAATGGTCTGCAGCAATCCACCATTTTCCTCAACCTCCTCCTGAGATGACCCAGGCTACTGGGGAGGGAGGGGGGCAGATACTGACTCAGACATGACAGATTCTGAGACAGGGGTAATACTGGGGCCACCTACTTCCTTACCCCCCATCCATACTGTCGTCGTTGCTGTGGTATCCACCCTCTGGCTGGTACCGGCACAGGCACTTTGCTTCATCTGTTGGAATCTCTCCTCATTCTCACACTTTTCTCTGAACACACCGCTGCTCTCCTTCAGAGAGGCGACTAACTTCTCCTGCTTTTTCAATGCCTCTTCCAGAGACTTTAGCTTGGATACTTCCCTCTTACTGTTTCCAGACTTACTGTGCCGGTATTTCTTTTTCCTGAGATCTTCTTTCATGACAGCAAGTTTCTGTTCCTCCTTAGCAATGTGGCGACGTCTGTTCACCACTTTATCCTGGAAGACTGGTAAGGACTCCTCTTGCATAGGGGCAGGCCCAGGATCCATTGCAGCTTGAGCACATGGAGTAGGCCTCAGTGCCTCTGGAGAAGCTCCACCTTTGTCTCCCCCCACCCACTACATGGTGGTTGGGGGAGAAGCCTGCAGGACAGGCCCAGGCTTGATGTTTCCTCCAACTGAGAGCAAAGCAGAGTGAGCCTACAGCACTTTTCAAAACAACACCACCTGGTGTAGAAGCTCCTCTGACGCAGAGACTTATGGGACTGGCTCAGTGTTTTCTATAGAGCACTGCGGTATATGTCAGAACTATATACTGTAAGTGTATATTATTAATAATAGTGTGTGACTGATGTGGGGACATTAGAGTGTAAGCTCCCTGGTGCAAAAACTGATGTGATTGGCTCCGTTTTCTCTGTACATCGCTATGGAATATGTCAGAGCCATATAGATATATAATAATAAGAATAGCGTGCAGATGTGTGGGGGGACATGGGTGTGAGCTCTTCTGGTGCAGAGACTGATATGACTGGCTCAGTGTTTTCTGTACAGCACTGCAGTATATATCAGATCTATATAAATGTATTATAATAATACCCCCCCCCCCCCCGTGACACAATAATGTGTCACTGGGGGGGGGGGCTCTAGAGTGTAAGCTCTTCTGGTGCAGAGACGCACTTATGTGACTGGCTCGGTGTTCTCTGTACAGCACTGTGGAATATATTAGAGCTATATAAATGTATAATAATAATAATAATAGTGTGTGACTGTGGTGGGACATCAGAGTATAAGCTCCTCTGGAGTTGATGTGACTGGCTCAGTGTTTTTTTGTACAGCTCTGCGGTATATGTCAGAGCTATATATTGTAAACATATATTATTAATAAATAGTGGGGATATTAGAGTGTAAGCTCCCTGGTGCAAAAACTGATGTGATTGGCTCCGTTTTCTCTGTACATCGCTATGGAATATGTCAGAGCCATATAGATATATAATAATAAGAATGTGTGATTGTAAGATTCGCAGAGTCCCAGCGGTCAGTATGATCTCATTCCGTCTCTCGCACTTCTCCTTAATTAAACTTTGAAGGTTGTTCCACCATTTCCTATTTGCACCGTCTGGCCCAGGACTAAAGCGGAAAATTACAATTTAAATGAAAAACAATAGGATGTAATTAATCTGAAACCACAAAGTAAAATCTCAGAGCGGTGTCAAAGCTGAACGTGAACCTGAAAATTTCCCCTTTCTTGCCGAAGAAGGACAAATCCCTCTTCTGTGTATTACATGGAGATATCGGTCACGTGATGGTTTGCTCCAGACTCCGGGCTCATTTCTACATAGATTGTACAACATGCCATCAATTCTATGTACATTTTTTTGTATTATATTATATTGTATACGGTACATTGTATTGTGTTACTGTATATTGTATACATTGTACGTTATATTGTATACAGTACTGTACTGTACATTGTATATTTCACATTGTATTGTATTATATTTATTGTATATTGTAACATAATTTATTGTATACATTGTATAATGTACATTGTATTGTATACATTGTATATTGTTTTGCATTATATTATATTATATACATTGTATAATGTACATTGTATTATCTTGTATACATTGTATATCGTTTTGCATTATATTATATTGCATACATTGTATATTGTACATTATATTTTACACAGTGCATAATGTACATTGCATTGTATTGCATACATTGTACCTTGTATTATTTTGTATAAATTATTTTGTTATATATTATATTGTATACATTGTATATTGTAGTATATTGTATACATTCTTTATTGTATACATTTTATATTGCATTGTATTGTGTACGTTGTGCATTGTTTTGTATTATATTATATTGTATACATTGTACATTTTATTTATTATATTCATTGTATATTGTATTATATATATTGTTCATTGTATTGTATTATATGTATTGTATTATATACATTGTATTGTATTATATTGTATTCATTGTGTATTGTACATTGTATTGTATTATATTGTATACAATGTATTGCATATTGTGCATTGGCTTGTATTGTATATTATACATTGTATTGTTTTGTTATACTGTATATAGTATACATTGTACATTGCATTGTATTATATTGTATCCATAGTGTATTGTACATTGTATTGTGTTATATAGTATATGCATTATATTGCATATTACACATTGAAATGTTTTGTATTATATTGTATACATTGTACATTATATTGTATTGTATTATAGTGTATACATTGTATATTGTGCATTGGCATGTATTGTATATTATACATTGTATTGTTTTGTTATACTGTATATTGTATACATTGTACAACGCATTGTATTATATATACATTGCACAATATATTGTTTTGTGTTATATTATTGTATATATTGTATATTGTATTCATTGTGTATTGTGCATCGTATTGTGTTATATTGTATACAATGTATTGTATTGTATATTACACATTGTAATGTTTTACTATATATTGTATATATTGTAAATGGTATTGTTTTGTATTATAGTGTATACAATGTATATTATATTGTATTATAGTGTATACATTGTATATTGTGCATTGGCTTGTATTGTATATTATACATTATATTGTTTTGTTATACTGTATAGTGTATAAATTGTTAGCACATCAAGCCAATGTAGAATATACAATCAATAGGTGGGGATTTTTTTCTCATATCCCATTTCTTCTTATTTTTTATTTGATTTGTTATACAGATACAGACAACGGGAATGCAGCTTTCAACAACCACATCTCCTCCTGCCATGTTCTCTTAGGTGGCATTCACGCTATAGCGTTTCGTGAACATTCACAAAATTGATTTAATAAACTTCAGAAAGTACAGATGAGCAAAAGAGAAAGTTTTCATCTCCACCCCCACTTTCCAGACCTTTTTGAAAATGTTTAGATTTTGGTGAAACATTACCATTTCAACGAAATGCATTGAAGTCAATGGTGGTCAAATTTAAGCGGACCTTCATGTCCCACCTTTACTTTCCTTAGGGCTCATTTACACTTGCTTCGGCTTCAACGAGGCTTCGGACAGGCTTTGTTAAAGCTCTCTGAACACCAGTCAAAGCTCCTGTCACTAAATAAAATGGTTAGTTTACAGTCCTGTTTACACCTTGCTTTTGCTTTGCTTAAAAAATTATACCCCATGTAGCTTCAGTGGTGCTTTAAAGCGTCTTCAAAGCCTCCATAGAAGTCTATAGCAAAGCTCGCTTGAAGCCCCACCAAAGCCTCATCGAAGCCCCACAAAGCCTCACCGCAGCTCCACCAAAGCCCCACCGAAGCCTCATCGAAGCCCCACCAAAGCCCCACCGAAGCCTCATCGAAGCACCAAGCAAAAGCAAGGTATAAACAGGAATGCAAGCTAACCATTTTATTTAATGACAGGAGCTTTGACTGGCGTTAAGAGAACTTTAACAAAATGTTAGAATTTATGAATGGATTGGGTCTCTGAGAATAATGGACTTCGATATATTTAAATATTTATATGTCCGAAGCCATGTTTTGAAGCAAGTGTAAACTAGCCCAATGTGAATATTTCCCCTCATCTTCCACATAATCACAGAAAAAAAAAGAAGTAAATAACTTTTTTCTACATGTAGTCCCCATTAGAGAAGAATGACGTAGCCCCCCCCCAGCTCCTGTGTCCTCCTGGGATACTCAGGCCACATATCTCAGGAGGCTTCAGGTCAGCCATTGAAAAAGCACATGCACCACTTCCCAGAGCTGGCTGTCTCCTCCTGTTTCTTGCAGCCACCCCCCTTGACATGCCACGATACATAAACATCATCAGGATGCTTCAACCAATAAGAGGAACCAATACGAGACAACCAGCTCCACATGATGCCAGAGAGCAAGATGGCGGGATGAGTCTGGGTGAGAGCATGGGATCACTACACAACGTGCTGGATCTGGGTGTGTGTATGCTTATTGAGCATAACCCAGAAAACAAGGTGAGAGGGGATTGAATGAATGAATGAAGGAGTTGTAGAGCGCTGCAAATGCGAACTAAATCGCCTCAAGGCGCTAGAATGCGTTCTCTGTTGCCAGCTTCTTAGATAAGGAAGGTCTTTATTTTTTCTTTTCTCTTTTCCTGAAGGCCTAATGGTTTTCTTCCATGCGGATGTGGGACCGAAGAGCGTTCCATAGTCGAGGTCCTTGGACTGCGAATCTTCTTTCTCCATTTGCTTTGTAGCGATATTTGGTAATGATGAGGAGGTTTTGGTTAGCTGATCGATGGCTGCGATTGGGTGTGTAGTGCTTTATTTTCTCCTGGAGATATAGCGGAGCGTTTCCTTGTATGCATTTTTGGGTGAGGCAGAGGGTCTTGAATTTGATCCGATTCTTTACGGTTAGCCAGTGTAGGCATTTTAGGGATGGTGAAATAGATTCCCAGGGTTTTTTCCTGTTAACAGTCTTGCCGCCGTGTTTTGAATGAGTTGTAAGCGCGCAATCTGATATTGGGGTAGTCCTATGTAGAGCGAATTTGCGTAGTCGAGTCGGGAATTGATGATTGTTCCCACAACTTCCGCTTTGTCTTCTTCTGGGATGAAGGGGATGAGTCTGCGTAGGAGGCGGAGGAGATGGTGGGATCCGCTCACCACTGATCCTATTTGTGCATCCATTGTCATTCCTGAGTCAAAGATGACTCCGAGACTCTTGGCTTTGATGCTTGGAGCGATGGTCTGTCCGAGGATGGTGGGAGGTGTCCACGGGGTCTTAATTATGGAATTTTTGTTGGCGTGTAGGAGAAGAAGTTCTGTTTTTGAACCGTTAAGTTTGAGGGAGCTGATGGTCATCCAGTCATCAATTAAACTGAGGCAATCCTCTAATTGTTGATGATGGATTTTTTGTCCGGTGATGTGAAAGTAGAGTTGGGTGTCATCAGCGTATGAGAGGAAACAGAGGTCCGTTTTCCTGATGATATTGAGAAGTGGGCGGATGTATATGTTGAATAAAATATAGGGAGGACAGAGATAGTCAACTGAAAGCACCACATCCCATGATTAAGTAATGAACAAAAACTAGAGGCTATTTAGCCTAAAGAGGGGGGGGGGGAGGGGAAAAAATCTTCCCCAGGGACTTTTAAGGTGCTATTTAATAAACAGTATATTCAAAAATTCTGTACAATCATGTTGAGTAAAATTAGTATTTTTATTAAATCACATTTAAAATATCCATGCCTCACTTGAGAAGTGAGACATGTTTGTAAGAACAATACGACATGAACAATGTCACCCAAAATTAATCACATTAGACAGTGCAACAAAAAGCAACTACTTATAGGTGCCAAGACAATCTGCCGCTCGACATGTTTCGCTCTAATACGAGCTTCTTCAGGAGTTTAAAGGCAATGATTGTGGTGGACTCAGGCTGTAGCACATCAATCCGACATAGGTACTTCAATAGAATGACAAACTGCTGCTAGTTTCAAACCGGGGGGTTCTCATATATGAGGGGTATCACTGCCATGCTGTGACCACAGGGGAATATAAAGTTTAAAAAACGGCCCTAGAACATAAAAGTATCACGGCATATAGCATCACGTAGGTAGGGATGGCATCATAATCAAGTGAAGTATTCACTAATGGCTGCAAAGATAGATAATGCAGGGAGAGCGATCACCAGCAGGGAAGTTTTTTCACAGACAGTGATCCGGCACGCAGGCTTGAGAGAGCTTCACGTTGCCTCCGTAAGATCGCACCGGTGACAGTACTGAATAGTACTGGTGATAGGGGTGAGCCCTGAGGAACTCCGCAGGAGATTGCCCGGGTTTTCGAGGTGAATGTTCCTAGCTTCACTATCTGAGAGCGATTCTCTAGGAAGGATGCAAGCCATTTTAGAGCAGGACCTGTGGCTCCTGCCACTTCTGAGAGACGAACAAGTAAAGTATTGTGGTCCACTGTATCAAATGCTGCGCTGAGGTCCAACAGTACCAGGAGACTTGATTCTCCGTCATCTGCTGCTTCAAGGGCGTCATCCCATATTTTGAGGAGTGCTGTTTCTGTGCCATGGCCCGGGCGGAAGCCTGATTGCAGCGGGTCCAGGAGTTGGTGTGTGTCCAGGTGACGTTGTAGCTGCAGTACTACTGCTTTCTCCATAATCTTGGAGATGGTGTTGAGGCTTGTTATCGGTCTGCGGCAGTTAGGGTCCTTAGGGTCGAGATTGGGTTTCTTCAGCAGAGGTTTGACGATGCCTTGCTTGAGGGAGGTTGGTACAGTCCCTTCTTTGAATGATTCATTTATGAGGTGTGTAAGAGTAGGGGCCAGGATGTCGGAACATTCTTTCAGGAGTTTTGTGGGAATGATGTAGTTTGGTGATGTGCTGTCTCGAAGGCTTCTGATGATGTTTATAGTCGTGTCAGATGTGATGGGGGACAAAGAGAAATTCGGTGGTTGTGTGATGTTCGTGTTAATATCCTCATTTTGCTTTGGTTGAGTGAGGTTGGTTGTTCTTTTCTGATGAATTGATTTCCGGATGTTGTCAATTTTGTCGATGAAGTAATCTGATAATTCATTGCAGAATTCTAGTATTGTTTCCGGGTGGCTCTAAGCAAGTCGGGTTCATTGACTGAGTGACTAATTTGAAAAGTTCCCGCGGACGGTTTAGGGCAGTTGAGATGGTGTCCAAGAAATGTTCTTTTTTGGCTTTGAAGATTGCCTTGTGGTATTTCACAGTAAGTTCTTTGTAGTTGGTATGGTTTTCCTTGGTGGGATTTCTTCTCCATGCTCTTTCAGCTCTTCTACGTTCCTGCTTGAGTAGGGTGAGCGTGGCATTAAACCATCTCGAGTTTTTATTGCGGATAGGTGTTCTGCGTTTTGGCGCAAAGTGAGTCTGCTGATTGTAGTAATGCCTTGTTTAGGGAGTTGAGTGTTTGTTCCGTTGAGAGGTTTGAAGAGTTCGGAGTGTAGTTTCTTCTGGGATCTATTCCAGTTTGTTGTTGTTGCCCGTTTCTGTTTTTGGGAGGTGGTGTTGATGGTGATTTTAAATTTGATGGTCCGTCCACGGTAGTGGAGTGTTGTCCAGTATTTTGATGTCCATATTCTGTTTGAAGATGAGGTCTAGAGTGTGTCCTGAACCGTGTGAGAGAGCATTTATCAGCTGTTGAAGGCCTAGTTCTTCCATTTGGTTGATGCAGGCGGTTGCGATACAGTCTTGGGCAGAGTTTGCCCAGAGGTTAAAATCCCCAAGTACCAGCAGGTTCTTGGTTTTCAGGGTGTGTATTGAGAAGAATTCGGTGAGTGGAGTAAGGAGATTGGTCTTTGGTCCTGGTGCTCTGTAGCATAGTAGTATGTGAATGGTGTCTTGTGGTGTTGTTTGAAGATGCAGTGAGAGAGTTTCCATGAAAGGCACTGAGTTCTGTAACGTTGGTTTGGTAAACCCAAGGTGCAATTTGAAAATCACTGCTAGGCCTCCTCCTTTTTTTCCTATTCTATGCTCAGTTAAGATACTGTAGTTCTCGGGCACCAATTCAGTTAGGATGGTGTTGCAGTCAGGTGTTAGCCAGCTTTCTGTAATGAAGAGGCAGTCAATGTTGTTTTTGATGATAAAGTCGTGAATTTCCAGCCTGTGCTTGACTGCAGATCTGGTGTTGATCATGGCGCATGCTAGTTGTTGTGGTTGGATCGGTGTCTCCCTGTTTCTGATAGTTGATTGTGGCTTGAAAAAATAAACTGGGGGAAGGGTGGAGGGGGAAGTTCCTCTAGGGGTTTTAATGTTGCAATAGATTTTAAATGTCTTCTAAGGGTTACAGAAGCTTCACCTATGCTGGATTCATTTCAAACCGGTCCCTCGTTACCCTCATCATTTTATGTTTTCCTTTTTTTTTCAGACAGAGCCCACCTCATTTCCTGACTGTAGGCCATCCAGCATCATCTATCTCTTTCCTCCCCAGCCTGGCTGTCCCCGGCCCGTCCCTTACATTAATTTGATTTAACTTCTTTCAATCATGGAGGCTCAGTATCACATGTGGGTATTACCCAAAATGCTGCCTGCCTACACCCACTCCTCCAGACTGACCTCCACCCGTCAAGGCATTCTGATATTTGCATAGCTCCTCCCACTGCTTGCATCGGGGCTGATGTCTCTTGAGAGGAGTACTGGGGCAGGGCTCTGTGATATTTTGGGGATGCTATATACAACCAGGGCTGCCATTAAAAATCACAGGGCCCCCTACAGCCTAATCACAAAAATTACAATTAACTGCTTGCCAACCAGCCGCCGTCATTATACTGCGGCAGGTCGGCACATTCCATGAGCCATCGTAGCTGTACGTCGGCCCTTTAAACAACTACAGAAACCGGTGCACGTGGCCGACGGTCGCGATCACCGCTGGCCACAAGAGTCAGAACAGGGAGGTATGTGTGTAAACACACAAGTCCCTGTTCTGTCAGGGGAGAGAAGACAGATCTTGTGTTCCTACTAAGTAGGAACAATGATATGCCTCCTCCCATAGTCAGTCACATCCCCACACGGTTAGAAACACTCCTTAGGACACACATTTAACCCTGTGATCGCCCCCCCGTGTTAACCCCTTCGCTGCCAGTGACATTTACAGTATACAGTAATCAGTGGCTATTTTTAGCTCCGAACGCTGTATAAATGTCAATGGTCCCCAAAAAAGTGTGAAAAGTGTCCGATCTGTCCGCCGCAATGTCACAGTCCCAATAAAATTTGCAGATCGCCGCCATTACTAATAAAAAAAATAAAAATAATAATAAAAATGCCATAAATCTATCCCCCATTTTGTAGACGCTATAACTTTTCCGCAAACCAATCAATATGCGCTTATTGCGATTTTTTTTTTACCAAAAATATGTAGACTACATAGCGGCCGAAACTGAGGAAGACATTTTTTTTACATTTTTTTTATATTTATTATAGCAAAAAGTATAAATATATATATATAATATTTTTTTTTTTGTTTTTTTCTAAATTGTCGGTCTTTTTTTGTTTATAGCGCAGGAAATAAAAACGGCAGAGGTGATCAAATACCACCAAAAGAAATCTCTGTTTGTGGGAAAAAAAGGACGTCAATTTTGTTTGGGCAATTGTTATTTTAATCGATGCAGTGCTGTAACCCAAAAATGACCTGGTCATTAAGGGGGAAATTCTTCCGGTCCTTGAATTGTATTGTAATTTTTGTTTTGTTTACAATTTTAAAAATAATTTCAAATGATTTTTACATTTTTTTTTGTACAACACTGTTGGGGGGGGCTTGGATGAAATATCAGGGGTAAACAGACCCCTAACATTTCACGTTTGAGACAGAGAAAGGAATTGAGGACACAGATTCTTCAATTCTTTTCTCTGTAGCCTCAGTTGCATTGAAGATGAACGAACAGGAGAAGGAGGCTCCTGTTCATTCATAAACGGAAGCACAGTAAACACAGTTTACTATGCTTCAGTTATCAATGGACGCAGGAGCGATCGATACAGGTAGCTCACTGTGTCCAATTCAGGAAATGAAGGGGCTGGTAAATGACATATTTACCGTCTCCTTCCCCCATTCTCCATCCGTCTGTGCGCCTGCAACAGCCAGCGGGAGAGGGAAGTCGGCGGGGGGACAAGGGGGAAACAGATGTGGGCAACACAGGGAGGGGAATCGGTGCAGCGGGATGGGAGGACAATTACAGAACAATGCCCAATGTCTGTGTCTCTCCCTCCAGCAGCTGAAAGCCCCGTGGGAGGGAGAGGGGGAGAAACCAGCTTTAATCTGTTTGAGGGAGAGACACAGACACAGTGCATTGTTCTGTAATTGTCCTCCCACCCCACCGCAGTGATTCCCCTGCTGTCCGATCCCCCCTGTGTGCCTGAGCCTCCTACAGGAGGTCAGGTGGTACCCCCTATTGGTGGCCCTGTATACAGCACCCTGCCGGCCCCTCCCACCAGCCACCATCTGACTGTACTGCATAGAGGACCTGGTCTGATATGGTATGTAATGAAAACAGACATTTACTTAATATATTGATGAGAAGCGAAGAATGAATCAAGGAATGAAAAACGTAAGCAGAATAAACATTTTTAAGTTCCCCCTAACCCTGGTCTATAATAAAAAAAATTGCTGTGTGAATGTCTCAAACATTCATACAGCTATTAGGAATAATCGCCGTAGTTTGCCTATGTTTATTTCCTATGACAGCTCCATCTAGTGGCCATAGTGCAGTATTTTTCTGATTGAGGCATTTCAGTAAAATACTGTATCATGGCCACTAGACGGGGCTGATGAAAACAGGAATTACGATATTAGGCAAAGGCAAAGGTTTTAGTTAACAATGGAATTAGTTCAAGGATGAACCAGGTAAGGCAAATATAATCAGAATATATTTCCACATTTATAGGAATTCTTGTAAAAATGGAGCGTTCCTTTAAGCCTGCATTATATATATGTGGGTGTGTAATAAGAAGCAGTGGGAAGGTACAGTCGGGAATTATCGGTTCTGCTCTATGGTCACCCATCACACGCCCCCCTCCTCCCCCGCAGACCCCCCGATGTGAAGATGAATGGGATTGTGGATCATTACGGTGCAGGAGTCGTGGGACTCGGATTTTTACGACTTGCGTGTTTTACACAGTTTATGACTTACAACGTCCTCTCGGCTCCCCCCATATATTCACTATCCCTGTGGAAGCAATTAGATGTGAAATATCAACATGTATTTATTAAGTAGATGCCGCGGTTATCGCCCCCCTGGGGGTGATCAGCAGAGCTGGAGGGTTGGCGCTTACTGTAATGTGAGAGGGAAGGAAATAAGTCACATCGAGAAAAAAGACGAACGTGAGATTTGTTATGGAGCCGAAAGAAAGAAAAATACCGAAATATTTACCAACACCAAATTCATAAAATAAGTCTGTAAACTTCCCTGTGGAACGGGGCGGCGGGTGTCACCGGGGTGATCTCTGAGAGAATTCTTCTAATAGGGGACGTCCGACCGCGACACCGCAGGATTATCCGAAATACACAATTCATTGTCAGAGAGGAGATATGATGATAATCAACACTATATACTATCAATAAGACTGAATTCTCAGTATCTGTTCTTATTCTGTATGTATGGACTCTGCACAGTAACACTTCTCTTGGCCCAGCATACAGGACAAGGGAAGAGGTACTATGCAGAGTCCATACATACAGAATAAGAACAGATACCGAGAATTACACCCGGCATACAGGACAAGGGAAGAGGTACTGTGCAGAGTCCATACATACAGAATAAGAACAGATACTGAGAATTACACCCGGCATACAGGACAAGAGAAGTGGTACTGCGCAGAGTCCATACATACAGAATAAGAACAGATACTGAGAATTACACCCGGCATACAGGACAATAGAAGTTGTACTGTGCAGAGTCCATACATACAGAATAAGAACAGATACTGAGAATTACACCCGGCATACAGGACAAGAGAAGTGGTACTGCGCAGAGTCCATACATACAGAATAAGAACAGATACTGAGAATTACACCCGGCATACAGGACAAGAGAAGTGGTACTGCGCAGAGTCCATACATACAGAATAAGAACAGATACTGAGAATTACACCCGGCATACAGGACAATAGAAGTGGTACTGTGCAGAGTCCATACATACAGAATAATTGCCCCGTACACACGGTCGGATTTTCCGACGGAAAATGTGTGATAGGACCTTGTTGTCGGAAATTCCTACCGTGTGTGGGCTCCATCACACATTTTCCATCGGATTTTCCGACACACAAAGTTTGAGAGCAGGATATAAAATTTTCCGACAACAAAATCCGTTGTCGGAAATTCCGATCGTGTGTACACAAATCCGACACACAAAGTGCCACGCATGCTCAGAATAAATAAAGAGATGAAAGCTATTGGCCACTGCCCCGTTTATAGTCCCGACGTACGTGTTTTACGTCACCACGTTCAGAATGATCGGATTTTCCGACAACTTTGTGTGACCGTGTGTATGCAAGACAAGTTTGAGCCAACATCCGTCGGAAAAAATCCTAGGATTTTGTTGTCGGAATGTCCGAACAAAGTCCGACCGTGTGTACGGGGCATAAGAACAGTTACTGGGGGATGAAATACTTTTGTAAAATACTGCATTAGGACCACTAGATGGAGCTGAGGAGCATAGGAAATACATACTGTATATCTTTGAAACACTTGTTATAATTATTTACTAATTCCTACTATTGTTCTCTAGAAATGTTACATTGTATCTCTTGTATGATTGTATCTCTTTCTACATGGACATATGTATGTTGTATGCTACTCAGCTCCATCTAGTGGCAAAAATATGACATGATAGTTCATGAAAGTTCTCCCATGAGCAGTGAACTACGTCAGCAGTAAAGGTTGTAGATATTGCTATTAGATTGTAAGCTCTTCTGAGTAGGGCCCTCTTAATCCTCTTGTATTTTATTGTATTATAACTGTATTGTTTCCCTTTTATATTGTAAAGCGCTGCGTAAACTGTTGGCGCTATATAAATCCTGTATAATTATAATAACAATAATTGCCCTCTTTGTGCCCCCCTTTTTGCTCAGACGCCAAAGGCATTTGCCTCTCTGCCTATCCCATGGCTCACCTTTAATTCTCAGTATCTGTTATATGAACGCACAGTAGCACTTTCCCTGTTTGGATGTTTGGCGCTGTATATATTAGCGCTCTATATAGGACATCGGAATGATTTAGGTCCTCCGGCCTCTCTGATTCTGGCTGGAAGTGTACGGCGGCGTTGCTCACCCCGCAGAGTAAACATGCTGAACTGGGCAATAACAGTGCGTTGTTTATTTCTCACTTCCAGCATCTCGCAGAGCATTAATAACGGGGGAAAAGTGCTGAGGACTGGAGAGAGCTGACACCGCGCCAATTTGTTACCCAGCAAACCACATTCTGTATATGGCCTGAGAACGGCGTATGATGAATGTGCCGTCACCGCCAACATAAATAAATGTATGGCCAGCAGCTGCTTCCTGTGAATCCAGGTGAGCTGAATAACGTACAGATCACACAATATCCTCACCGCACACGCCGAAACACCAGATGATGGCAGATCGGCGCAACGCTCTGCAGAGGTTCCAATGAAGGATCGATCTATAGAGTGTATTGATATGTATCTGTAAGGCGAGGGGAGATGGGACGGAGCAATATTCTGCAGATCTCTAGAGAGGTCAGTGATGGATAATCTGCAGAATATGACACAATTTATCAATTTGAGGGGAGATGTGGAACTGGAGCAACGCCCTGCAGACTATTCTACATAATATATCATGTATCTTTCAGGAGGGGGATTGCACACAGCAAGGGTCGGCAGATTTCTAGTGAGGTCATTGATGGAATAATCTGCAGAATACATCAGTATGTGTCAGTCAGAGAGTAGATGGAAAAGAGTAATGTTCTGCAGATCTGTAGAGAGGTCAGGCATGGAATAATCTGCAGAATATTTTTTTTTGGGGGGGGGGCTGCGGCAAACAACCCCCCCAGGTCCGTCTGCACTCAGCCTCTCCATGGTGATGGTCCTCCGCCTGCACTCAGCCTCTCCATGGTAATGGTCCTCTGCCTGCACTCAGCCTCTCCATGGTGATGGTCCTCCACCTGCACTCAGCCTCTCCATGGTGATGGTCCTCTGCCTGCCCTCAGCCTCTCCATGGTGATGGTCCTCCACCTGCACTCAGCGTCTCCATGGTAATAGTCCTCTGCCTGCACTCAGCCTCTCCATGGTGATGGTCCTCCGCCTGCACTCAGCCTCTCCATGGTGATGGTCCTCCGCCTGCACTCAGCCTCTCCATGGTGATGGTCCTCCGCCTGCACTCAGTCTCTCCATGGTGATGGTCCTCCGCCTGCACTCAGCCTCTCCATGGTGATGGTCCTCCCCCTGCACTCAGTCTCTCCATGGTGATGGTCCTCCACCTGCACTCAGCCTCTCCATGGTGATGGTCCTCCACCTGCACTCAGTCTCTTCATGGTGATGGTCCTCCGCCTGCACTTAGCCTCTCCATGGTGATGGTCCTCCGCCTGCACTCAGTCTCTTCATGGTGATGGTCCTCCGCCTGCACTCAGCCTCTCCATGGTGATGGTCCTCTGCCTGCCCTCAGCCTCTCCATGGTGATGGTCCTCCACCTGCACTCAGCGTCTCCATGGTAATAGTCCTCCACCTGCACTCAGCCTCTCCATGGTGATGGTCCTCTGCCTGCCCTCAGCCTCTCCATGGTGATGGTCCTCCACCTGCACTCAGCGTCTCCATGGTAATAGTCCTCTGCCTGCACTCAGCCTCTCCATGGTGATGGTCCTCCGCCTGCACTCAGCCTCTCCATGGTGATGGTCCTCCGCCTGCACTCAGCCTCTCCATGGTGATGGTCCTCCGCCTGCACTCAGTCTCTCCATGGTGATGGTCCTCCGCCTGCACTCAGTCTCTCCATGGTGATGGTCCTCCACCTGCACTCAGCCTCTCCATGGTGATGGTCCTCCACCTGCACTCAGTCTCTTCATGGTGATGGTCCTCCGCCTGCACTTAGCCTCTCCATGGTGATGGTCCTCCGCCTGCACTCAGTCTCTTCATGGTGATGGTCCTCCGCCTGCACTCAGCCTCTCCATGGTGATGGTCCTCCCCCTGCACTCAGCCTCTCCATGGTGATGGTCCTCTGCCTGCACTCAGTCTCTTCATGGTGATGGTCCTCCGCCTGCACTCAGCCTCTCCATGGTGATAGTCCTCCCCCTGCACTCAGCCTCTCCATGGTGATGGTCCTCCGCCTGCACTCAGCCTTTCCATGGTGATGGTCCTCCGCCTGCACTCAGCCTCTCCATGGTGATGGTCCTCCGCCTGCACTCAGCCTTTCCATGGTGATGGTCCTCCGCCTGCACTCAGCCTCTCCATGGTGATGGTCCCCCGTCTGAACTCACCCCTCCACGTCTTCCTTGGCTTCTCCTCCCAGCCAACCCGATCTGCCTCCTGTGCTGATTAGACATGTGCAATTCGTTTCGTTTCAAATTAGTTTTTTAATGAATTTCGACACATTTGTTAATTCAGAAACATTTGAATTAACGAAAACCCGTTTAACAAAGTTTTTAGAATATTCAAAAATTTGTAAATTCGAAAATTCGTAAATTCGTAAATTTAAAAATTTGAAAATTCGTGAAACCTAAATTCAAAAATCCGAAAATTTGAAAATCTGAAATAATAACTATTAAATTATAGATATTGGAATTGCCTTTCAAATTTGGCTATTAGTGAATGTAACAAACACAAATTTATTCAAAGTTACGAATTATCCAAAATAACGAATGCCGCATCTAAACTAATGGAATGTAATGCATTAATAATAATAAATAAGAATAATAATAATAAAAACGTTTTACTATTAATATTTATTATTAATTCGGTATTCCGTTCCATTTGTTTGGATGCGGCATTCATTATTTCAAATAATTCGTAACGTCGGATAAATTCGTATTCATTATGTTCACGAACAGCCAAATTTGAATGGAAATGCCAATACCTATAATTTAATAGTTAGTTATTATTTAGACTTTTTGGATTTCATTCTTTCGAGTTTACGAATTTTGGATTTTCTTTCTTATTTTTGGATTTTCGAATTTATGAATTTACGAAATTACGAATTTTTGAATGTATGAATTTACAAATTGTGGTCATAATACATGACCCGAAAAAAAAAAGGAGTGAAATGCAAAGGAACACATTTTTAGGCAGTGCACATGTCTAGGAGTCTAGGAGGAGAAGCAGCAAGATAATAGGAAATTTTAATTCGCTATTGTCACAAGTGGGTGGGTTCGGGGCACAGTGCTCCGCACCCCGAGCCTGACCTTTTACAAGCCAGTTAGAGCCTCCGGCTCTAATCATTTGAAAAAAAAAGAAAAACTCATACAAACGTAACGCAGTGCCCCTAATGCCCCTCACTCCTGGCTCTGCAGATCTATAGTGAGGTCAATGATGAAATAATCTGCATGATATATCAATATGTATTAGTCAAGAGGTAGATCGGAGGGAGCAATGTTCTGCAGATCTCTAGAAAGGTCGGTTATGAAATAATCTGCAGAATATATTCATATTTATAAGTCACGGGGTAGATGGGATGGGGCAATGTTCTGCAGATCTCTAGAAAGGTCGGTTATGAAATAATCTGCAGAATATATCAATATAAGTCAGGGGGTAGATGGGACAGTACAATGTTCTGAGGATCTATAGTGAGGTCAATGATGAAATAATCTGCAGAATATATCAATATTTATCAGTCAGGGGGTAGATGGAATGGAGCAATGTTCTGCAGATCTATAATGAGGTTTATGAGGAGGTGAGAAGAACCTTAGACCCCTTTCACACCGAGTCAGTTTTCAGGTGTTTTAGTGCTAGAAATAGCGCCTGAAAACTGCCACCCATGCCGTCCAAATGTGAAAGTCTGAGTGCTTTCACACTGGGGCGGTGCCCATGCGGGACATTAGAAATAGTCCTGCAAGCGACATCTTTGGGGCGGTTTGGGAGCGCCGTATACAACGCTCTTCCACCACCCCTGCCCATTGCAATGAAGTGCCGCAACACAGGCGTTTTTAACCCCTTCTTCGGTTGCTAGCAGGGGTTAAAATCGCCCCACTATTGGCTGAAAAGCGCTGCTTAAACAGCGGTAAAGCATGGCTAAAATGAGCGACGCTTTACTGCTGACAAACGGGTGGCCCCAATGTGAAAGGGGTCTTAGACTAAGGGGTGGCTGTGGACGTGGTATACTTGGATTTTGAAAAAGCATTTGTAAAAGGATAGAAAACTGGCTAAAAGACCGAATTCAGAGAGTAGTGGTTAATGATTCTTACTCTGAATGGTCTAAGGTTATCAGTGGTGTACCCCAAGGTTCAGTGCTATTAGTGGTGTACCCCAAGGTTCAGTGTTATCAGTGGTGTACCCCAAGGTTCAGTGTTATTAGTGGTGTACCCCAAGGTTCAGTGTTATCAGTGGTGTACCCCAAGGTTCAGTGTTATCAGTGGTGTACCCCAAGGTTCAGTGTTATCAGTGGTGTACCCCAAGGTTCAGTGTTATTAGTGGTGTACCCCAAGGTTCAGTGTTATCAGTGGTGTACCCCAAAGTTCAGTGTTATTAGTGGGGTACCCCAAGGTTCAGTGTTATTAGTGGTGTACCCCAAGATTCAGTGCTATTAGTGGTGTATCCCAAGGTTCAGTGTTATTAGTGGTGTACCCCAAGGTTCAGTGTTATCAGTGGTGTACCCCAAGGTTCAGTGTTATCAGTGGTATACCCAGTGGCGTAGCGTGGGGGGTGCAGGGGGTGCCGTGGCCCAGGGCGCGACATTTAGGGGGGCGCCAGTATGTGTCACTGGCTGCCTCCTCCTAATTTCTCGATCCTGTGTCCCCGGGCTCTGGCCGCCATGTTAAGTGTCCGGCGCCCTGTGATTGGGCATATGGGGGTCATGTGAGGCGTAGGGCTGGCCTGTCCTCGATCGCTGCTGAAGTCCCGCCTCTGCACATGACCCCCCATACGCCCAATCACAGGGCACTGGACACTGAACATGGCAGCAGGCAGAGCGCAGGGGAGAGAAGAATGTGAGCCGCCGCTGTCCTCTCCTCCTCATCCGGATCGATGCAGCCAGGATAAGAAGGTGAGTGAGAGTCTTGTTACTGGCCGGGGGGGGGGGGGAGCGAGAGAGAGAGACTGTAGGCAGGACAGTGTAGTGTAGTATAGTGGTTAGTGTAGTGTAGTGGTCAGTATAGTGGTCAGTGTAGTATAGTGGTCAGTGTAGTGTAGTATGGTGGTCAGTATAGTATAGTATAGAGGTCAGTATAGTATAGTTTAGTATGGAGGTCAGTGTAGTGTAGTGGACAGTATAGTATAGTGGACAGTGTAGTATGGTGGTCAGTATAGTGTAGTATAGTGGTCAGTATAGTGGAGTGGTTAGCATAGTGGTCAGTATAGTGAAGTTTAGTATGGAGGTCATTGTAGTATAGTGGTTAGTATGGTGTTTAGTGTAGTGGACAGTATAGTGGTCAGTATAGTTAAGTGGACAGTGTAGTGTAGTATGGTGGTCAGTATAGTGGACAGTGTAGTATAGTGGTCAGTATAGTGTAGTTTAGTATGGAGGTCAGTGTAGTGGACAGTGTAGTATGGCGGTCAGTATAGTGTAGTATGGTGGTCAGTGTAATGTAGTATAGTGGATAGTGTAGTATAGTGGACAGTGTAGTATGGTGGTCAGTATAATGTAGTATGGTGGACAGTGTAGTATGGTGGTCAGTATAATGTAGTATGGTGGACAGTGTAGTATGGTGGACAGTGTAGTATGGTGGTCAGTGTAGTGTAGTATAGTGGTCAGTATAGTGGTTAGTGTAGTATAGTATAGTGGTTAGTATAGTGTAGTTTAGTATGGAGGTCAGTGTAGTGTAGTGGACAGTGTAGTATAGTGGTCAGTGTAGTGTAGTATGGTGGTCAGTGTAATGTAGTGTAGTATGGTGGTCAGTGTAGTGTAGTATAGTGGTCAGTATAGTATAGTGGTCAGTGTAGTGGACAGTGTAGTATAGTGGACAGTGTAGTGTAGTATGGTGGTCAGTATAGTGGACAGTGTAGTGTAGTATGGTGGTTAGTGTAGTATAGTATAGTGGTCAGTATAGTGTAGTTTAGTATGGAGGTCAGTGTAGTGTAGTGGACAGTGTAGTATGGTGGTCAGTATAGTGTAGTATGGTGGTCAGTGTAATGTAGTATAGTGGACAGTGTAGTATGATGGTCAGTATAATGTAGTATGGTGGACAGTGTAGTATAACAGACAGTGTAGTATAGTGGTCAGTGTAGTGTAGTATAGTGGTCACTATAGTGGTTAGTGTAGTATAGTATAGTGGTTAGTGTAGTATAGTATAGTGGTTAGTATAGTGTAGTTTAGTATGGAGGTCAGTGTAGTGTAGTGTAGTGGACAGTGTAGTATAGTGGTCAGTGTAGTGTAGTATAGTGGACAGTGTAGTGTAGTATAGTGGATAGTGTAGTATAGTGGACAGTATAGTGTAGTATAGTGGTCAGTGTAGTGTAGTATAGTGGACAGTATAGTGTAGTATAGTGGTCAGTGTAGTGTAGTATAGTGGACAGTGTAGTATGGTGGTCAGTATAGTGCAGTATAGTGGTCAGTGTAGTATAGTGGACAGTGTAGTGTAGTATAGTGGACAGTGTAGTATGGTGGTCAGTATAGTGTAGTATAGTGGTCAGTGTAGTGTAGTATAGTGGACAGTGTAGTATGGTGGTCAGTATAGTGTAGTATAGTGGACAGTGTAGTGTAGTATAGTGGTCAGTGTAGTGTAGTATAGTGGTCAGTGTAGTGTAGTATGGTGGTCAGTGTAGTGTAGTATAGTGGTCAGTGTAGTGTAGTATGGTGGTCAGTGTAGTGTAGTATAGTGGTCAGTATAGGGTAGTATGGTGGTCAGTGTAGTGTAGTATAGTGCTCAGTGTAGTGTAGTATAGTGGTCAGTGTAGTGTAGTATAGTGGTCAGTATAGTGTAGTATGGTGGTCAGTGTAGTGTAGTATAGTGGTCAGTGTAGTGTAGTATAGTGGACAGTGTAGTATGGTGGTCAGTGTAGTGTAGTATAGTGGTCAGTGTAGTGTAGTATAGTGGTCAGTATAGTGTAGTATGGTGGTCAGTGTAGTGTAGTATAGTGGTCAGTGTAGTGTAGTATAGTGGACAGTGTAGTATGGTGGTCAGTGTAGTGTAGTATAGTGGTCAGTGTAGTGTAGTATGGTGGTCAGTATAGTGGTCAGTGTAGTGTAGTATAGTGGACAGTGTAGAATGGTGGTCAGTGTAGTGTAGTATAGTGGTCAGTATAGTGTAGTATAGTGGTCAGTGTAGTGTAGTATAGTGGTCAGTGTAGTGTAGTATAGTGGTCAGTATAGTGTAGTATAGTGGACAGTATAGTGTAGTATAGTGGTCAGTATAGTGTAGTATAGTATAGTGGTCAGTATAGTGTAGTATAGTGGTCAGTATAGTGTAGTGGACAGTATAGTGGTCAGTATAGTGGTCAGTGTAGTATAGTGGACAGTATAGTATAGTGGGCAGTGTAGTATAGTGGACAGTATAGTATAGTGGGCAGTGTAGTGGACAATGTAGTGTAGTGGACAGTGTAGTTCTCAGTGTAGTGGTCAGTATAGTACTATTGTATTTGAAGGGACTCAGGAATAGCTAAAAGTCTGCAGGTTAGGGGCCGCAAATTACTTGCCTTGCCCCGGGTGCTGACAACCCACGCTACGCCACTGGGTATACCCCAAAGTTCAGTGTTATTAGTGGTGTACCCCAAGGTTCAGTGTTATCAGTGGTGTACCCCAAGGTTCAGTGTTATTAGTGGTGTACCCCAAGGTTCAGTGTTATTAGTGGTGTACCCCAAAGTTCAGTGTTAGCAGTGGTGTACCCCAAGGTTCAGTGTTATCAGTGGTGTACCCCAAGGTTCAGTGTTATTAGTGGTGTACCCCAAAGTTCAGTGTTATTAGTGGTGTACCCCAAGGTTCAGTGTTATTAGTGGTGTGCCCCAAGGTTCAGTGTTATCAGTGGTGTACCCCAAGGTTCAGTGTTATTAGTGGTGTACCCCAAGGTTTAGTGTTATCAGTGGTGTACCCCAAAGTCCAGTGTTATTAGTGGGGTACCCCAATGCCCCTGTTGAAGACCCTTAGGTCGAAACGCGTCCGGCTCATTCACCATTCTCCATGTTGCCCACTTCTTTTATTTCATTGTGATCACGTTTTTATTGTCAAAAGTTTTTTTTTAGAAATAAAAAACACCCCTTTTTCATCTGCATTATGTGGAGGCACATTTTTTCTTTCCACATACTCTTCTAATGAGGTCAAGTGTTTGCTTCAGCTCCACAAGCGATGTCTTTGCCTATCTGATCCGCATCTTGGTTGCCTGCTGTGAGGACCTATCCGGTGGCCTCCGTAGATCCATGCAGAGTCCAGCTTGGAGGATTTGAGCGACAGGACGTCCCTTTCCACGCCCTTGGCGGCAGACAGCTCATGCGATTCCCTGCTGCTGACATGGGAATCCACGGGATCTGGTAAGAGTTTTTTACACACCATCTTTTCCATGATTGCCTCATCCAGCTGATGTGTCCCCTCTTTGTGAAGTCAAACTTCTGCCAACTGCTTGAACTCCATCACCCTCTGGAGCACATCCACATTTTTGTACAGTGGGACACTACATCCTTCACATATATAATTCACATTGATTTTACGTTCGTCACAGGCCATTTGGCTGATGTTTTATTATTACTTTTTCTGATTGAAGTACAAGCAAGGAATTTCTTTGTCTTTGACTACACACTTATTCACTATGTGCTACATTTTTATTTTATTTAATTTTTCATTGTTTTTGTCAGACTGTATGTAGCTGCTTCTCTTGTTTCCACTAGTTAGCGCAGTGTTTCCCTCGCACTCGTGAAATCTATGTCTTGCTAATCATTATTTATGTGAGTAGAATTACACTTGTAAAACTATATTACATTAGCAGAGCCCCTTTTGTTTTTTTACCACCATCGTGGAGGAGATCAGGTTGAACCCCAGGATCACTTTTAAGGAGGTATTGCCGTCCATCCAGTTCGAAGGTCTGCGTCCGTTGCAGAGAGATCCCCAGAGATAAGTGGAGGCACAAGGATCCCCTTTGAGAGTTATCTACACCCAATGCTGTTACCTTACAGGAGTAAGGTGAGAGGCCTGTGAGCACTGAGGTGTCATATACACACTATAAGAAGAGACACCAATCACTCTTATTCACTTTTTGGAATGTGGAAGAATTAGAGCCCTCTATTATAAGCTGCACTTTTGGATTCATAGTGACAGCACTGGGACTTTATTTACTTCAATACTTTTTTTAGTCACTTTATTGGCACTTGAGTTTATGAATATTATAGAAAAAATGCATATATATGTATTTTTTAAATGAAGTATTTAGTGCTTATCATGTTTTTTTATTGTATAGGTTTACACAATTTATTTATTTCCTATATTGACAGAGCAAAACCATCACTATTACTCATACACCTTTTAGTAACGGATTTGCTTATCGGTGTTTGCGGCAGTCATATTCACTATTTCATTATCTTATGTGATAGCGCGGGAGTATCACTTTGTTTAAGAATATGCATGTACATACATACCAGGGGGATTGCAACTGGGGGAGTCAATGATGGATAAGGATCTGGGGGTTTTGGTAGATCATAAGCTTAATCATATGCCAAGCTGCGGTTTCCAAAGCGAGCAAAGTCCTTTCTTGTATTGGGAGAGGTATGGACTCCAGAGAGAGAGATATCATTTTTCCCCCCCTGTACAAATCATTAGTAAGACCTCATCTGGAATATGCAGTTCAGTTTTGGGCACCAGTTCTCAAAAAAGGATATCAGGAAACTGGAGAAAGTGCAGAGAAGGGCAACCAAACTGATAAGAGGCATGGAGGAGCTCAGCTATGAGGAAAGATTAGAGGAACTGAATTTATTCTCTCTTGAGAAAAGGAGATTAATGGGGGATGTGATCAAAATGTAAAAACACATAAGTGGTCCATATAGTGAACTTGGTGTTGAGTTATTCACTTTAGGTCATCCCAGAGGAAAAGGGGGCACTCTTTACATCTGGAGGAAAAAATATTTCACCTCCAAATATGGAAAGGTTTCTTCACAGTAAGAGCTGTGAAAATGTGGAATAGACTCCCTCCAGCGGTGGTTCTGGCCAGCTCAGTAGATTGCTTTAAGAAAGGCCTGGATTATTTTCTAAATGTACATAATATAACTGTGTACTAACATTTATAGGTGAAGTTGATCCAGGGAATATCCGATTGCCTCTTGGAGGATTAGGAATCATTTTTTTTCCTGCTGGAGCAAATTGGATTATGCTTTGCTGGTTTTTTTTTTGCTTTCCTCTTGATCAACTGTGGGTATAGGATTGCATACCTCCCAACTTTTTGAGATGGGAACGAGGGACACCTATCAGCAAAAGTATGTAGGCATAGGACACACCCCCTGCCACGCCCCCTTAAAGGGGAATTATCCAAAAAATGACTAGTTAAACACACAAGTCCTTTTTTTATTACCACCACTATTTCTTTATACTGGGTTTTGACATTGACAAATGCAGCAATTTAGAAATCAGATGAAAGGTTTAGCACTGGGAAACACTGTTTGGAAGATAAAAAGTGCATTTTATATACAACTATATAGATCAGACCAAAATGAGGGACAAATGAGGAAAGAGGGACAGAGGGACATTGTTCCAAATCAGGGACAGTCCCTCGAAATCAGGGACAGTTGGGAGCTATGGGATTGTGTATAAAGGGTTGCACTGTATAATCTTTCTCCCCTTTTATAGGTTAAACTAGATGGATTTGTGTCTTTTTTCAACCAGACTAGCTATGTAACTATGAGGTCAATGATGGAACAATCTGCAGAATATACCAATATGTATCTGTCAGGGTGAGATGGGATGGAGCAAAGTTCTGCAAATCTCTAGAGAGGTCAGTTATGAAAAAATCTGCTAAATATCAATATTTATAATTTAGGGGGTAGATGGGACAAGCCTAGTCCTAGTCCTACAGATCTATGGTAAAGGCCAATGATGTAACGATTTGCAGAATATACAGTATCAAAATGTTTCAGTGATGGGGGGGGGGGGGGGGGGGGGGGGCTGGGATGGAGCAAAATTCTGCAAATCTCTAGAGAGGTCAGTTTTGAAATAATCTGCAGAATATCCCGCTCTACAAGACTCTGGTCCGGCCGCACCTAGAGTATGTGGTCCAGTTCTGGACACCAGTCCTCAGGAAGGATGTGCTGGAAATGGAGCGAGTACAAAGAAGGGCAACAAAGCTAATAAAGGGTCTGGAGGATCTTAGTTATTAGGAAAGGTTGCGAGCACTGAACTTATTCTCTCTGGAGAAGAGACGCTTGAGAGGGGATATGATTTCAATTTACAAATACCGTACTGGTGACCCCACAATGGGGATAAAACTTTTTCGCAGAAGAGAGTTTAATAAGACTCGTGGCCACTCATTGAAATTAGAAGAAAAGAGGTTTAACCTTAAACTACATAGAGGGTTCTTTACTGTAAGAGTGGCAAGGATGTGAAATTCCCTTCCACAGGCGGTGGTCTCAGCGGGGAGCATTGATAGTTTCAAGAAACTATTAGATAAGCACCTGAACGACTGCAACATACAGAGATATACAATGTAATACTGACATATAATCACACACATAGGTTGGACTTGATGGACTTGTGTCTTTTTTTCGACCTCACCTACTACGTAACTATATCAATATGTATAAATCAGGGAGTAGATGGGATGGAGCAATGTTCTGAACATCTCTAGTGAAGTCAGTTATAGGATAATCTGTAGAATAGATGTATAAATCAGGTTAGATGGGATGGAGCAATGTTCTACAGATCTTTAATGAAGTAATTTATGGAATAATTTGCAGACTATATCAATATGTATCAGTCAGGGGGAGATGGGATGGAGCAATGTTCTGCAGATCTATAGTGAGGCCAATGATGGAATAATTTGCAGAATAATATATCAATTTGTATCAGGTGGGGGGGGGGGGGGGGGGGGGGAAAGTCTGTCCGCCATCATTTAGAAGGGAATTGATCAATGTTCTGTGTTGTGAAGCTTACACCACCTCTGCCACCAGTGGATGGTCATCGTGCGTTTTGCAGACTCCTGGTGCGTTCGTTGTGACCTCAGGACTTGGACGCTCTCCATAGACAGCTCCGCGATCATTCAGCCGCTGGCTCGGCGCTCCCCCCCCGCTGTGTCTTGTCGTTTTCACCTCTCGCATTCGATGAATTATGGCCTCATTAGGAGGTTCCTCATTTTCTAGTAACTAGTTACAGTGAGATATTTTTTACTGACACGTGGCATCATTAAGGCACTTGACTTGCAAATGTCAGTAGGTTACACAAACAAGTCCCATCGCGGCCGTCTCATTACGCACATAGAAGACAGATGTTTTATACAAGTTCTTATTACAGCAGCTGCCGGCAGCCTTCACAAAATGATTTGCTTTATTTAACCCCATTTGCTGTTTCGGAGATGCTGTATTTGTGTACGAGCGTCATCTCTGAGCGAACGCTCCCACCATGTTTGCTGTGACAAAACACCAGCTCTCTTTTTCAGGTCAGACTTTGATTTACCCAAATGTTTCCAATATCAACTGTCATTCTGCAGCGCCTGGAAATGTACAGAGCAAAGGATTAACACAGCTGTCTCTCCTGTAAAGGTGAAAGTGCGCCAATCTGAAGATGAGTCCAAGGAAACTTTAATCGGTCATCAAATAATTGAAAAAGCAGCCAACATATTTTGGGAGTCTTTCTACTTTGCTTTTATTGGGACTGCAAAAATAGTAGTCCTGATGAAGAGGATTATTCAGAACCCTGAAACATGTTGGCTGTTTTTATTTTTTTAATTATTTGATGAACAATTGAAGTTTCTTTGGACTTTTTTTGGTTTGCCTTAGATTACCTTACTTGTTGTTCAGCCAGATTGACCTGACAACTCTGCCCATGACTGCTGACTGTACCTGACTACTCTTTTGCCTGCTGAGTACCCACAACCCCTGCCTGGACCTTACTACTCTCTTGCCTGCCACCTGCCCACAGCTTCTGTCTGGACCCAATACTTTTTGCTTGCCACCTCTGCTTGGACCTGACTACTCTCTTGTCTGCCATTGGCTCACAACCTATGCCGGACCTGACTACTCTTTTGCCTGCCACTTGCCTACGACCCCTGCCTGGACCTGACTACTGTATTTCCTGCCACCTACTCACAACCTCTCTCTGGACCTGACTACTCTCTTGTCTGTTGCCTGCCCATGACCTCTGCCTCAACCTGACTACACTTTTCACTGCTGCCTCTCCCTAGACCTGACCACTCTCTTATCTGCCACTTGCCCACAACCTTTGTTGGACTGATTATTTTTTGTCTGCCACTTGCCCATGACCTCTGCCTGGACCAGACTACTCTTTTTCCTGCTAGCAACCTCTGTCTGGATCTGACTACTCTCTTGCCTACTGCCTACCCTTGACCCCTACCTGGACCTGACTACTACCTCTGCCGGACCAGACTACTCTTCTGCCTGCCACCTGTCCATGAGCTCTGCCTGGACCTGACTAGTCTTTTGCTTGCTGCCTGCTCACAGCCTCTGCTTGACCTGACTACTCTCTTGTCTGCTGCCTGCCTACGACCTCTGCCTGGACCTGACTACACTTTTGATTGCTGCCTATCCCTGAACCTGACTACTCTCCTATCTGCCACTTGCCCACAACCTCTGTTTGGACATGACTACTCTTTTGTATGCCACTTGCCCATGACCTTTGCCTGGACCAGATTAATCTTTTCCCTGCCACCTGCCCATGACCTCTGCCTGGACCTGACTACTTATTTGCCTGTCACTGCCTACAGGGTGACAACCATTCATTGAAATAATCCCTGGTGATCCTACCATCAATGTATTTGTTCAGGCACGCCCTACTATAAGGTGACAACCGCTCAATAAAATAATCCCTGAAGATCCTACCATATCAAGTCCTTGTTCAGGCACATCCTCCTATGGGGTGACAACCATTCATTAAAATAATCCCTGGGGATCCTACCAGTGCTGGGACAAGGCCATTTGGTGCCCAGGGCGAAGATGGCAAACTGCGCCCCCCCCCCCCCGCCCGATTTTAAGAAAGAATCAATGTTGTTTCAAAAAATATATTACTATATATACTATATAACTATAAAAAAATAAAGATTTATTAAAAAAATTACATGACAAAAAAAATGTCTTCTAGTATAAAAAAAGCACTTCTCCCTTCATGTGCTAAGTGGAACAGCAAAGATGTGAGAATCTTCTTGAACTATGGACTACTTTGTTTAACCACTTGCCTACTGGGCACCTAAACCCCCCTCCTGCCCAGACCAATTTTCAGCTTTCAGCACTGTCACACTTTGAATGACAATTACTCAGTCATGCAATACTGTACCCAAATGAATTTTTTGTCCTTTTTTTCATACAAATGGAGCTTTCTTTTGGTGGTATTTGATCACCTCTGGGTTTTTTTATTTTTTGCTCTATAAATGAAAAAAGACCGAAAATTTTGAAAAAAAACAAATTTTTCTTTGTTTCTGTGATAAAATTTTGCAAATTAGTAATTTTTCTTCATAAATTTTGGCCACAATTTATACTGCTACATATCTTTGGTAAAAATAACCCAAATTAGTGGATATTTATTGGTCTTTGTGAAAGTTAGAGAGTTATGGTGCAAATCATAAAAAATTGATCACACCTGATGCACTGGTGGCCTATCTCATTTCTTGCGACCCGAACAAGCCAGGAAAGTACAAATATCCCCCAAATGACCCCTTTTTTGAAAGTAGACATTCCAAGGTATTTAGTAAGAGGCACGGTGAGGTTTTTGATGTTGTCATTTTTCCCCACAATTCTTTGCAAAATGAAGATTTTTTTTCCCCACAAAATTGTCATTGTAATAGGTTATTTCTCTCACATGGCATGTGTATACCACAAATGACACCCCAAAATACATTCTGCTACTCCTCCTGAGTATTACGTCACCACATGTGGGGGACTTTTTCACAGCCTGACCATATAGAGAGGCCCAACATGCAGGGAGCACCGTCACGTGTTCTAGGAGCATAAATTACACATCTAACTTGTTGACTACCTATTACACTTTTGAAGGCCCTGGAGCACCAGGACAATGACATGTGACACTGACGTGGCACTGATGACAGATAGCACTAATACGTGGCACTGATGACAGATGGCACTGATGTGGCACTGACACTGATGTGGCACTGACACTGATGTGGCACTGATGACAGATGGCACTAATACGTGGCACTGATGACACGTGGCACTGATGACAGATGGCGCTGATGACAGGTGGCACTAATACATGGCACTGGTGACAGATGGCACTAATACGTGGTACTGATGCCACTAATGACAGATGGCACTGATACGTGGCACTGATGACAGATGGCACTGATACATGGCACTGATGACAGATGGCATGTGACACTGACAGGTGGCACTGATGACAGATGGCACTATGTGGCACTGATGACAGATGGCACTATGTGGCACTGATGACATATGGCACTGATGACAGATGGCACTATGTGGCACTGATGACATATGGCACTGATGACAGATGGCACTATGTGGCACTGATGACAGATGGCAGTGGGGACAGATGGCACTGGGGACAGATGGCAGGGACATGACAGTGGAGACAGATGACAGGGACAGATGGCAGTGGGGACAGATGGCACTGGGGACAGATGGCAGGGACATGACAGTGGGGACAGATGGCACTGGGGACAGATGGCAGGGACATGACAGTGGGGACAGATGGCAGGGACAGGTGGCAGGGACAGGTGGCAGGGACAGATGGCAGGGACAGATGGCAATGGGGACACTTTTTTTCGTTTTTTTTTTTTTTTTACTTACCGCCGCAGCGGTTTGCTTTCCCTCCTCACACGCTGTCTCTGTGTGAGGAGGGAGAGCCGCAGAACAGCGCCGATAAGAGATGATCTCATATGTTTACATATGAGATCATCTCTCATTGGCACCGCCGATTGCGCTGAAAACGGCCGCTATGATTGGCCATTTTCAGCGATCTGTGACTGGCTGTGTCCGAGGGACACGGCCAGCACAGAACTTCCCCAATGCGCGCCCGCAGGAGCGCGCATCGCGGAAGTAAACAACAGGATGTCCAGGGACGGCCGCCCGGCAGATAGCGTCCGCGCTGCAGCCGTCTTTCGGCTATAGTGCGGGCGCGAAGTGGTTAATCAGATATAATCCTGGTTGATCTGTTATTTAGTTGTTATAGTCTATATAATTGCTGTGTCTGGTAGGGAGACAACATCATGGCTTCTGATGGGAGGGCTGTATATGTGGCTGCTGCTGTGAATGTGTAAAATTTGTTAGTCCTTTACTGTACTGTACATTCCGTCACAGCCCCTGAACACTTTGCACTTTTGTTTTCTAAATGTCTTCTTTTAGATTTGTTCTGATTAATAGCTGTATCAGCACAAAACACTTCATACTTTGGGTATTTTAATGCAGTCTCAGGTTGTATATGATATTCTTCATCTGGGTTTACAGAAATTAAACGTTTTGTTCCTAAATTGCTGACATTAACAGATGCACATAAAGTGGAGAGGCATAATATGTGAACTGAACAGCAAGTCTGTCATGTTAAAAAAAAAAAAAAAAAGAGTACCTATGGGCCGGACCGTAGCACACTGTCTGTCACGCTGGCTGCAATCTAAATCTTCTAGCTGCTTAGCTTTCTTCCAGCTAGCCAGGCAGGCGGCAGCAGCTCCTCGGCTTCTCTAGGTCACAGCGCGCCGAGTCCGAGCTCCTCTAAGTCCTCCCACCTCACCCCTGGCCGTGAGTGACGTCACGCCGCTGGAAGAGACTACGAGACTCCTCCGTGGGGGGGGGGGGGTAAGCAGTGAAGCTGAGGGAAGGGAGAATCCAGGAGCGCACACACTCGGCACACACAATATGTACAGTGGCGCTGGGCGCTAACATAGGTGACTAATCGTGACTTGTACACACTGGCGGGCGGCCGTGGCAGAACTTCACCTGCAGGCTGCGCCCCCCTCCTATAGTAAATGGTACCGCCCAGGGCACGTGCCCCTTCCGCCCCTGCCTTGTACCGGCCCTGGATCCTACCATCAATGTCCTTGTTCGGGCACTTCCTCCTAAAGGGTGATAATCATTCATTACAATAATACCTGGTGATTCTACCATCAATGTCCTTGTTCAGGCACTTCCTCCGACAGGGTGACAACCATTCATTAAAATAATCCCTAGTGCTCCTAACATTATTGTCTTAGTTCAGGTACTTCCTCATACAGGGTGACAACCATTCATTAAAATAATCCCTGGGGATCCTACCAACAATGCCCTTGTTAAGGCACTTCCTCCTAAAGGGTGATAATCATTCATTACAATAATCCCTGGTGATTCTACCATCATTGTCCTTGTTTAGGTACTTCCTCTGATAGGGTGACAACCATTCATTAAAATATTCCCTGGTGATCCTACCATCAATGTCCTTGTTCAGACACTTCCTCCTAGGGAGACAACCATTCATTAAAATAATCCCTGGTGATCACACCATCAATGTCCTTGTTCAGGCACCTCCTCCTATAGGGTGATAAAGTTCTGTCCTTGTCTCCCAACTGTGCTACTGCTTTGTCACTCTGCCACATGGGCTTTCCATGGAGACTACAAGTCTCAGCACACATTACATAGGAATAGTCCACTGTTCACCATCAGGAAAACCCTCCCAGGGAAATACAGAGACGCAATAGTAAGGATTAATAAAAAAATAGCAATTGTTTGTAATACACTGTGTGCATCAGTAAATGTCACCTTGTTAAAGTTTACATTGACTTTAAACATTGGACAAAGGGGCCAAATAGGCAATTAAAATATCACTGGGTATATTTCCTCCAGGGAACAGTTTGTTAAACTTGCACTTAGTTTCCATCGGATAATTTGAGAAACTTCAGATGAAACTTTGTTAATAAATTTCCTCCCAACGCACTTCTGCATTTTGTCTTTCTTAATAATAGATGTGGCCGGTGTTAATGCATGCAGCTCCTGAAGGTTGCAGCTGGGGAAGAGGGTCGTACTCGGCGCCCAATTTATGAAGCGTAGTAAAACAGGTCAAGCGGTTGGTTTTTCTGCATTATTCATGGAGATGATCCTGAGAGCGCAGCAAACCGCGGGCAAGTGTGGCGAGTTCACGCTGTCTGCACTGAGGTTAAAGAGGGAAAGCGGTGGAGCTGGGATAGCCGGAGTCTCCGTCCTTAGACACGGTATACTTAGCAGGAATTAAAAGCCTGGAAGAAGGAGATTGGCTGCCTGTTAATTATTTATAGGGCACATCCAAACTTTCCATGTAGACCTGAAGTTTAAAATGCTTATATTTTTCCTTCCCTGGTTCCTTCCTCCCCCTCATCAACATGCTAATGACATTTTTAAAAATATAAAATTGTCCTTCGCGCTGGTGGATATTAAATGGTGAAGTGATCAAATGAAATATAGTGCTGTGTAAAATAAATAATAAATAATAATATTGCCGCAAAATATGGGTGTTCACACCAAACACTTAATGACTGAATAGAATAAAAAATAAATTTCGCGCAATATTAAGTGAAAAATGAAAAATATAGTGTATAAAAATATTGTGGAACACTGTTGTCTGTTAGGTGGTAGTGTTAAAATCTCTCTTGTAAACTATAATGATCGCTGCTTTTACTCAAAAAAGTGAGGCTTAAATAGCAGTAAATACTGAAATACTCCTCATACCACCCTATAACTGGCATGCATAAATAAATAATGACATATTGCATAAAAATTGTGCATAAAGATATTTCCAGTAGTGAATCGTATACGGTCTTCTAAAATCCACAATCAAAAAACTGTGCAATAAAACATATGTGCAACCTTAAAAAATATACATTCCAATTTATGTGAAAAGTCCGTTTTGTTGCTACAATAATTTGTAGATCTTCTAGTGCCAAAATGATTACAAAATAAAAATAGGTGAATATTTATATAAAAAAACAACTGTGAATCGTTCTTGAAAAATAAATATAGTGAAAGTCTATCTTTCTGCTGCTGGTGTCTCTCAGTATGGTCTCACAGAACTCTCACCTTGCATTAGTAGTAATCAGGCATTCAGTAATATGTCTTTAAGGTGTGGGAATAGTCTCTGGCAGCTTTCTCTTTCTCTGTTATTTTCTCTCCTCCAACGTTCCCTCTCTGCAGCTCCACTCTAGTGAAAAATTCTGCAGGAGATCAAATAATTATTTCCCCTACTGTAAGTCTTCAAAGTGGGCACATTTGACTTTTCCTCTTCGGCTCCCATAGACTTCGATGGGGTTCGGGTTAGAACTTTTCCCGGTTTGTCTGCATGGCTTACTAGTTATTGTGTCCAAACAACTGCCTGTATGACAACCACGGCTCCCTTCATAGATTCAATTAGTGATGACCTAATGTTCGGTCCGAATTAGAGATTGGCTGAACACCCCCCTGTTCGGAAATTCTGCTGCAAACCGGGAAAAGTTCTAACCCGAACCCCATCGAAGTCTATGGGAGCCGAAGAGGAAAAGTCAAATGTGCCCACTTTGAAGACTTACAGTAGGGGAAATAATTATTTGATCTCCTGCAGAATTTTTCACTAGAGTGGAGCTGCAGAGAGGGAACGTTGGAGGAGAGAAAATAACAGAGAAAGAGAAAGCTGCCAGAGACTATTCCCACACCTTAAAGACATATTACTGAATGCCTGATTACTACTAATGCAAGGTGAGAGTTCTGTGAGACCATACTGAGAGACACCAGCAGCAGAAAGATAGACTTTCACTATATTTATTTTTCAAGAACGATTCACAGTTGTTTTTTTATATAAATATTCACCTATTTTTATTTTGTAATCATTTTGGCACTAGAAGATCTACAAATTATTGTAGCAACAAAACGGACTTTTCACATAAATTGGAATGTATATTTTTTAAGGTTGCACATATGCTTTATTGCACAGTTTTTTGATTGTGGATTTTAGAAGACCGTATACGATTCACTACTGGAAATATCTTTATGCACAATTTTTATGCAATATGTCATTATTTATTTATGCATGCCAGTTATAGGGTGGTATGAGGAGTATTTCAGTATTTACTGCTATTTAAGCCTCACTTTTTTGAGTAAAAGCAGCGATCATTATAGTTTACAAGAGAGATTTTAACACTACCACCTAACAGACAACAGTGTTCCACAATATTTTTATACACTATATTTTTCATTTTTCACTTAATATTGCGCGAAATTTATTTTTTATTCTAATGACATTTTTAACCCCTTTGTGCCTAAGGGTAAAACAAATCTTAATGCCTAAGCACAATTTTGCAACTTTGACATGTGTTAGTAAAAGATGGACTATACCGCGTTTTTTAACAAGACAAATTGGGCTTTCATTTGGTGGTAAATGGTAATGGATATCTCCTGAATTTTTTTTATCATAAAAGCGGAGTTCCACCCCGAAATTTTTTTTTTCAGAATCGGATTCCTCTAAACCTATAAAAAACATTTGGAGGAAATTTTTTTTTTATACTTACCAGAATCGCCCTGTTGCTATGAAGTACTCCTAATCTGCCAATTGCTGGTCCGCGGAACTCCTCGTCACTTCCTCCCTCGCCTGTGCTCCTGGGAAATGATGTGTCATCATTTCCCAGGAGTCTGTGGGCAGTGCTGTGATGTTGCCATAACAACAGGGCGGGACCTTCCTCCGTCGCTGCCCGTTGTTATGGCAACATCACAGTACTGCTCACAGACTCCTGGGAAATGATCTGTCATCATTTCCCAGGAGTCTGTGGGCAGTACTGTGATGTTGCCATAACAACAGGGCGGGACCTTCCTCCGTCGCCGTCCGTTGTTATGGCGGCTTTAGAAACAATCGGCGCTACGGCCGGTGAATCGCGCATGCGCAAGATCGAGAGGTGCATGCTGGTTATCCAACATGCACCTCTCCAAAACAAATCCAGGAAGAGAGATCTCGATTGGGCTTCACATGCCCACAATCATGATGGCAACGGCCACAACAGGAGGCAGCAAATATTCAGTAAGAAATTAATATTTTTGCTAAATACATAATAAACATTGTATACTAGTTTTTGAATTGTATTAGTAATAATGATAGGATCAATAAAAAAATATTTTTTTTTTAAGGAAAACTGGCCCAAAATAGTAAAAAATAAAATAAAAAAAATTTGTAAAATGTAGCTGTATATTTCTTGCCACTATCATAACCTCCACCAAAGAACAACCCAGAATTAAATTCTCCTGCTCCTGATGATCACAGTGATACCTTATATGTGTATATTAGTTGTTGTTAGTACCTGTAGTGCAGCCCAAAAACAATAGTGCGCATTTTGCTTTTTTTATCCTGCCTAACTACACTCACACTGATACTAATAAAAAAAATAAAAAATCTTGCCAAAAAAAAAAAAATACTGACCCTGACCTTGACCCGAACACTAACCGTGGCACTGACCTAGATCAAACCTTTATCTAGGTATTTTTTAAAATGTTTTTTATTTTATTTTTTAATTATTATTATTATTAATATATATATTTTTTTTTTACACACACTTGTGTGTAAAAAATGTATCCCTCCTCCATTCGCAGAGAATAAAACCCCGGGCGGGAAGGCTTCACAGTGACTGATAACTGCGACAGACAATCCGAGGTTATCACAGCGGTCAGATGACCCGGAATCGGGAGTTCTGGGTCCCGATCGTTAGTACGGGGCCCCGGGGCTCACGACGAGACCCCAGTCTCTGCGCCGGGAGAGCGCTGCAGTACAAAGGGGGATACGCAAAAATGCAGCCCCGTGAAAGAAAGCCCAGTCTTGTGTTACGTCGGCACAAAGGGGTTAAAAAAAAAACCTGATCTATTTTCATGACAAACCTTGTTTTAGACCCACTGGTGATGTCATCACTGGGTCTCCGTGCGCAGTGCCGCGACAAGGTTATCCAATGCCCAAGGCAAAGATGCCAAACTGCGCCCCCCCCCCCCACCACTCACAATGTGTGAGCTTAGGGGGGTCCTATTCTCGGCAGTCATTCGCTTGTCAAAATCACTGCTCTTGGGAGGAGTTATGCAAATATCAAAATGTCTTGATGGGTGGATGTCAGTCTAGAAGAGGGGATGTTCCTAGGCAGGCAGGCTAGATAATGCCCACATGTGATGCTGAGACTCCATGATTGAAAAAAAAAAACTGAAATCCAAGGGGGCAGGCCAGGGGCAGTGAGGCTGGGGAGGAAAGGGCTAGATGATGCTTGACAACCTTCAGTCAAGAAATGAGGAGGGCTCTATCTGACTTGCTGCAGCTTCTAATGCACATTGTAAGAATCTCACAGTGTGCAGTGAATTCAGAGTAAGCCATTTAAATACAGGGGAAGAGGCGGTAGCAATCCTCCTGTCCTGTATGCTGTATTCTCAGTATCTATTCTTATTCAGTATGTATGGACTCTGCACAGTACCACTTCTCTTGTCCTGTATGCTGGGAGTAATTCTCAGTATCTCTTCTTATTCTGTATGTATGGAGATTTTTATTTGTAAAAAACAAACAAGATACATAACAAACTAACTGACTGAAAATAACATAAATACAACAATTACTGACATGTTGTTTACGTCAAAAACTTAGCAGTTAAAGGGCATCAATAGTAATAAATGTGACAATAAGACCCCTTTCCATAAATCTATACTTCTCCAACATTTCATTAGAAGTCAGAATCGGAGTCACTCTGCTGACTACCAGTTTCCATATCAGATTCTGCGGATCCAGGATCAGGGGGCGGACGCCTTTTAGTGGGCGGGTCATCCTCTGAACCAATCACATACTCCTTTTCCACTCTTTTTAATTCCTGCTCCAGTTCCTGGGCCCCCAGAGAATAGGAGTCAGCATCCGAATCTGATAACGCTTCATACCTATTGGTGGAAAGTGCCGTACCCACTTCTGGTGCCCCTTTCACTTTTTTAGCTGGCTTCTGCACTAATGTCCAGTCACTTTCAGTTTTACGGGTAGATTTATCTTTTTTCCTATTCCTCCTCTTCTGACCAGTGATCTTCACAGAGACAGGAACTGGAACAGAAGAGGAATGTGGGACCGGCTGCTCCTCAGCCTGCTGAACACTGTCCGTCCGCCCGGGAGTAGTCTCCTGGACCTCCGGGACCACCTCCTCCCTAGTCAATACAGCCCCATTCATTAAAGCTTCCTCCTCTAGTTGTTCTGCTGCAGCCAACAATTCATTGTCTGCAGATTCCCCATCCTTATTATGGAAGGCATCCGGGCAATCCCTATGGAAATGGCCAAGCCCACCACATAGATTGCACTTAACCTTCTCACAGGTAGAACTGATGTGGCCAACCTCCCCACAAACATTACACTTCAGGATCGTACAAACATTCGCCACATGGCCAGATTTACCACATTTATAACATAACCTGGGCTGACCTGCATAGAAGCAAACTCCTCTCTCCCGCCCAATGAAAAAAGAGTTTGGTAGGTGATGGGTAACATTGTTACTTTGCCTCAACTTAACAAGAACCCTCCAGCCACCCGTCCAGATCCCATCACTGTCTTTAGTTTTTGTCAACTCAGAAACCATTTCACAATGTCTTCTAAGCCAGATGACAACATCCTAGGGGGGCACAGTCCTGGGGGGGCACAGACTCATTCCAGAACATGATGGTAACATTTGCTGTGTCAGGTTTGGAGATGGGAATAAAGATGAAATTCCTCCAACCCTCTTTGTCCCGCAAACCACTGAAACTGGCCCAGAACCTGTCCAAGTCAGACATGAGCTTAAAGCTGACATCATAACCTTGTCTGTCAGGGAGATTGATGACTGCCAGTATGTCTGCAGGAGCAAACCCCATCTGATGACACAGCAACTCCCTTACTACAAACCTCCTATCAGGGAGCTCCTCTCTGGAACCCCTATGCTTCAATCTCACCACATTCCTTCTCTTAAAGGCCTGACCAGTATAATTGTTACTGGTGGAAAAAGAAGGGGCCCCACGGCTCCAGGCATTCCGAGGAGGGACATGACCAGATGGACCAGCATTCCCTTGTGGAGCAGGTGGTGGATCCACCAAAGGGGGAAAATCCTGAGAGTTATTCTGAACTGACTCCTCCATCGCTACATTCTCAGAGCCCTCAGACTGCTGATGACCCCATTCAGATATATCAGCATTGATAACATCAGAATTATTCACCACATCAATATTAGTGACATCATCACTGCACCTCATATCATCATTACTAGTTACCCCAGTGTTACTCCCACCATGAACACCAGTCACCCCAGTGTTACTCCCCCCATGAACACCAGTCCCCCCAGCATGACTCCCCCCATAAACACCAGTCACCCCAGCATGGCTCCCACCATGAACACCAGTCACCCCAGCATGGCTCCCACCATGAACAGCAGTCACCCCAGCATGGCTCCCCCCATGAACACCAGTCACCCCAGCATGGCTCCCACCATGAACACCAGTCACCCCAGCATGGCTCCCACCATGAACACCAGTCACCCCAGCATGGCTCCCACCATGAACACCAGTCACCCCAGCATGGCTCCCCCCATGAACACCAGTCCCCCCAGCATGGCTCCCACCAGGTGTACTAGTGGCAGCAGCATTGTTCTCACAATCCATGTGTTGGGAGTCCACCATGTCACTCCTCTGAGTCTCCTGTACTGTGAATGTCTGCTGGGTTATACTGATGTCCCCACCACCCTCCAGAGCTGGAAGTCCAGCAGGAGGATCTACTCCAACCTCACTGTCCTCCAGAGGTTGCACAGTCTTCCCTTCAGGAGACACATGTGGTGGCTGCGTGCGTTGGACCGAATCCCCAGAGTCTGACTCTGTAGAAGCCTCAATCCTTCCACTCAATCCCGCCTCAAATCGATCACGATTGTAGTACACCTCCGCCACTGGTCCCAGTTCTTTCAGAACAGCATCAATGTCCTTTGACACACCGGCCAGTTCAATGCCCAGGGAGTTCAGTTTGCTATCATATAAAATTTCCTTCTTGGGGTTGGCAGCTTTAAGTCTATAAACACATTCAATCCGCTTCTGGATCCTAGTCTTGGCTTTTCTCAGGGACGCCATTCTTTTTACAAGGAAAGGAATCTTGTCAGCCAGGTGCAGCGCAGGTTCAGACTTTAACACTTTCTGCTTTGCGGCTGCAGGACGCTTGAAATCCTGATCCACCTTCCTATTACCAGTGCTGGTCTGAGGGTCTCTGCTGGGTGTAGATGGTTTCACTGGGGCAGATTGTGGAAAATGATTACCACCCTCCTCTTTATTCTGCTGCAGCTTAGAGCGCGATGAACGTCCCTGGCCGCTGCCCACCATTACACACTGTTGTAAGTTATCTTTAATGGTTTTTTGTTCTAAGGAAGTTCTGGTGTATTTGCGAGGAGTACTGGGAGAAACCGATGTCTCTGCTCCACTCTGAGCTCTATGAGCTGCACTCTGCTGAGCTTGCTGTGGTTGTAATGGCTGACTGGATTGGATCACGCTTCCAGAACTTGGACTGTACTGGGTGGTATTAGTATGTTCCTGGACTGAATGAGCCCCACTCTGAGGGGTTTGCATTGACTGTAATGACTGGCTGGATTGAGTTGCACTTCCAGAGTTTGGACTGTGCTGAGCAATAACATGTCTCTGAACAGACTGAGCTGCACTGTGCTGGCCTTGCAATGGCTGGCTGGATTGGATCACGCTTCCAGAACTTGGACTGTACTGGGTGGTATAAGTATGTTCCTGAACTGAATGAGCCCCACTCTGAGGGGTTTGCATTGACTGTAATGACTGGCTGGATTGGATCACGCTTCCAGAACTTGGACTGTACTGGGTGGTATTGGTAAGTTGCTGGACTGAATGAGCCCCACTCTGAGGGGTTCTTTGAGTTGCACTTCCAGAGTTTGGACTGTGCTGAGCGATAATAACATGTCTCTGAACAGACTGAGCTGCACTGTGCTGGGCTTGCTGGGCCTGCAATGACTGGCTGGACTGAGAACTCTTTTGCTGAATAACATCACCAGACTTCCTCTTATCAGTATTATCGGTACTTTTCATACAAACATTTCCATGTCTACTTACAGTCTCTGCAGATTGCTTCCCATTCCCAGAACTCTGTCCTCCGACTTCACCACCAACCACAGCTTCACCTGACAGTCCTTGTGTAGGCCGGAAAGCCTGGGACTCTCCTGAGAGAGATCCCCGCCCAGGGGAGCCCAACCCTGGGCTTGTACCAGACATCAGAGGAGCTCAGCACCACACAGACTTCAGCTGCTCCACAAGCAGCCACACCCTCTGCACAGTACTACTTCTCTTGTCCTGTATGCCGGGTGTAATTCTCAGTATCTGTTCTTATTCTGTATGTATGGACTCTGCACAGTACCATTTCACTTGTCCTGTATGCTGGGTGTATTATTTATGTAAATGATTTGACTTATCGGCTGTGAAATCCGGGACAATGAATTGCTCATTGATATGTAAATCTGGCATGTTGCTGGTTGATGAGTCCGCTCTATAAATGCCGCGCTTGTCTCGCGGTGTCAGGCACTCGCAGTGATGGTATTTGCTCCGCGTTCTCCTGTCTGTCGCTCCGGCCGATGTTCGATTGGAATAACTGGCATAATTGTCTTTCTCATTACTCGGGAACATAAATTATGGGGAGACAATGCTGATCCGCACAATGGCCGCCGCGCTTCGCAGACACGATTAATGAGTTTATTGATTGTTTTCTTTGTGGATTTTATTTTGTGTCTTGTTTTATTTGGCATCTGAACGGTCTTCGCGTTGACTGGTCGGTGCGGACATTTTCACCCCCCTAAAGTGGGTTAGTAAAGTTAGATTATTCAGGCGGCGTGCTGCGGGACGTGCTGCGGGAGGACTTCGCTCCTTTCATGGAGCTGCAATGAGAACGATCCACAAGTTTAACCAGTTGTAGACACTGGATACGCTACATAAACATTCTATTGAAGTGCAAAGAACATGTGGGGTATATTCTTCAGCCCCATTTCAGTCCTCACTCTTGACGTCAAATCCTGGCTGTCAACATGACAGCGGTGATTTTCTGTGCAAATACAGCAGCTGTAGAAACTGTTGCTATCAAAAACAGATAATATAACACAGTGGGGTTGATTTACTAAAATTAGTAAATGAGGTAAATCTTTACTTTACTTTAACCACTTCAGCCCCGGAAAAGATTTTACCCCCTTCCTGACCAGAGCACTTTTTGCGATTCGGCACTGAGTCGCTTTAACTGACAATTGCGCGGTCGTGCGACGTTGCACCCAAACACAATTGACGTTCTTTTTTTTCCCACAAATAGAGCTTTCTTTTGGTGGTATTCGATCACTTCTGCATTTTTTATTTTTTGCACTATAAACAAAAAAAGAGCAACATTTTTTTAAAAAAAAGCAATATTTTTTACTTTTTGCTATAATAAATATCCCCCAAAAATATATAAAAAAAATTTTTTTCCCTCAGTTTAGGCCAATACGTATTCTTCTACATATTTTTGGTAAAAAAAAAAAAAAAATCGCAATAAGCGTATATTGATTGGTTTGCGCAAAAGTTATAGCGTCTACAAAATAGGGGATAGTTTTATGGCATTTTTATTATTCATTTTTTTTATTAGTAATGGCGGCGATCTGCGATTTTTATCGGGACTGCGTCATTATGGCGGACACATCGGACACTTTTGACACTATTTTGGGACCATTGTCATTTATACAGCGATCAGTGCTATACAAATTCACTGATTACTGTGTAAATGACATTGGTGGGGAAGGGGTTAACCACTAGGGGGTGATGAAGGGGTTAAGTGTGTCCTAGGGAGTGATTCTAACTGGAGGGGGGATGGGCTACCACTCACATGACAGCGATCACTGCTCCCTGTCATGTCACAAGGCAGAATGGGGAAATGCCTTGTTTACACTTCCCCGTTCTGAGGCTCCGTGACACGATCGCCAGGAGACCAGCGGACATCGAGTCCGCGAGTCCCGCGGGCACAGTCACGCTGTACGCAGTGCGCCCGCTAGCCCCACCATTTAAAGGGGATGAACAGGTACGCCCATTCGCCCACCGCTGCCATTGTGCCGACGTATATCGGCATGCAGCAGTCGGCAAGTGGTTAAAAATTACCGAATCACACACAGCAGGAGCCCAGCATCAGGGATCGCTGACTTGATGTCCACTGGCATTTGCCGATGATCCAGCAGTACTGTGGACTGTCTATGTAAACAAGGCAGATCGCTGTTCTGACCGGAGGGAAGGCATGGATCCTGTGTTCCTGCAAAGCAGGGACATGGATCCATGCCTTCCCCTAGTAAAAGCACCTCCTCTACTGTTTAGAAAAACACTGGCTAGGAACACAGTTAACCCTTTGATCGCCCCTGATGTTAACCCCTTCCCAGACAGTGTCATTAGTACCGTGACAGTGCATATTTTTTTTAGCACTGATCACTGTATTAGTGTCACTAATAAGTGTCCCCACAAAGTGTCAAAAGTGTTAATTAGTGTCAGAATGTCCATTGCAATATCACAGCCCCTCTAATAATTCCCATTACTAGTAAAAAAAAAAAAAAAATATCCCATAGTTTGTTGATGTTTTAACATTTGTGAAAACCAATCAATATACGCATTTTTTATTTGTATTTTTGTTACCAAAAACATGTAGCAGGATACATTTTGGCCTAAAATTCCTTTTTTGACATTTTTTTGTATTGGATATGTTTTATAGCATAAAGTAAAATTAGTTTAATTTTTTTTTTTTTTTTTTTTACTGTATTGGTGTCACTGGTCCCCAAAAAGTGTCACTAAGGGTCAGATTTGTCTGCCGCAATGTCGCAGTCCCGCTAAAAATCGCTGACATCCGCCATTACCAGTAAAAGCAATAAAAAAAAAATTCCCTAAACCTATCCCCTATAACTTTTGCGCAAACCAATCAATATACGCTTATTGGGATTTATTTTACCAAAAAATATCTAGGAGAATACATTGTGGCCTAAATTGATGAAGACATTTTTTTTTTTTTACATTTTTTTTGATCTGTATTATAGGAAAAAGTTAAAAACATTGTTTTTTTTTTTTTTTTTTAAATTGTCTGTCTCTATTTGTTTGTAGCACAAAAAATAAAAAAAAAACGCAGAGATGACCAAATACCACCAAAAGAAAGCTCTATTTGTGGGGGGGGGGGGGGGGAAAGGACATGCATTTTACTTGGGTACAACGTCGCACGACTGCACAATTGTCAGTTAAAGTAATGTAGAGCGTATCGCAAAAAAATGGCCTGGTCAGGAAGGGAGGTAAATCGGCGGTCAAGTGGTTAAGCTCTAGAGCAGCCTTTCTCAACCTTTTCAACACGGGGGAACCCTTGAAATAACTTTCCGGTCTCAGGGAACCCCTGCTAATAATGACTATATCTACAACTCATGATACATAAGTGTGATGGTCAGTGGGAAGAATGCTCCTTACATTTGTGGTCATTGGGAAGAATTACCCCCTTACATATAGCTAAAAAGATCAATGGTGTCAGTGGGATCTTATCTGAGAGGCAGAAACTGCTCATTGCTCAAGGAACCCCTGGCAACCTCTGGAGGAACCCTAGGGTTCTGTGGAACCCCGGTTGAGAAACCCTGCTCTAGAGCAACTAGACTTGAAAAGTGCACAGTCTATTTGCCTTTAGTAAATCAACACCAGTGTTTATTAACATTGTCCAGACAGGAGACAGAGAGATACAAAGTAACATTATTTATAAACATTGTCCAGACAGGAGACAGAGAGATACAAAGTAACATTGTTTATAAACATTGTCCAGACAGGAGACAGAGAGATACAAAGTAACATTATTTATAAACATTGTCCAGACAGGAGACAGAGAGATACAAAGTAACATTATTTATAAACATTGTCCAGACAGGAGACAGAGAGATACAAAGTAACTTTGTTTATAAACATTGTTGGGATAGGAGATAAAGAGATACACAGTAATAGTATTGTTACCTTTGTATCTACCCTGTTTCATTCATTTGCAAATCAAAGGGATGAGCTTCTTTCTGCACATGTCAGTTTGAAGGGTTCGTTTCACAAAAAAATGAAATGGTGAACAAACTCACAACACCTTCTCCACACCCCCGTTTAAGTAAATGTATAGATCCACCAATGGGGGCTGTGGGTTGCCAATCCCAAAATGAGTATGAAAGACCAGATACCCCCCCCCCCCCCCAAAAGTAAGTATTAGGGACTTTGTAGGCAACAAGGGAAAGGATATAAACAAAAATTGTATAAATGATATCTATTTATTTATAGAAAATATAAAATGATTCAGGTGCAAACATCACCAAGGATAGAATTGATAAAAACAGCAAGTTACAATAGTAAATAGTTAGTGCGTGGTAATTGTGGATATTCGGCCCGATGCGTGAGAATAGTGACTATTCATTCGCTATTCTCACACACCTGGGTGGGCTGTGAGCACATTCTCTGCGCCCTGAGCCCATCCTATTTTGAAGCCTATTAGAGCTTCTGGCTCTAATCGGTGCTTCAACCCCCCCCCCCCCCCGCATTAGAATCCATGCCACCGATATTCTGAAAGGGGTCTGACGCATGGATGGGGGGGGGGCAGCGCCCGTGCGCCCTTAATGGACTGGCTGCCCATGCTCGATTCTCTGCAGATCGAATGTATGAATGCAAGAAATACTGCATTGTGGCCACTAAATAGAATTGAGGAGCATTTTTTTTTTGCTAAGATAATTGGCGCCATCTAGTGGTCACAATAGTGTTTATTTACCCCATTCGAACATTTTCGATCTGCAAGGAATATAACCTAAGAACATTTGATTTCAAGACATTCTTACAGAAGAAAATGACCAACACCTTCAATGGATGAACAGCTGTATGCAGATTTTTTTTTATATATAAACCCTTGGCTAACATTATTTCAGTGTAATCCAATAAAAATAATCTCTGAGACTTTCTATTAATCCGGAGTTCACCTTATTCCGGGTGTTTCTGGCCTTCCCTCCGTCATTTCAGCTGGTAATTATAAACGGACTCGGCGCTGCATTTGTATAATTTTCCGAACAATTATAGAAAATGAAACGGTAATTAAACACGGGAAAGGCTTTAATACCTGTGATTATCTTTATTATATCTACTATTCCATCAGCATTTGCAGCCTAAATTCTGCTCAGCGGCCCGCTCAGCTCACTTAGCTCCTCTGTCCGCTAAAAATTTTGAGATAAAAGCAATATACAGCATGCACGTAATCAAACCTTCTGCTTCATCCTTTAAATGTCACCTTTTTTACGGCCCGTCCTGATGAATAAAAGGCTGCGTGTGCTCGGAGCGGAGGGCCGCGATGTACGGCTTGCCTGAGATTGATGGCGCGGCTTCACATTGTTTTGTTGAAGCTGAAAATCTCAGCATTATCACTGCAGACAATGGGATGAAGAGTTGTTACATTGTATCAAGCGGGGTCTATTATTCCACCTACTTTACTGTCATTGTCACAACATCCTCTATTATTCAGATGGCAGACGGATCTCTTGTTGTGCTCCTGTCACAGGTGCTGGATTCATGCCGAGGCAGAAATATGCCTTCATAGCTGTCCCTGTCTGCACCATACTTGTGTTGTTCGTTCTTTAACTATCCTGGACCTGTTTCTGTGTCAAAAAATGAAAATCTCTAAAGCTAGCCATACAGGATTCATTTTTTTTATTTTATTTGATCAACCAGCGGGTTGATCTTGCTTTGTGGACTGGTCCAAACCTTTTGGTGGAGGGGGGGGGATTATGGTTTGGGGTTGTTCTTCAGGGGTTGGGCTTGGCCCCTTAGTTCCAGTGAAGGGAACTCTTAAGGCGTCAGCATACCAAGATATTTTGGCCAATTTCATGTTCCCAACTTTGTGGGAACAGTTTGGAGATGGCCCCTTCCTGTTCCAACATGACTGCGCAAGGTCCATAAAGACATGGAAGAGCGAGTTTGGGGTGGAGGAACTTCACTGGCCTGCACAGAGTCCTGACCTCAACCTGATAGAACACCTTTGGGACAGGGGCGTATCATGAAATCAATGGACCCCTGTGCAAGATCAAAAGTGGGCCCTAGGCATGAGCAAAAAAAAAAAAAAGAAAAGATAAGTGGACGTGGTTTAAAGTGCACTAAATATTGGGCGTGGCTTAAATGGGGTGTGGTCCGAGATGACTTACAGAATGTGGTAATGTTAAATAGAGAATGTGCAGTGCGAAGTGTCCAGCAATGGGTAGTATGAGCAGGAGAGGGGTGTGGAGTGTATGGTGGTCAGTATTATGTGCTGAAGAGGAGTGGGAAGTGTACGGCGGTGGACAGTCAGTGCAGGAGAGGAGTGCGGAATTTATGGGGCAGTGGGTAGTATGTGCAGGAGAGGAGTGCAAAGTGCATGGAGGTGGGTAATATGTGCAGAAGAGGAGTGAGGAGTGTATGGAGTTGGGTAGTATATGCAGGAGAGGAGTGTGGATTATATGGAGGTGGGTAATATGTGTAGGAGAGGAGTGCGGGGTGTATGGCGGTGGGTAGTATATGCAGGAGAGGAGTGTGGAGTATATGGAGGTGGGTAGTATGTGTAGGAGAGGAGTGCGGGGTGTATGGCGGTGGGTAGTACGTGCAGGATCGTGTCAGTAGGGCAGTGAACGGTGTCAGCAGTTCTTTATTTTTATTATTTTCGTTTTTTGTTTTTTTTTTACAATTTTATTTTTTGTTACAATTTAATTTTTTATTATTTTTTTTTTTTAAATGCTTTTTGGGGGCCAGTGGACGGTGTCAGTAGGGCAATGAACAGTACCAGAGTTGTTTTATTTTTATTATTTTATTTGTTATTTTTTGTTACAATTTTCTTTTTTTATAATTTTTTAAAAAAAATTTTAAATTGACTTTTTTTCACAATGCTTTGGGGGGATGGACAGTTGGATGGTGTCAGTAGGGCAGTGGATGGTGTCATTAGTTTTTTGTTTTTATTATTTTATTTTCTATTATTTTTTACAATTTTAATTTTTATTATTTTTTTATGTTATTTTTTAATAGTAGGGCAGTGGATGGTTTTAGTCATTTTTAAAAAAAATATTATTATTATTTATTCATTTATTTTACAAATTAATATTTTCATTATTTTTAACATTATTTAATTTTTTTCTTTCTTTTGGGAGGGATGGGGTTGGGGCATTGGACGGTGTCATTAGAGCAGGGGACGGTGTCAGTAGTTTTATTATTTTTTTATTTATTGCAATTTTCTATTTTTTTAATCAGCCCTATTTGGGGGGCTTTGGTGAGATATCAGAGGTCTAAACAGACCCCTGACATTTCCCCTTTAAATGAACAGGAGAATGAACAGAAGACAGCAGCTCCTGTTCATTCATAAACTGAAACATTGTAAACACAGTTCATGATGCTCAGTTATGAATGGACAGTCAGTGACCACTGATTCTGTTCATTCAGAAAAGGAAGAGGTCAGCAAATTACATATTTATCGGCCCCTTCCTCCGCTCTTCATCCTGACAGTTTGCTGTGGGGGAAGAGGGGGGGGGCTGGAGAAGGACATACCTTATACCTGTATACCTTTCAATTAAGTAGCTGACAGCCGGGACAATGGGAGGATGAGAAGTGAACACCCTGCACCCATGGATGATACTCCACCAGTGACAGCCGGTGGTAATTTTTTTTGTGGGGGGGCGGCAACTAACAGTAACAGCCCCCCCTGCGGTCAGTCGGTCGGCAGTTGGTCGGGGGGGTCTGGTGCACTTACCCTATCTATGGTGGGCAGCACTTCTCCCAGGCTTCACCAGCGGCTTACCTTGCTCGGCGCGGCGGCTTTCCCTCCCCCTGTTGTCCACAGGCATCGCTGCGGTTTCCGTTTCCTCCCTCCTCCTCGGCTGCCAATTGGGACTCTTCTTCTTTTGGCCAATCGGAAAATGGGTCTCAGACCTGCTTCTGATTGGCCGGATTGAGGATCAGTGTTTCAATAGCAAATATTTATTCGCTGTTGTAACACTTCGGTGGGCTCCTGGAGCAATGCTCTGCGCCACAAGCCCACCCTATTTTGAAGCCTATTAGAGCCTCTAATCAGGTGCTTCAAACCCCCCCCCCACCCACCACCACCACTGTTATTCACACACCCGGTGTCCTAAAAGGGGCCAGACATATGAATAGGGCGTTTTGGAGTCCTGTCAAAATTGCCGCCATGGATAGAGAGTGGGGGTGGCGGCTGTGGATAAAGGGGGCGGCGCTCCGGTGCCCCTAATGGATGGGCCACCACTGTACGCCACTGCTTTGGGATGAATTAGAGCAGAAACTGCGAGCCAGGCCTTCTCATCCAACATCAGTGCCTGACCTCACAAATGCGCTTCTGGAAGAATGATCAAACATTCCCATAGACACACTCCTAAACCTTGTGGACGGCCTTCCCAGAAGATATGTTATATCTGCAAAGGGTGGGCCAACTCAATATTGAACCCTACGGACTAAGACTGGGGTGCCATTAAAGTTCATGTGAGTGTAAAGGCAGGTGTCCCAATACTTTTGTTCCCATGACAAAAACTGTTATCCCTAACCCGGTATTTATAAACAAAGTCATGTGATCTAAGTCAGCACGCACATGGCTTTGTTGATTAACAAAGCCATGTGCATACTTACCAACATAGTAGTCCCAGTCTCTAATACTCTGTGCAGTAGCGTCACTAGGGTTGATGTCACCTGGTACGGTAAAACATGGTGTCACCCCCGACCCCCAAAATATTTTTTTACCCCCATATAACACTCCCCTGTTTAGCCTGCCACAGTGCCCTGCAGGGCACTGGGTAGACAATTTTCAGGCAGGCAGCGCAGGGTCGCGGTGCGCGCCTCAAACCCGCCCCTGTAAATGATGCGGTTGAGCCGGAGCGCTGACCCGTGCGCTGGCACTGATGAGGGTGACACCATGGCGGTTGGATATCACTTCCTACTTGATGGTGTCACACCTCTGGCGGGTGTCACCCGGGTGCGGTCCGCACCCCTATAGCGACAACGCCACTGACTCACCCTCGCTTATGGGTCACGCTTGACTCACCCGCTTTCTAGGAAGTCCTGCCCAGTGCACGCCTACAGGGACATGTGGGAACCGCCCAACTTGCGTCCACAATTGCAAGCTGAATAAAAAACACAGCCTGGATAACAGCATCATGGGGCAGAGAACCGAGATACGGAACAGTCCCAGAAAATCCGGGACGGATGGCATCTATGCATGTGATCAGCACTTTGTGCAGCATTTTTTTTTTATTTAAACTGCCCGCTCTTCAGAGATATGTGATGTCTATTGAGTGAAAGCAGACTGAGAGAGACGTCTGTATGGCAAGAGAGTGCCGCCACAGCGCAGATCACATGACCCCAGTAGAGACCACATTTGATCAACATTTTTTGGTGCACAGTCATTTTTTTCTCTTCTTTTTATTATATTGTTATTTGTCCCATTTATGGACGTCTCTGTTCGGGGAAAATACAATTCAATAGCAGAAAGGTCTTGCTTGTAATTTTTATGCTGATAGGAGTTCTCCTCCAGAGGCCACATAACAACAGGCATGTCCTCTGCTGATTTTAATTGCTAATTTCCGCAAGGGCTCGGGGTCTCCGCTGCCACGTAAAAGGCGCCGCTGAACTCTAGAACGCGCTGCACTTGCCTATTCCCGGCTCTCCGCCGTGCTGTCAGCCGCCACTACATTAAATCTCGGCTAGAAAATTAGATTTACGTTTGATTTATGCCACGGCGAGCTGAAAAAAAATGTGTCCGCGGCCATTCTGCATTTCTAAACAAATATGAGTGATTTAAATGGAAGTCGTTCGGCGTGCTCCAGCAGTATTCATTAGCGAACAAAGCGCACAAGTCATCGACAATTCCGTTTTTTCCGGCGGGAGAAACGCGCGCACGCAGCCTCCGGTTCTGTGTTTGATTCTCCGGAGTGGATGGCGGGCCGCTCGCTCTTTATTCGAGCCGTGTTTGTGTTTTTTAGCTGGTTTTGTATTCCCGTCTCTCTGCAAATTGCCCATCTTGCTTTATGTGTCAAAAGAAGAAATAAAAAAAAAAAAAAATTTGCGCAAACAAATTGCTGCTTATTAACGTGATTCGCCGACTGAAGCGTTTTGTCAGCAGAGGAAAATACGACGCTGTGAGTAAGAACATGGAGAAAGATTTATTTATGTGATGCATAATGCGCTATTGTGGGTCTCATCTGTGATAGTATATTGTACAATTTACTATGAATGCATTACCCAGAAATTGTGTTACATGTCAGAGGTTGCATAGCAGGATAATCTGCTGCCATTAATGTAAGTCGCAGCATTTACATGCTTCCTTTAGGCTCAGTTCACATACGAGCCGCATTCGTCTCACAGCAGGGGTCCGGTCAAAATCTCCTGCTGTTGCGAATTGGATGCGGTGATCCCACATCCAATGGTGTGAATCCGGCCTTAAAGCAGAGTTCCACCCAAAAATGGAACTTCCGCTTTTCGGATTCCTCCCCCCCTCTGGTGTCACATTTGGCACCTTTCATGGGGGAGCAGATACTTGTCTAATACAGGTATTTGCTCCCACTTCCGGGCATAGATCACTGCAGGATCCGCGGCGATCTACGCCATGTCCGGCCCCTCCTCCATCCCCACCGCTGTCTTCTGGTAAACACACAGGTCCCAGAAGACAGCAGGGACCAGTGAGGACGCGCAGCGTGACTCCCGCATGCGCAGTAAGGAATCAGGCTGTCAAGCCTCAAGGCTTCACTTCCTGATTTCCTTACTGAAGATGGCGGCGCCTCCACCCGAGAGCCGAGGGACAGATCGGCTTCAGGTGAGGACATCGCGGGCACCCTGGACAGGAAAGTCTCCATTTTTTAAAAGTCAGCAGCTACAGTATTTGTAGCTGCTGACTTTTACAAAAAAATTTTTTTTGCGGAACTCCGCTTTAAAGTGCACAAACTTTACCACTTGCCGACCAAGCCTTTTCTGGCACTTTCTGTTTCCAGGTTTAAATCAGTATTTTTTGCTTGAAAATTACACATATGTATGTATATATATATACACATGTGTGTGTATATATATATATATATATATATGTATATATATATATATATATATATAAAATGGCCATTTTGACTTCGCCCAACGACCGGGAAGGAGGCGTTTTCTTGGAGCTTCTGTGACAGAGAACAGCGCCCTATAGCGGAGTCATCTGACACTACACCGCAGATCTTTCATCGGAGAGAGATATCATGATCGAGTGTTAAAGCTACTGGTCCCGCTCTGTATCTGTGGTTTTGGGAGACCATAATCCCTATGCTGGGCGAGACTGCTGTAATAGCAGTCATCGCCGTCTGGTAAGCAGACCTTACTCACACACTCCTTGGTGGATTATCTACTTCTCATCACACCTCTCCTGGACGAGGGTTTTTTTCTTTTTCTTCTTGTGGACTCTAATATTATGTTTTGGACTATCACACATATTGTTTTTTCTATATATATTTTTTCACATGCACTTGTGAACAAAGTTTGTTTTTTGATTGATTGATTCTACATATGCATTTACTGATTGATATGATATCACTTGGTGGGTTCTCATTTATATTTCTTTATATGTCACATTTATATATATAGCGCTGCACTTTGCTGTTTACCATATTTTAGGAGTCAGATACTGGACTTTTTTAGGTGCTGGCAGCTTTTTTTCTTTCACAACTGTCTGTTTGTGGTTTTAGATCTGAGCGCAGCTTTGACTCTATTTTGGGTTTTTTATATATATATTTAGCAAAGACCATAGAGAATAAAGTGGTGATCGTTGCAATATTTTATTTCACGCAGTATTTGGCAGCGTTTTTTCAAACGCAATTTCTTGTGAAAAAATGCACGTTAATTAATCTAAATGCAAAATAACACAATATATGACCTAATTTTTGGTACAATATAAAAGATGATGTTACGCCGATTAAATAGATACCTAACATGTCACGCTTTAAAATCGTGCACGCTTGTGGAATGGTGATAACTTACGGTACTTAAAAATCTCCATAGGTGACTTTAAAAATGTTTGCAGGTTACCTGTTTAGTTACAGAGGATGTCTAATGCTAGAATTATTGCTCTTGCTCTAACGTTCGCAGCGATACCTCACATTTGTGGTGCGTTTACATATATGTGCAGGACTTGCGTATGCATATGGGGGCACTTTACTTTTATTTCTTTTTTTTTTTTTTTTATCACTTTTATTCCTATTACAAGGAATGTAAACATCTCTTGTAATAGCAATAGGGATGAAAGGTCTTCTTATGCCGCGTACACACAGTGGGATTTTCGGAAATTCCGACCGCGTGTGGGCTCCATCGGACATTTCCCATCGGAATTTCCGTCACACAAAATTTGAGATCTGGATCTCACAGATCTCTGGATCTCACAGTTCGCACAGCGATCTGTGAACTGATCTGGAGGTGTCATTAACAATGTATTGACACCCACAGCGGTTCGCAGAGAGCAGTGTGAACTGTTTGCGGGAGAGATGCGGGAACCGGCTCTGTAATGGCACTGGTTCCCGCATCGTACATGTGTGAACCTAGGCTGAGTGATAGAATTATTGCTCTCGCTCTAACGTTTGTGACGATACCTCACATGTGTGGTGCAAACACTATTTACATATGTTTGCGTGACCTACGTATGCATTCACTGCACATGAGGATGGAGTTATGGGGGATGCTTTAAAACATTTTTTCTTATTTTAGTTTGTATTTTTACATGGTCCCTTTAATTAATTATTATTTTTTGATCACTTTTATTCCTATTACAAGAAATGTAAACATCCTTTGTAATATAAAAATAAGGATGACAGGTCCACTTTTGAAAGACATCTGGGGTCAATAAGACCCCAAATCTCTCCTCTACCTAAAAGCAAAAGATAAAAGAAAAAAAAAAAAAAAACAACAAAAAAAATATGATCTTAAAGCGGGGTTCCACCCAAATTTTGAACATTATCTCTATGCATTCTCTTCTTTGCCTAGATGCTGACATGCTGTGTAAAAAAATTTAAATCGCCGTAATTACCTTTTTTTTTCTAATCTTCTTAGCACTTCCTGGTTTTCCTCCCATGGGAGTAGGCGTGTTTCTAGCCTCTCCCAGACCTCCCACAGTCCCCTGGGAGCTAGTCTCAGGCTTCCCAGCATGCATTGCGCAACAGCGTCATCGCAACATCTCGGTGAATGCTAGGAGCACAGCATTCACTGCATCCAGGAAATACATGCTTGTGGGCTTCAAACACCCACAATGAATATGGAAACCGCCTTCAGTGAATTTTATAAGTTATTCTTTACAATGAAATCGGACACAGGCGGACTTATTACACAGAACATGTGAGTAGATAATCATGAGAAGAAAAGTTTGTGAATGAACCCCATAAAAAAAACGATAGATAGGTGGACCCCCGCTTTAATAGTTTACTCCCGCCCTAGACCGGAAGTGACATCATAGCGTCTCTCTGGTCCTTCAAGACCATAGAGGTGATCAGAGATAATCTGGTCTCTGGTAACCTCTATCGCCAGCTGTGCAAACTGTCAGATCATTTCTCGGGTGCATCGGTATAAACGGTAAGTCCGAGAATAACCGGCGAGCGGCGGGAGGATGGGGGGACCCCTCCTGCTACTTCTGAAAGTGATCCAGTGGCTAATTCGCAGCTCGGACCGCTTTAATGAGAAAGCCAGTTGCCGACTGAAAAAAAAAAATACCGGGGTTATGGCTGACATCTTCAGCCATATCTTCAGCCATAACCCCGGTAAACCAATTGCAAGCCGCAACGTATTGATACATATTGTGGTTGGCAAGCGGTGTAAAACAAGCTCACTGACAATACCTTCATCTGCTTTTCTCTTCAGAAGGACAGCACCATCTTTATTCAGCCATCATCCAGGATCACCATCTACAGTCATGTAAATCCTGGTGCTCATATAGTTTTTGCCAATGTTCACAAATGTCTGACACAGATCAGGCCCTGTTGTAACTTGTGACTTGTTGTGATCTATATAGTTGTATATAAAATGCACTTTTTATCTTTCGAAAAAAGTTTCCCAGCGCTAAACCTTTCATCTGATTTCTAAATTGCTGCATTTGTAAATTTCAAAAGCCAATATAAAGTAATAGTAGTGGTAAAAAAAAAAAAAAAAAAAAAAAAGCACTTGTGGGTTTAGCTAAACATTTTTTTTCTCCTTTAAGGCAGCGTGGCAGGGGGTGTGTCCTATGCCTACATACTTTTGGTAATAAGTGCCCCGCCTTCCCATTTAAAAAAGTTGGAAGGTACTGTATGTATCTGTAATGCCGCGTACACACGAGCGGACTTTACGGCGGACTTTCCCCGGCGGACTGGATTACGTCGGACAATTCGATGTGTGTGGGCTCCAGCGGACTTTGTTTTCTCAAAAGTTGGACGGACTTAGATTTGAAACTTGTTTAAAATTTATCCGTTGAAATCGAGTCCGGTCGAAAAGTCCGCCGTCTGTATGCTAGTTCGACGGACAAAAAGCCACGCTAGGGCAGCTATTGGCTACTGGCTATGAACTTCCTTGTTTTAGTCCGGTCGTACGTCATCACGTACGAATTCGACGGACTTTGGTGGATTGTGTGTAGGCAAGTCCGTTCATTCAGAAAGTCCGTCGGAAAGTACGTCGAAAAGTCCGCCGGGCAAAGTCCGCCGTAAAGTCCGCTCGTGTGTACGCGGCATAAGGGTTTACAACCACTTTTAGGTAGAATGGGGCCCTATGGCACTGTGTGTGAAGGAAGAATGCGTGGAGTATGTGACACTTCTGTGACTTTACGCCCTCTGTTTCCTCCAGAGGACATCTCCCGGAGCTGCAAGGAGAAATGAAACTGCCGGATTAGCAAAACTCCTAATTATTCCGGCTTTATTTTACTTTAATAGCTTCCAATTAAATAGGGATTTAGAAAGCGGCTACAGTAAGTGCCTGATCCATCATTCCCGCAACAGCCACCAATGAAGATCTCATTCTTGTATTCTATGAAGATATCCTCCCTTGGTGCTCCTCAGGACCTTGGAAGTTGTTTCCAAGCGTCTCAGTAACAATGGTCATCACCAGGATAAATAGAGAGGGTGAATCTCATCACCGGGTGCACAGACAGTAATAAAAAGCCAACAGGGGGGTTAAATCTTTCCTACATTCCTACTATTTTTTGTAGCAATACTACAAAAAAAAGTTATGGGTTGAGATACATGTAGAGCTCACCCCCTGAAGGGGCCGCTGGATACAGACAGGTTCTTCCTAAGTACAGAGGCCACCAATCACACCAGCACATCAACAATTAAATCTCAGTTTAGGGGATGTCTTTTTAGTATTTATTACAGCAGAATTTTAACAGGAGGAAGGGGTTTGGGGTCACGGGATGCTCCAGAATGTTAATAGTAGCACAGGAGGACTCCTGTCTCTCTATAGCAGATTTCCGAAGGTAGCAGGCCATGGTAGGAATGTCTAAGGCCCCACAGCTGCAGACCATAGGGAAGTCTCCGGCCACTGATCACTTCTGGCACTTGCACAATTAATAGTCCCCAGCAAGTTCTTTACTCACAGTGTCCCAGGAGCTGTCTGCCACTCAGCTGCCACAAATAGGAGGAAGATACACTCCTTCTTCAGACCTGGATTCTGAAGCAGTGTCCTTCAGCAGGTATGCCTCCTCAGCAGTTCTTCTAAGGCCCTCAGTCCAGCCACTGCTGAGGCCCAAACTGTAGTCTCAGTAATTCTTCTCCTAGGGGCAGCAGCCTGAGGAGTACTGGAACCCTCCATATCGAGGAAAGAACAATATGTCCAGGCCGTCAGTCTATTTATTGCCTCACCAGCCACCTTCTGGATGCCCCATTCCAGGGACTGGCCAGAGTATAATAAGTATTCAGCTGATCGTTGGACTCTCCCTCCCTATGCTCTGGATGCTTCTTCCAGAAACAGGGGGAAGCAATCAAACTCTCAGCTCAGGAACCCTAAGCAGACCCAAATAATCGACACCCACTCACGACAGTGGTACCAATTACTAAATTTACAGCCTAATGGAGAAGGCGCTACATACATTTTAACAATACTGGATCCCATGATGTCATTGTGATTAAATGAGGTCATTGCATTACCAGATTTTGCTATAATGTTGCTAAATAATGATTTTGGAATGATAGAAACCTGGCCCCCATATCATCAGCATAATCGAAGATTTGAAGCTACGTATGCTGATTGTACTGAATATGGAACGGAGGCCTGCCAATCTCAGACATGGCAAGGTCATTCCATCTTGTGCCCAGGCGGCTTTCATTACGCCCTGGCTCCTCTATCCATACATCGGTACAATGCCCCCCTTGGTATCTGACAGATCAGCACTTTGCTCACCGATGAATGCTGCAGCTGGCGGGATATCTGCTGATTCATGTGGATGAGATTTTAATAAGCCCCAGTGACAAGCTTGAAAAGTGCTGAACTGCAGCTGGAAACTGAGCCAAAACACAGTTCGCTCCGGGCACCTAAAATACTGTAAGCAAACGTATTAAATTAAACATCGATATTGACAGCAGCCAGGTCCAGGGGAGTAATCCAAAGGTCTGTTCTGTAGTCCATTTACCGAGAATGGAAGTTCATATTCACAGACTACTGTACTTATCAAGTGTTTTTACGACATCTTTGTGCTTACATTCTGCTTGGAACACGATGCTAAAAAAGATCAACAGAGGTTACAGTAGAGCTTCAACTTTATCCTTTTTTCCTAAATATTCCGTCCTGTAAGGTGGGGGGGGGAGGGGGAACAGGAGCCTCCTTAATGCATGGAGCCTAAGCAAGGTTATCAGGGGCCTCGGGACTCTGATATTGGCAAGGTTACTAGGGGCCTCAGGAATCCCACAAGGACATGGTTATTAGGGGCCTTGGGACCCGGACATTGACAAGTTTATCAGTGGCTTCGGGACTCCAACAATGAAAAGGTAATCAGGGGCCTCGGGACTCTGACATTTACTTTGATAATGACAAGGTTATTAGGGGCCTCAGGACTCCAACATTGACAAGGTTATTAAGGGCCTCAGGACTCCAACTTTGACAAGGTTTTCAGGGGCCTCTGGACTCCAACCTTGACAAGGTTTTCAGGGGCCTCGGGGCTCAGACTTTAACAAGATTATTAGGGGCCACCGGACTCCAACTTTGACAAGGTTATTAAGAGCCTCGAGACTCCAAACTTGACAAGGTTAACAGGCGCCTCAGGACTCCATCTTTGAAAATATTATTAGGGGCCTCAGGACTCCAACTTTAATGAGTTTATTAGGGGCCTTCAGACTCCAATCTTGACAAGGTTAATTAGGGGCCTCAGGACTCCAATCTTGACAAGGTTATTAAGGGCCTCAGCACTCCAACCTTGACAAGGTTATTAGGGGCCTCAGGACTCCAACCTTGACAATGTTATTAGGGGCCTCAGGACTCTAACTTTGACAAGGTTATCAGGGGCCTCGGGACTCAGACAATGTAAAGGTTATCAGGGGCCTTGGGACTCCAACCTTGACAAGGGTATCAGGGGCCTCAGAACTCCAAACTTGACAATGTTAAAAGGGACCACATGACTCCAACTTTGACAAGGTTATCAGGGGCCTCAGGACCTGGATATAAGATTATCAGGGGCCTTTTTTTATAACTAGTGTGTGTTAGGAGGATATTAAACATGAAGTTTAAAATGTTAGTTTTGATGCAAGCACATCATGGCTGGTGGGAGGGGCTGGCAGGGGGCTGTACATGGCTTGCTGAAAACATCACAGCACCCGGTACTTCTCTCAAGCACCCTCAGATTTGATTTAAGAAGTGGGTCGGATCTTGGGAGGAGTTATGCAAATAACAAAATGCCTTGATCATAGCTCCAAACCATCCCTGATTTCAAGCAACTGTCCCTGATTTGGAACAATGTCCCTCTGTCCCTCTTTCCTCCTCATTTGTCATTTGTCCCTCATTTGTCCCGCCTGCAAAGCGCCCTTAAAGAGCCCCAAGGGCTTTTACACAGGAGCAGTGCGCTGGCAGGACGCTAAAAAAAGTCCTGCTAGCAGCATCTTTGGAGCGGTGAAGCTCCTTCACCGCTCCTGTTCATTAAAATCAATGGGGCAGCGCGGCTATACCACCGGCATAGCGCTGCAGCAGCAGCGCTTTGCGGTGGTTTTAACCCTTTCTCGGCCGCTGGGGGGGGGGGGGTAAAAGTGCCCCGCTTGTGGCTAAATAGTGCCGCAAAATTGACGGTAAAGCGCTGCTAAAAATAGCGGCGTTTTACCACTGACGTACCCACCACCCCAGTGTAAAAGGGGCCTTATAGGTGTCCCTCATTCCAATCTGAGAAGTTAGGAGGTGTTCTAGATGGGTGGGTGTCAGTATGAAAGAGTAGGCCTTCCTAGGTAGGTCGCATTTGCATTCAGATCTTCCTGGGTAATGTCCACATGTGATGCTGAGCCTCCATAACTGAAAGAACTGAAATTCAAGGTACATTAAGACTGGGGAGGAAATGGCTAGATCAGAGGTCTCCAAATTCTGGACCATGGGCCAAATGCGGCCCTTTGCTGGCTTTTATCTGGCCCTTGAGGCACTGTTTGTCCCACTGATACAATGGACTATTCCTTCCACTGACAACAACAGTTGGGAAACTATTCCTCCAACTGACACCAACAATGAGGCACAATTCTTCCCACCGACACCAATGATGGGGCACTATTCCTCCCACTAATACCAATAATGGGGTATTAATCTTCCCACTGACACCAATGACGGGGCACTATTAATTACACTAATACCAATGACAGGACTGCATTCCTCCCACTAACACCAATGATGGGGTACTATTTCTTTCACTGACACCAATGATGGGACCATATTCCTCCCACTGACACCAATGATGGGGTACTAATCCTTCCACTAATACCAACTGGGGCACTATTCTCCCACTGACACCAATGATGGGGCACTTTTCGCCCCACTGACACCAATGATGGGGCAAATATTGATTCTCCTACTTAGCATAGGTGGTATGTCATTTATGTTTTTTCCCACAGACCACCGATCCTGATTTATTTTCTACTCCCACCTGCCACCAGCTGGCCACTCTAAAGTCTGAAGGACAGTAAGCTGGTCCTTGGTTTAGAAAGTTTGGAGACCCCTGGGCTAGATGATGGTGGACATCCTCCAACCAGGAAATGAGGCAGATTCTATCTGACTTGCTGCAGCTTCTTAAGCACATTGTGAGAACCTCACAGTGTGCAGTGAAACCATAGTAAGCCATTCCAGTCCAGATGAGGAGCCGAAACAACTGTGCAAGACAGGCTCTCTTTATCATAAAGACTGCTCTGTAATCAAGCATCACATCTCCCTAAATTTTGTGCCGGGGTCACCCCTGGATCTGTCAGCCACCCCGCAACATCAGAATGTTGTAATCCAATTCAGGACAGGTGGTGGAACGTTTAATGGCCAAATTTCAGGAGCCAAACCTTAATGGAAAATGGTCTAGAAAACCGATTTCCTCCAATGTACGCCTTCCACATCTCGGCCGCTGGCACACACCAGCTAGCGTCCATCCTGGCACCGAGCGCCCCGTAACCCAATTACAGCGTCAGATTCATCCAGCGCTCCGTCTATTTCCAGGATCTCTGATAGGCAAAAACACCCGAGAAGAGACAGAGATGGCCGTCAAACCACCACCGCCGCCCAAGGACAAGCGCCCGTCACCTCGTCTAATTGTCTCCCCGTGTTGCGGCTTCCGGAACCTGATTTATTTTGCTAATAAGATTGCTTCAAAGTAAATAAATAAATTACAGTATGAGCGGGCACAGGTGTTTGGCAGGCGAGGTTCATAATCGCAGGAAAATGAATGAATTTTACACCGTGTAATTAGCAAAAGCAATGAAGTTTATATGCAAATTCACGACCGCCGCAGCGAAAGGGGGGGGGGGGGGGGCGCTTCCTGGGCGTCGTAACAAGTCCTCGCCAGCAAGCGCGCTGCAGCGGAAGGGTTAATGTATTTGTTTTATAAGCTTTGCGTTTTTCAGCGTCAAAGTCAGGAGATCAGGAACAGACAGAAAAATCCAGATACTGAAGGCTGGAAGAAACCTTTGTCTGGAAAGTTCACACTGCTGTAAAAACACTAGGGGTGTATCCATAAAAAAAATTAAAAAATCGCATATTTATTTGTTCAGCGAAACTGCCGGCACATTTGTTCTGCACGAACGAGGCAAAAATCAAATGTTCTCTGTCTACAACCCCAATTCCAAAAAAGTTGGGATGCTGCTTACAATCTACATAAAAACAGCATGCAATGGTTTGCAAATCTCATGAATCCGTATTTTATTCACAATAGAAAATACATATCAAATGTTTAACCACTTAAAGGACCAGGCCTATCCTGACACTTTTTGTTTGCCAAGCAAAAATCTGTATGTTTTTGCAAAAAAATGACTTTGAACCCCCAAACAATATACAGCGGGGAAAATAATTATTTGATCCCCTGCAGATTTTGTAAGTTTGCCCACTTGCAAAGAAAGGAAGGGTCTATATATATATATATTTTTTTTATCATAGGTGTATTTTAAATGATAGAGACAGAATACCAACCGAAAATCCAGAAAAAAAACACATGATACAAATGTTATAAATTGAGTTGCAGTTCGGTGAGTAAAATAAGTATTTAAACCCCTACCAATCAACAATATTTTTGGCTCCCACAGACTGGCTACAGTAGGTGCTCATGTGGTACACAGATTAGTCCTGTCAATGTAAGAAGGTGCTCCTAACGACAACTCGTTATGTGTATAGAAGACACCTGTCCACAGAATCTCTTTCTTCCATTCAAACCTCACCATCATCGGCAAGACGAAAGTCAAAGGACGTCAGGGAGAAGATCGTAGACCTACACAAGGCAGGAATGGGCTACAAGACCATCTGCAAGGGGCTTGGTGAGAAGGAGACAACTGTTGGAGCGATTATCCGTAAATGGAAGAAATACTAAATAGCCATCAATCGCCCTCAGTCTGGAGCTCCATGCAAGATTTCGCCTCATGGGGTGAGGATAATCATGAGAAAAACCCAGAACTACATGGGAGGAGCTTGTGAATGATCTCCGGGCACAGTCACCAAACAAACCATTGGTAACATAATATGCCGCCATGGATTGAAATCCTGCAGAGCTCACAAGGTCCCCCTCCTCAAGAAGGCACATGTACAGGTCTGTCTGAAGTTTGTCAATGAACATCTAAATGATTCGGAGAAGGATTGGGAGAAAACGCTGTGGTCAGATGAGACCAAAATTGAGCTCTTTGGCATTAACTCGACTCGCTGTGTTTGGAGGAAGAAAAATGCTGACTATGACCCTAAGAACATCATCCCTACAGTCAAGCATGGAGACTGAAACATTTTGCTTTAGGGCTGTTTCTCTGCTAAAGGTACAGGCCGACTTTACCGCATTGAGGGGCCAATGGACGGGGGGCCGTGTATTGTAAAATCTTGGAAGAGAACCTTCTTCCCTCAGCCAGAACACTGAAGGATTTAGAGAAGATCTGTAAAGAAGAGTGGGCCAATATCCTTCCTGAGATGTGTGCAAACCTGGTCACCAACTACAAGAAACATCTTACCTCTGTGCTTGCCAACAAGGGTTTCTCCACCAAGTACTAAGTCATATTTTGCTTGGGGATCAAATACTTATTTTACTCAGAAAACTGCAACTCAATTTATAACATTTGTATCATGTGTTTTTTCTGGATTTTTCTGTCTCTATCATATAAAATACACCTAGGATAAAAATTATAGACCCTTAATTTCTTTGTAAGTGGGAAAACTTTCAAAATCTGTAGGGGATCAAATAATTATTTTCCCCACTGTACATTTTTCTTTTTTTTAGCAGAGGCCATAGAGAATAAAATGGCAATCGTAATTTTTTATGTCAAACAGTATTTGAGCAGAGGTTTCTCTTAAATGCAATTTCTTTGTAAACAATACATTTTAATGAATAAAAAACAAACAAAAAACTCTTTCACCCCTTAACCCCTCCAGCTGCTTCTAAATGTGCTGGCTGCAGAAAGCTTCAATATCAGGGTTATGGCATCTAGCTTCAGCCATAACCCCGGTATTCTACTTCAAAGTGATGAGGTAATTTTCCAGTTAGGTGGTTGACAAGTGGTACCATTTTAGGAAGCAAATAAGGTAATTTTGAAATTGATGGCAGCAACACGTCTCAAAAAAGTTAAGACAAGGCAACAAAAAGCTTGCAGAGTAAGTGGTCCTAACAAGGAAGAGCTTAAAGAACATTTTTTTTCAACTAATTCGGGTAATTGGCAACAGGTCAGCAACATGATTGGTTATAAAAGAGTGAAACAGGGGTTAAAGTAACCTTAGTCTGCCATTAAGCTTGACAATTCAAACTGAGCCTGTGATTGAAAAATACATATGCAGGTGTCTCCTCCAGTACAGATTCAACGTCAAACGGATTCCCACAGGATACCACAAAGCCATCTTCATAGCAAAAAAAGAACATTTCTCCAAAACCATCTCAAAAGCCATAAACCGCCCTCGAGCACTCTTCAAACTAGTTGCCCAGACTATGAACCTCACCTGGTTAGAGTCTCCAGCAAACGAAACACAAAAATTCTGCAATGAGTTATCTGATTTTTTCATAAAAAGTGTACCGAAGCACTGATATGAACTAGTAAATAAATAAATAAGTGACAAATACTAGAAGATGACCAAATAATATAGCTGCAATTATTGTAAAGTCACGTGTCTAGTGATGAAACCGGTCGGGAGGAGCCAGTGACAAGCAGTGCTGTGTGTACACTGTTGGTGTGTGAGGAGATCCCAGCTGTTAGCTGTATGCAACTGACCTTACCATATGCGATTTATTCTGCTGAAAAGTGGGAGTGAAGTTTACCCTTAGTTTATAGGGAATATACATTACACTACCTGCGCAATGGTCTCTTTTTTTGTTGTTTCATACTGCGGAAGTTCTTTGAAAGCCAGAAGCCAGCCCATGCTAATAAACAGCTGAATATATGAGCAAGCCATGTATCACTGGGGATTACTCATTGAAACCTGCCTATATTCATCAATCACCAAAGACGTTATATTTCTTCACAGCGGTATGCTGTCCTATTGAGATATCTGTGCACTGTGGTTCATCACATTAATATATCTTTTCTTTCTTTCTTTCTTTCTTTCTTTCTTTCTTTCTTTCTTTCTTTCTTTCTTTCTTTCTTTCTTTCTTTCTTTCTTTCTTTCTTTCTTTCTTTCTTTCTTTTCTATTGTGTTTAATAATTTATTATCACATTGATATTTAGTTATAGGATTTTGTTATGGTGAAGGATGTTATGTTATTTATAATAAGCTCCATTTGATTATTTTGCACATGAATCACTGATTAACCGTGTTATATTGGGAGGTTAATATTAGCGCATTATACATTCCGAATATATATCTGATTTTTTCATTGACAAAATCGCAACCATTCAGGAAATAATTCAGCACAACATAGTAAGAAACCCCACTCGGTCAGAGCAAGAAGACAAAAACCACACAAAGATTCTACAACCACCGAGATTCTACAACCACCGAGATTCTACAACCTCCGAGACAGCACATCGCCAAACGACATTATTCCCACAAAACTTCTGAAAGAATGTACCAACATCTTGGCACCCATCATATCATACCAGGCACTGGAAAACTGTCTCTCATTGATCGACGATTGGATGATGGAGAGCTCCCTTAACCTCAACGGATCCAAAACAGAACTCCTCTTCCTCCGCGCAAACCGAAACAAAAACCCTGGCACGATGTCCACACCACTCACCATCCTCGGACAACCCATCACCCCCAGCACTAAAGCCAAAAGCCTCGGAGTCATCGTTGACTCAAACATGACAATGAATGCACAAATAGGATCAGTAGTCAGCGGATTCCACTACCTTCTTCGCCTATTGCATAGACTCATCCCCTTCATCCCGGAAGGAGATACAGCAGCAGTAGTTGGAACAATCATAAATTCCTGACTCGACTGCGCAAATTCCCTCTACCTAGGACTTCCAAAATACCAAATTTCACGTCTACAAATCATCCAGAACACAGCAGCCAGACTGGTAACTGGAAAAAAACTCTGGGAATCAATCACCCCGTCCCCGAGGACCCTCCATTGGCTAGCCATGAAGGACCAAGTTACATTTAAGACCCTCTGCCTCACTCACAAATGTACAAAGGGAAGAGCCCTGCAATACCTCTGCGACAAAATAAAGCACTGCACCCCAGGTTGCCCTCTCCGGTCAACTAACCAGAACCTCCTCCACATCCCCAAGACCCATTATAAATTAAAAGTCGAACGAAGGTTCGCAGTCCAAGGACCACGGCTATGGAACGCTCTACCCTCGGAAGAAAACCATCTGGCCTTCAGGAAGAAGCTCAAGACCCATCTCTTCTGAAGACCCAGGCGGACACTGGCAGCAAAAGCGCCCTGAGGCGATTTAGTTCGCATATGTAGCGCTATACAAGTTATTCATTCATTCAGATCCTGAGGTCTGGACAGCTGAGCTTGTATGTAGATCTATACTTTTCCTTGGGTAAAAACGAAATTAGGCCCCACTCTGTTTCCAGCTACTAGACAGTGAGATTGATTATTAATTTAAAGAGCCATTAAGAGGGCTCAACAGGTTGGAGAAGTTGGGGCAAAATGTGACTTTTACAGGAAAAGTCAACAATTTCATAGAACTTCTACAGCATGTAAGGTAAACTCCATATATAGATCTCTCCAATCCATAAATAGAACTGTTCCAGTGAACACTTGTACATAGAAGTACATACTGTTTTTTTTTCAGCTCTGCGTAGATTTTTATTTAACTTTTACCAGTAGATAAAACGGGAGCTTCAAATGTACTAAGTGCTTGTAGAAGGCCTATATACAGAATTATTGGTAATTTTCTTTTTCTGATTTAGTGCAGTAATACATCTAATCCTATTTTACCCAATTGCTAAGAAATGACTACATTTATTTTTTCTTAAGCTGTGCTACTTGTAAAATACTCTTAATAATTCTGCATGGGGAATTTCCATTATCCTCTGAACACCAGCTGACGTTTCACATTTGGTTGACAGTTGTGTGCTGGGTGCTGAAATGAGATACAGTGGAACCTTGGATTACGAGCAAAATCCGTTCCAGGAGAATGCTTGTAATCCAAAGCGCTCGCATATCAAAGCGAGTTTCCCCATTGAAGTCAATGGAAACGAAGATAATTCGTTCTGCATTGACTTCTATTGCATGCAATACCGCATGTGGCCAGAGGTGGGGGGGCACCGGAGAGCCTTGGAAATACTCAGGGACAGCTCGGCTTAACTCGAAAACCCTCGGAAAGGCTCGGAAACACTCAGGAACTGAGTATTTCCGAACGGCTCTGAACTGTTCCAAGTGTCACCGGCGCCCCCGCATCTCTGGCTAAATGCGGTACTGCACACCACATTAGCTTGAATTCTGCTCGTTTTGCAAAACAACACTCATAAACCGAGTCAGGATTTAAACGAAAAAAGTTGCTCGTCTTTCAAAACGCTCGTTAACCGCGTTACTCAATAACCAAGGTTCCACTGTACTGTTATTTTGGCATTGAAGAAGATGATCGTGCAACATTTGGGTAGGTGCCAAGAAGCAGGGGTATACAGTGAGGGAAAAAAGGTATTGGAGCCCCTGCTGATTTTGTACGTTTGCCCCCTGACAAAGAAATGATAGGTCTATAATTTTAATGGTAGGTTTATTTTAACAGCGAGAGACCCCTATCAATCAGCAAGATTTCTGGCTCCCAGGTGTCTTCTACACAGGTGAGATTAGAAGCACTCTCTTAAAGGGAGTGCTCCTAATCCTTGTTACCTGTATAAAAGACACCTGTCCACAGCAGCAATCAATCAATCAATTGGATTCCAATCTCTCCACCATGTCCAAGATCAAAGAGCTGTCCAAGGATGTCAGGGACAAGATTGTAGACCTACACAAGGCTGGAATGGGCTACAAGAAGCATCGCCAAGCAGCTTGGTGAGAGGGTGACAACAGTTGGTGCGAATATTCGCAAATGGAAGAAACACAAAATAACTGTCAACCTCCTTCAGCCTGGGACTCCATGCAAGATCTCACCTGGATTTTTTTGTTGTTATTCTGTCTCTCACTGTTAAAATAAACCTACCATTAATATTATAGACTGATCATTTCTTTGTCAGTGGGCAAACGTACAAAATCAGCAAGGGGTCAAATACTATTTTCCCTCATTGTAACACAAAGAAATACATTAGGCTCAGAAGACGTCTCAGACTTTAAGACTTTAAGGATCATTGCCTAAGTAGAAAAAGATCATCAAGATATATCAAGTATATAGGTAAGTAGTTATAAATGCCAGAGGGATTGGAGAAGGATGAGGGGAATAGGAGGAGGAAGTAGATGAGGAGGAGAAGGCAGAAAAGAAAGAGGTGAGGTCGGGTAAGGAAGAGGAGAAGAGGTAAGATGAGTAAGAGGAGGAAGAGAAAGAAGAGGAGAAGGAAAATGAGAAGGAAGAGGAGTAGGAAAAGGAGAAGAGGGAACAGAAGAAGGAGGAGGAAGATGAGGAGGAGAAAGAAGGGAAGGAGAAGGAAGAGGAGGAGGAGGAGAACAAAGCAGAGATGAAGGAAGAGGAGGAGGAGCAGCAAGAGGAAAAAACAGACGAAGAGGAGGAGAAGAAATAGAAGGAAGAGGAGGAGATGGAGAATAAAGAAGAAAAGAAGGAGGAGGATAAGAAGAAGGAGGAGGAAAGGAAGAGGGGCAAAAGAAGGAGGAAGAGGAGGAAAAGGAAGAGATGGAGAAGAAAGAGGAGAAGGAGAGAGAGGAGAAAGAGGAGGATGAAGGAGAGAAGGATCAGGAAGCAGAGAAGAAGAAGCAAGAGGAGAAGGAAGGGGGGACGAAGGAGGAAGAAGAGGAGGGGGAAGAGAAGGAGGAGGAAAAAGAGAAGAAAGAGGAGGAAGAGGACGAGGAGAAGGAAGAGGGGAAGAGAAGAAGGAGGAAGAGGAGGAGGAGAAGAACAAAGGGAAGCAGGAAGAGAAGAAAGAGGAGGAGGGACAAGAGAGAAGGTAGAAGAAGAAGAGGAGGGACAAGAGAGAAGGTAGAAGAAGAAGAAGAAGAAGGTAGAAGAAGAATAAGATAAAAAGAAGTAGAAGGGAGAAGAGGGGAAGGAAAATGAGGAGGATAAGGAAGAGGAGCAGTAAAAGCAGGAAGAGAAGGGGGAGAAGGAAGAGGAGGAGGAAGGAAAGAAGAAGAAGGAGGGGGATAAGGGGAAAGAGGAGGGGAAGCGGGAAGAGGCAGAAAGAGGAAGGAAGAGTTGGAGGAGGAGAAAGTGGAGGAGGAGAAGTTAGAGAAGAAAGATGAGTAAGACGAGGAGGAGATGGGTAAGTGAGGGAAGAGAAGGATGAAGCAGGGGAAGAAGATGTATAGGAGGAGGAACAACGAGTAGAGGAGGAGATGAAAGAGAAGCAGAATGAAGAGTATGAGAAAAAGGAGAAGGGAAAGGTATAGGAGGAACAGACAAAAGAGGTGGAGGATAAGAATCAGTCAAAGGATGAGAAAGAAGTGGAGGGGAAAGAAGGAGAAGAAGGAGAAAGAAAATGCTCACAGGTTGTATAAACTGGTCATAAAGTTAAAATAAATGACTTTGTGCATAGTTATATAATGATGTCATATATTGTCCTACCTGTGAGGGATATTTATGAATTCAATGCCCATTCCAAAATTTAAGGTGGAAACGTGTTAAAAACAAAACATCAGGAAAATAATTTGAGCACGAAATAACAATGAATCCCCAAATATTCAATAAAAGTGAAATCCTTTTTCCTGTCCCTTATGTGGTGCAGCGGTGCAGGGCCTCATTAAGACATTGTATATCCAGACCTGGCCCCAAATTAAACCCATAAACACCCAGAAGAAAATATTCCATAATGTTTCTCTTAGTGAAATTTCTGCTAGGCGTTTTTTTCCTCCAGGCGATGGATTAATACAATTTTGTTTCGCCGCTTTTCTATGGTTTATATGAAATTTTATAGCGAGTAACATTGTGCCAGAATGACCGTTTATTTCAAGGGGTGATTTGCAGCACGGCGCTGGTCTCTGTGGCACAATCTATTTGGGGAAAGTTAAACATTGCTAAACCCAGATGCCACAGACATAAAAAGTCCTTATTAATGTCCACCCGGCCTCAGAGCTCGCACTGAACAAAGTACTGGCGGTAATATTTTTGTGATACAGCAGCGCTGGATAAAGCTATAGATTGTTCCATGTATTATAAAGACATACAGTGTGGATATTATTTTATAATAGGACAATGCCACCTTCGTAGGCTTTTTTGCTCTCTCAGAAAGGTGCAGGGCTCCACCACCTATCTAAATGAAGAAACTTAAGAAGGATGAGACTTGTGGATAACCTACATGGACAACAAGGGACTTTGTGTTCATAGATCTGTGTTGAAACATGTGCTTAAAGTCATGCATGGTGCGTTTTGCTCATCTGCTGTCATAAACTGTTTTGAAGACTCCAATGGACAAAATGAAGTACACAGTGTTATTAACAATATACTATTCCAAAATTTTAAATTAATTAAGGGAACTATCTTCCCATAATATACACGTTACTGAAAAACCTAAAATCCCCAAAAAATCCCAGCCCCAAAAAATAGAACTATCAACAATACCCCATATGTGGCAAAACCAATCAACACAGAGCTCCCTCAAAATACAGATTCCAATGTGTTTGTTGGAGTCTTAAAAACAGTGTTTGATTGCTTTTAGGTGAGCGTTGATCCACTGTAGACTGGGGATAAATCTAGCAGAGGGTTTGTAGGTCCTAATTTTGTTTGTTTGTTTAGTTCTCAGAAGCATGTTTTTCTGGGAGCTCATTCCTTTTCCCATGTTCCTATAGTGGATCATCCTAACTCTTGTTTTAATTTTGATTTCACTCATGTTGGCTTGTCCCTTTCTAGTTTGAGGTTCCTACTTCATTAGTCCCGAAATTGAGGAGATCTGACTATCCTGATTTCTTTGGTACATCATTTTAGGGACTATGTTTCAGTTGATGACTTTGTATTGTTCACAAATCTCTTACTTTTTTTTTCCTATCTCCCACTAGTTGTTGCCAGTGGGTAAACTTGAGGGCCTGGGAGTTACCCCTTGGCCAGGTCCAACCACACTTGAGTAGGTAAGGGTAAAAACAAGGTTCTTCTGAAAATCTAAATGCAAAGTGAGCCTATATCTGCCACTATAAAATAGGTTTCCAATCCATTTTCTTGAGAGTCTTGATACCTGTTCACTCACCCTGGACTGATTTTACTAGATTCACATGCCATTTCTCTGTTGACTTTCTGTGACATTCTCAGGTAATGTCCAGGGGATTGCCGGTGTAGCGTCATATATGGTGACCCATCACATTTGGCTACCCGCTGGACTGCGCATGCGTAACGCCACCATATGCTTTCCAACACCGTAGCAATCTGCGCTTGTGCAGAATTTTGTGGCCACACCCCTGAGTCCAGGTTCAAGCCCCACCATTCAAGTGGACATAGAGTTAGATTACAATTATGCCGTGCCCAAAGCGTGGCGAGCGAAGTGAGCCCGCGAGGGGCCCTGTGGCAAAGTGGTCTTACAACAGTGTTGGAACGCATATGGCGGCGTTGCGCATGCGCACTCCAGCGGGTAGCAAAATGTGATGGGTAGCCGAATGTGACGTGACACCTCCTCCACTGCTGGTCTTAGCAGGTACGTGGTTGCCATAATTGGCCTACAAGGGGTACCTGGGAATCCCAATTACAAGCGTTGGAAAGATCAAATGATAGGTTGATAAGCTTTGATAAGAAGTAGTATTACCAAACTTGCAGTTCTCTGCCTGGAGCAAGTATGCATGCCTAGTTTTGGCACAATTCCTGTGGCTTACTTAATCTGTCCTGGTATATGAGCTAGGCAGTGGCCCAAAGAATAGACCTCAAGATACATGGTGCACTGCAGAATAAAAGGTTTCTCTGCAATTATGCTATGTATATGGGGATGACTATGGCAGTCCATGATTGTGTTGGCATGAAGTGGCTACTTCTACCCAAAACTTATAGTAAGTCTACTGATCCCTGAGTTCCCAGATCTGCACACCTGCCTTGTCCAATATGAGGAGATCCCACTATTCCTGCTCTGAGTACCTGGGTTTGTACATCTGCTGTGCCCATTTTAAGGTACTCCCACCATCTCTAAGCTGAGTTCCAAGGTCTGTACATCTGTGCCCATTATGAGGTGTTCCTACCATCCCTAAGCTGAGATACCAGGTCTGTACACCTGCTGTGCTCATTATGAGGGATTCCTATCATTTAGGTGCTAAGTTCCCAAGTCCGCACCCCTGCTGTGTCCATTATGAGGAGACCCAACCATCCCTGGGCTGCGTTTCTGGGTCTGTATACCTGCTTTTCCCATTATTAGGGGTTCCTACCATCCCTGTATTGAGTTGCCAGGTTTGTACACCTGCTGTGCCCATTATAAAGAGACCCCACCATCCCCATGCTAAGTTCCCAAGTCTGCACCCCTGCTGTGCCCTTTTTTAAGGAGATCCCACCATTCCTGTGCCAAGTTCCCAAGTCTGCACCCCTTCTGTGCCCATTATAAGGAGATCCAACCATCCCTGTTCTGAATATCTGGGTCTGTACATCTGCTGTGCCCATTATGAGGAGATCCCATTGTCCCTGCATTGATTTCACAGGTCTTTACACCTGCTGTGCCCATTATGTTGTGTTCCCACTATCCCTTGGCTGAGTTCTCAGGTCTGCACCCCTGCTGCTGCTGCTGAGTTCCCACTACCTCCACTTGGACTTTATCTTTATATTATATAGCAGTACCCCCGTAAAGGGCTGCTAATAGACTCTGTACCCCACTGATTACCTCGACTCTGCAAATCCTCTCTTACCTCTGACACCCTGGGTTCCATCATATCACCAGCTGTGGTAGTAAATAGAGACTCACACAATATTAAAGAAACAGTTCAAATATGTTTACTGTAGTATCAAAACACAGGATACATATGTATATCAACTTTGGCCAATAATGGAAATACTCTTGTATACACCGCCCTTTATCTCAAGCTTATCTAGTAAACACACTATATTGGTGTAAAGTTCCCTGAATTATTAAATAGTATGGCTCCCTTTAGCAGTTCAATGCAATTTGAGCAGATGGGGAGAGAAAATTATGAAAAGGGCGAGGAAGGGTATTCCTTGAAATCCAGATGTCTTCAGCTAGCCTCTTTTTAGTTGTAAATAAAGAAATCCAAAAAGGTAAGATGTGAAAAAGTTAGCAAAGATGTGATTTATCCTGGTAATAGTATAGCTTCCTTCTTTTTATAATCCTAAAGATGTCATCTGATGTGGCTACTGGAATCAGTAATGAGTACTTAGCATAGGCATCTACTGGCTGTGTCCGTTATAACAGAGAGTTTAAAGGGGTTGTAAAGGTTCATGTTTTTTCACCTTAATGCCTCCTATGCATTAAGGTGAAAAAACATTCGGCGATTGCAGGCCCCCCAAGCCCCCCTTACATGAGTCCTCGAAAGTCCCACGTCTACGTCAAGAACGCACTTGATGCCTGCCCGGTCTTTTCGCCTGTTCTTGGCTCTTCATTGGATAGATTGATTGAAGCCATTGTCTCGCGCTGCTGTCAATCTACTCCAATGATGCGAGGGCCGGGGGGCGAGGCCGAGTCCTGTAGTCAGCGGCTTATCGACGCTGGATACAGGTCTCAGGGGAGCGCCCGCAAGCTAACCCCCCAGGAGAGCACTTCCCAGAGGGGGTTAGCTGATGCGGGGAGGAGCCAAGACAGCCGCCGAGTGACCCCGGAACAGGAGGTTCGGGGCCACTGTGTGAAAAAAGCAGCTTCACAGTGGAGGTAAGTAAGACATGTTTGTTATTTAAAAAAAAAAAAAAAAAAGTGAAGCTTTACAACCCCTTTAACTTCCGTGGGACTACAAGCAGTGACGGCTGGTGCTCAAAATTTTTTTGGGGGGGAAACTGAAAAATTCTGAAAAAAACCCCATCAATTGCAGCCTCCTTGTACCATCAATCGCAGCCACTGTGCCCATCAATTGCCGCCACTGTGCCCATCAAACGCAGCCACTGTGCCCCATAAAATGCAGCCACTGTGCCAATCAATTGCCGCCACTGTGCAATCAAACACAGCCACTGTGCCCCATAAAATGCAGCCACTGTGGCAATCAATTGCCGCCACTGTGCAATCAAACACAGCCACTGTGCCATCAAATGCAGCCACTGTGCCCCATAAAATGCAGCCACTGTCCCCATCAATTGCTGCCACTGTGCCATCAAACGCAGACACTATGCCATCAAATGCAGCCACTGTGCCCCATAAAATCCAGCCACTGTGCCCATCAATTGCCACCACTGTGCCCATCAATTGCCACCACTGTGCCTCATCAAACGCAGCCATTGTGCTATATCAAATGCTGCCAGTGTGCCCCCCGCTGGCCCACCATCTGCACTTACCTGACTCGGTGGGACAGCTCCTCAATGTCTTCTTCCACGCCCTCCACCCGTCCTCTGCTATGATTGGACAGCCAATCAGGTGACGGGTAACAGATCCGAGCACCTGATTGGCGGAGGGCGGTTTAGTGTTAGGAAAGCGAATATTCCTTCGCTTTTCTAACACAGCTGGGTGACCTTTGAGCGACCAGCATGGTGCTCGCAGGTCACTTTTTTTGACGCCTATTAGAGCCTATGGCTCTAACCAGGTGCTTCAAAACCACCCCTCGCCGCTGTAATTCAGGCACCCTGCGCCCAAAAAGGGGCCTGGTGCCTGAATAGGTGGCGGCCATAGATAGATTCATGTAATAGATGAATCAAGCTATTGGTGCTAGAGGGGTGGCAGGAGAAACAGGTGGACAGGTGGATATTGCACACTCCATGTTAGACAGGTACAATGAAAATGTCAAGGTTGGAAACGGAGCTTGCATCTATGATAGGGGAATCTCATCTATGGAGACATCAAAAGATAAAAGAAGATGCCGGATGAGTCAAACCACCAGGCTTCAACTACAAATGAAACTCATTTTGGTCTGGAAAGCTGGAAAGGTTTAGGAATGGGTTTAGATGTGTATGTGTACTGTAGAAATTTCTTTTAATGGTTGTTACCAGGCCAGGGCCTTTGTTTGTAGAGAAGAAGCAGAATGGAGGTCTCAGATCTCGCCGCATAGGCCAATGACCGTCCCTTCCCAGCGTCCTCTTCTCTGTGTTTATGTGACTTCCCACATCTGCCGCCCTGCCTGGAACCCGGCCAAGCAGCCTAATGAGCTAATTACACTGTCTGGTGCTGGTTACAAGTCTCCGCAGCTTTTTACATCGACAATCGGGCATCTCTAAGCATTGTCCTCTGAAGCTTTGCTCAAGGCCCGCAATATGCCGATGTTTTATATTTTTCCCTCTTAAAGCAGTGAGTCAATTCCGACCAGCCCCGGTTGACCCCATGGCCCTGGCTACGTCTAATGGAAAAGAAAAGGGCACCTTTTTCCTCTGAAAGATTAAAGGATTATTCTCAACTTATTGTGTAGTGAGATTCTCCCACATGCTGCTAATTATATCTGTCCATGCGCGGCTCCCTGCGCGCGGTTGAGATAGGGCTGGAGAGAGCAATGCGCTCCCAAAACTTTTATAGTTTGTCATGGAGTTTAGCATTTAACACCATGTCTTCTGAGGTATGTTCTTAAATTACCTTGTTTTCAAGGGGTTAAAAGAAACTCGGTTTTGATACGGCCGACACAAGAAGTCACCGTCACCTCTTGACTGTGCTGTCCGCTGTGGTTTCCGGGCTCCTTGCATTCCTCTAAAAGTTCAGGATGGCATCTCCTCTGTGATGAAGGAACCCAGAAGTGAACAGCATTTCAGCACCTCCAGGTTCAGAGATGTATTCTATGATTGGTTAGCTACAGAGGAGGACAGAGGTGACACTGGAGGTCTAATAGAACCCTAAAGTCTTCATAAAGGGGTCACAGGGTGCTCTGCTTGCAAGCAAGAATGTGGCGTCACTAGAGCTGCACGATTAATCGTTAAAGAATCGAGATCGCAATTCAATCCCACAATCTTAACCACTTCCTGCCCGGCCTATAACAGATTGGCATCCGGGAAGTGGTTCTGTCATAAGACATCCAGCAGGATAACATGCCGGTGCGCAACGCGGCGATCGCGAGTGCGGCGTGTCAGTCTGACACGGCACATCTACGATTGTGATAAGAAGCCTCTGACAGAGGCTTCTTACCACGTGATCAGCTGTGACCAATCACAGCTGATCATCGCGTGAACCAGGAAGTGCCGGTAAACGGGGAGAACTGATCAGCACACTGATTATCAGCACAGCCCCCCATCAAATGTACCCATAAGCTGCCAATCGGTGCCCAGTCAGTGCCCCATCATAACCCCCTGCCAGTGCCCAATAAAGTGCCAATAAGTGCCCACCACAGTGCAAATCAGTGCCCACCATAGTGCCAGTGTCCATCACATTGCCAATCAGTGCCCAGCATTAACACCTGTCAGTACCTGCCCAATTAGTGCTGCCCATCAGTGCCATCTATTAGTTTCCATCAATGCCACCTGTCAGTGCCAATCAGTGCCGCCTATCAGTGCCAATCAGTGCCGCCTGTCAGTGCCCATCAGTGCTGCATATTAGTGCCACCTATCGGTGCCCATCAGTGCTGCATATCAGTGCCGCCTATCAGTGCCCATCAAATCTACATATCAGTGCCTCCTCATCAGTGCCTATCAGTGCCACCTTATCAGTGCCAACTCATCAGTGCCCATCGGTGCCGCCTCATCACTGCCCATCAGTGCCGACTCAGCGCCCGTCAATGAAGGAGAAAACAAAATTTTATAAAAGAAACTAAGAACTTTTTTTTTTAATAAATGTCGGTCTTTTTTAGTTTGTTTAGCAAAAAATAAAAACCACAGAGGTGATCAAATACCACCAAAAGAAAGCTCTATTTGTGGGAAGAAAATGATAAAAAATTAGTTTGGGTACAGTGTAGTATGACCGCGCAATTGTCATTCAAAGTGTAACAGCGCTGGAAGATGAAAATTTGGTTAAAAAAGCATTTTCTCAATTCAGTGTAAAGAGTTCTCTGCTCAAGGCGACAGCTGTAAAAAAAAACAAATAACAGGCAGCCTGCCAAGTTTCTCACAACATGGCTTAGGTGGAGATTAAGAGAAACATTGTAACATTTAGTTCTTTTAAATCAAAGGAATGAACTTCGGTCTGTAGATGAGGGCAGTTTAACCACTTAAAGACTAAACCTTTTTCTGGCTCTTGTTTCTTACAAGCTAAAATCAGTATTTTTAGCTAGAACATTACTTAGAACCCCCAAACATTTTATATATTTTTTTTTAGCAGAGACCCTAGAGAAAAAAAATGGTGGTTGTTGCAATATTTTATGTCACACTGTATTTGCACAGCGGTCTTTCAAACGCAATTTTTACTGGGAAAAAATACACTTTAATGATTTTAAAAAAATACTAGCCCATTTTTTTTGTATAATGTGAAAGATGATGTTACGCCGTGAGAATCGTGAGAAAATCGTGATCTTTATTCTAAGCAAAAAAAAACGTGATTCTCTTTTCAGCCAGAATCATGCAGCTCTAGCCGCCGTGTGCCATCTGTTATATTTCCTGGGCTCTTGCGTTCCTCTGAAAGCCCAAGACAGCAGTGGGCTACATCAGGAGGCCCAGTGGGAGGAACTCAAGGAACATCCTTTTTCCGTTCACTTCTACAATGAAGGAACCCGGAATTGAACAGCATTTCAGCACTTCCAGGATCAGAGATGTCTTTCTATGCTTGATTAGCTCCTCTGACCACATGCGGTACTGCACACCCCAGAGGCTTGAATCCTGCTCATCTTGCGAGACAAACGCTCGCAAATCGAGTCAGGATTTAAAAAAAAAAAAAGTAGCTTGTATTGCAAAACGCTCATAGACCGCGTTACTCGTAATCCAAGGTTTTACTGTAGTTGTATATAAAATGCACTTTTTATTTATCAAAAAGTGTTTCCCAGCGCTAAACCTTTCATCCAATTTCTAAATTGCTGCATTTGTAAATTTTAAAAGCCAATATAAAGGGATAGTAGTGATAAAAAATAAAAAGCACTTGTGAGTTTAACTATTATTTTTTTTTTAATAATTCTCCTTTAAGGGGCGTGGTAAGGGGTGTGTCCTATGCTTACTTACTTTTGCTAATAGGTGTCCCTCGTTTCCATCTCAAAAAGTTGGGAGGTATGAGTGCATCTCATCTCCCTTACCTTGTGCTGCTGCCGATAAGAAGCGGGAGGTGGGGGGGGGAAGTGGAGCTGGGAAGCAGAAATTGCAGAGTCTGGAGCAGGACCAGAGGAGGGCTGCAGGATCTGGTGGAGGTGTTCTGTCCTCCTCTCTGCTGCCAACTGCTGAGACAAGGTTGGGGCGGAGAAGAGGGGGGTGCCGCAGCTGCAGGACAGGTGCAAGGGCCAACATGAAATGACTTCGCGGGCTGGATTTGGCCCCTGGGCCTTGAGTTTGATACATGTGCTCTGTTCTGTATGAAGAGTAACATTTGACCTGGAGAGAACCTGGAGAGCCTATTAGCATTGATTTTTGCACAGACCTAATGTACATGCATTCACAGGATTAAAAAATCATTTTTTTATAAGTACACCCCATACAGTACAAACAAGCAGAATAAAGCTCCCTGCTACCGACATAATCACAAAAAATAAAAAAAGAGATATGCATATTAGTGCAAATGGGCCAAAAAAGACATCATTTCTAACCTGAACAACGCCAGGCTTAAGCCAGCCATACACTTTACAATCTGTGCAATCTCTGTACAATCTCCTTTAAAGTGATAATAAACATAGAATGTTTACCGTAATTGTCATCATCCCTCTCATTTATGTATATGGATCATGCTAATGTATTTAGTTTAAGTAAAAAAAATATATACCTTATTTAAGCATTGCTGTTCAGAGGCCACACAAAGTTTCCCAGGTCTTTCTTGTCCATCGATCAATATTCTATATCCCGCCCTTATAACGTTTAAAGCGTTTGTATAGCCAAAAAAAAAAAAAAGTCGATTCTGGTCCCTTAAAGCAGATTACACAGCACAGCGCTTAAGCTATGTAATCTGCCCCCCTCTAAACTGTAAAAAAAAAAAACACCTAAACCTACCACTTCCTTTATGCCCTCTCTAAACAGACCACGATAACCAGGGCAGCTCCGCCCTGATCACCGTGGTCAAAGTGCCTTCCTCTGTGATAGGCTGCCTGCTCTCCTCTCTCCCCCCTCACCCCCTCCTTCCTCCCTGTCAGCGCCCTCTCGGTCTGTCTCCGGCCCCGCCACCCTGCCGCTATTATTTTATTATTAAAATATACAATTTGTCACTGCCAGCCTCTCTATTAGAGGCTGGAATAGCACACTGTGTATGTTTTATTTAAAAACGAGCGCTGTAAATACTGAATATCAGCTGTCTTCAGGCCGGTCACATGACTCGCAGCCGCTTTCCAGCTCCGATGGGTGTCTTCTGCGGAGGAGACGAGCGGCCACGTGATCTCCCTTTGATATCAGAGGGAGATCACGGCCCCTCCCATAGAAGACATCTATCAGAGCTGGAAAGCGGCCGCGAGTCACGTGACCGGCCTGAAGACAGATGATATTCAGTATTTAGAGTGCTCTTTTTTAAATAAAACATACACAGTGTGCTATGCCAGCCTCTAATAGAGGGGCTGGCATAGACTTATATATATGCCTTAACAAACACCTTAAGCAATATGAGTACATGGAGGAGGAGGAAGGGACTGTCACTTATCCCTGTGTATACGCCCACACGTCTGACTGTATAGTCACATGGGCTGCTCAAATAAGAAAAAGGAGAAAATTAACAGCTTAGAAGGAAACTGAAACGGGAACATGCTCAGTAGAGGTCAACAGCTGGTAATTGCAGCATGGGAATTGTAGTTCCAAAACCTTTGGGGTGCCAAGGTTCGCCATGATTGGATCGTGTATGGTCAGCCTATAGGAGATTGTAAATTTAGATTGTATAGTGTATGGTCGGCCTTAGTGGGAATGGCGTTTTATATGATTCTTTTTTATGGTTCTCTTTAACCACTGTGAGGCCTAACCTACAATGCTCAGCAGGAGCAGCTGGTGTGCAATACCGAGCTCTGAAAATGCAATTAAACTTTCTTTTCCATTCTGTAAGTCCTGACGGTCGACCGCCGGACCTGCTGACCTTCCGTCCCTTTGTGACAGTCGCTCAGAGGGCAGCGCCACGCGCCGTGCGAACACAAACAGCGGCGCCCTAGCAAGCAAGCCACGATTAAAGCTCCTGGAGATAAAAAGCTTGTCCTACATCAGACGGGCGCGCCATCATCACCCGAAGGTGACGCCAGCCGGAGACGCGATATCACAAACAACGGCGTGTAAACAAGCGGTGGGCGCTCGTCTCATCAGCGCACACAATAATCGCTCCCATTAAAAAAATGGGACGTGTATCTAGAGATCTCTGTAAACAGCTTCGCCTGAGAAATCCATCAGAATGTACAAAAGTGACCCCTCTGACCTGCCAGCTGCAATTAGGCTTCATTATGGTGGTGGGGCCTACCTGCCATCTCCCTGCAACGCAGCGGGTCCGGGAAACTTTCTTCAAAAACGAGAACAAGAAAAGGAGTTTTGTTTACTCCTTTGTGTTCTGCCATCAGTGGACAAAAATATGGAATGGCGGGAGCCGGGGAAACATCGTGAGATCAATTGAGAATGCAAAGAGCAAGATCACACCAAACTTAGATCATTAGAAAAAAGAATATGGAGGAAAACCACCAATAAGTGTAACACTGGAAACCTTTACCATATCCCAATTTCAGAAGAAATTGCAAAGAGAGGTGCCCCAGGGATTGTACGGGCGAAGGACAGTGGCGGAACTTTCAGGGTCGCAGCAGCCGCACTTGCGACTGGGCCCTGCAGTTCAGCCGCTGTGGGGGGGCCCCAAGACCCAGCATCTTCCCCTGCACCTCTGGCTTTCAGTTTGGGATGCAGTGGGGGGGGGGGGGGAGTGGGAGGCGGCAATCGGCAGCTGGTGCTCCCGGGGCTTGTAGTTCTCCTCCCGAGTGTATACAGTGGAGAGGGGAGGGGCCTCTGCCCCGGGAAGCTATCAGTTTCACTTTTCAGTGAACAAGTGAGTCGCTCTGCTTGTACACTCTTGCTGATAGCTGTCCAGATCAGAAGCCCCTCCCCTCACCACTGTATACACTTGGGAGGAGAACTACAAGCCCCAGGGAGATTGCATGGTCCACAGGCACCATAGAGCTGCCGATTGCCGCCTCCCACCTCCCCCTTTGCTGGGGGTTGGAGGTGCACAGACAGTAGAGACCAGCCAGGTACACGGGGAACCTCTGGAAGGGGGTGGCGGTGGCTGTCTGGGGACCCTGATGTAAGGGGGGGCCCTCTGGGGACCCTGATGTTAGGGGGGCCCTCTGGGGACCCTGATGTAAGGGGGACTCTCTAGGGACCCTGATGTAAGGGGGGCTCTCTGGGGACTCTGATGTAAGGTGGGGGCTCTCGGGACCCTGATGTAAAAGGGGGCTCTCTGGGGACCCTGATATAAGGGTATAAGGAGGGGCTCTCTGGGGACCCTGATGTAAGAGGGGAGGCTCTCTGCGGACCCTGATGTAAGAGGGGCTCTCTGGTGACCCTGATGTAAGGGGGGCTCTCTGGTGACCCTGATGTAAGGGGGAGCTCTCTGGGGACCCTGATGTAAGAGGGGAGGCTCTCTGTGGACCCTTATGTAAGGGGGGCTCTCTGGGGACACTGTTGTAAGGGGTGGGCTCTCTGGGGACCCTGATGTAAGGGGGGCTCTCTGGGGACCCTGATGTAAGGGAGGGCTCTCTGGGGATCCTGATCTAAGAGGGGGCTCTCTGGGGACCCTGATGTAAGGGGGGCCCTCTGGGGACCCTGATATAAGAGGGGGCTCTCTGGGGACCCTGATGTAAGGGGGGCTCTCTGGCAACCCTGATGTAAGAAGGGGCTCTCTGGGGACCCTGATGTAAGGGGGCTCTCTGGGGACCCTGATGTAAGATATATATATATATATATATATATATATATATATATATATATATATATATATATATATATATATATATATATATATACATATACACACACATGTATATTGTATACATATGTATGCCCGCCCAAGCGTATGACTTTCTTTACTTGCTACACTGCTATGGGCGAGATCTTTTGTAGGCCTAGCAATGGTGGGGGCCCTTCATGGTTTCTTGCATCGGGGCCCTGAAGATTCTAGTTACGTAGGTAAACCAGAAGTAACATTGTGTAAAAGCACCTCTCTTTGCAAACTTAGATCATTAAAACTATTGAATTAGAGTGTAAGCTCTTCTGGTACAGAGACTGATGTGACTGGCGCAGTGTTCTCTGTACAACATTATGGTATATGTCAGAGCTATATAATTGTATAATAATTATAGTGTGTGACTCTTGAGGGACACTAAAGTGTAAGCTCTTCTGGTGCAGAGACTGGTATAAATAGCTATGTTTACAGCACTGCAGTATATGTAAGAGCCATATACTGTATATATTTAAAACTTGTGTGTGACTGTGCTGGGGAAATTAGAGTTTAAGCTCCTCTAGTGCTCTGGGGGTGTAGCAAACAAACCACCCGACCCCCCTCCCATTCGTTCGTTCGGTCAGTCGATCGGTCAGTCAGTGGGTCGGTCAAACCCCCCGTCGATTGTCCATCTGTCCACCCATCAGCCCTGCACCATCCAGGCCATGGGCAGCTTCAGTGGCTTCCCTCTGCATCTCCTCCTTAGCCCCCTCCCCCCCTGCTCCTGGCCAATACGTTTGCTTCTCCTTACAGCCAATTGGGTCTTAAGACCCACTTCCTGACTGACTGGGAGGAGAAGCAGGAAGACAATAGTGAAAATTAATTAGCTATTGTCACACAACTGGGTGGGCTGAGGGCGTAGTGCTCTGCGCCCCGAGCCCACTCTTTTTTTAAGGCTAATTAGAGCCTTGGGAAACCTGATGCAAAAACTTAATAGAAGGATCAAGCTGTCATTGTCTGATTAGCAATTTCTGTGGCTGTGGCTGGCTGGCACCTGTAGCTGGCTGGCTCCTGTGGCTGGCTGGCACTGTGGGTGAGTGGCACCTGTGGCTGGCTGGGAGGCTGGCACCTGTGGGTGGCTACAAGCACCTGGGCTTGGTTGCACCTGTAGTGGCAGGCTGGCACCTGTGGGTGAGTGGCTGGCACTTGTGATGGCTGGGTGGCATCTGTGGATGGCTGGCACCTGTGATGCCTAGGCGGCTCCTGTAGTGGCTGGCACCTGTGGTGATTGGTTGGCACCTGTGGCTGGCTGGTACCAGTGCCACGCCACAATTTCTGCTGGTGAGAATCTGCATTCCAGGTTAGTTGGAGGATCTTTGTTATAAAGGGATACACTTGCGCGCTACTATGTGTAATTTTGTTTTAAAAAAATATAAAACCATCAACCTACGTTGAATATAGTCAAAATAAACTTAGAGAAGAAAAAATATATAATAAATGTATGGTGACCGTGAATTAGCTGCAACCACTTGGTAGTGTACCCAAAAAACGACGTAATCAAATGTAAAAGGAAGAAATAAGAGTGGTGCGCTTATTCAATAACGTGCCATGAATTATCATACTTAAAGAAGAAACATGATAAGTATCCAAAACATACAAATAAATAAATATAAATAAAGGTCCAACTAAAGCCCAATGGTAGGAGTCAGTTCAAATAGAGATAAAAATCTCATAGGAGTGACTTGATAGCAGAAAAAAAAGACAACACATCAATCCAAACATCGACTGTTAAATTTATGAATTTCACCTCCAAAAATGACCCAAAGGTCAAACAAGGTTCATCAGATAGCCAGATAATGAATCCTGCTGATGGATCTATAAAGACATCCAGGTCCCAAGTGAAGAGGAAGAACTACGTCCAGATCTTGGTATCAAAACATCTTGGGAAACTCCATATGTAGAGGAAACAGCTCGCTCCAAGAAATGGCACTTGTATAAATGGCGCTCAAAGGAAACAAAGAACAGCCATAGTGCAATATTGCCAAATAAAACATAAATTTATTAAGTAAAAAAAGCTGCTTACATCAAATAAGAATAAAAATCGCAGTAAGAAACAATGAAACAAGAAAGAAACAATGGGAGAAGTGACTTCCTGAGGAAGGCACGTGACCAGTGACGCAACGCGTCCGGTGGAGCCTTGTGACATCATTTCTGGTGGCGTTTTATGGAAGTGCGGTGAGGAGGCGAGTGTGTCACTACTCCCATTGTTTCTTACTGCTATTTTCATTCTTACTTGATGTAAGCAGCTTCTTTTACTTAATAAATTTACTTTTTATTTGGCAATAGTGCACTATGTCTGTTCTTTGTTTCCTTTGAGCGCCATTTATACAAGAAGTGCCATTTCTTAGAGCAAGCTGTTTCCTCTACATATGGAGTTTCCCGAGATGTTTTGATACCAAGATCTGGACGTAGTTCTTCGTCTTCGCTTGGGGCCTGGATGTCTTTACAGATCCATCAGAAGGATTCATTATCTGACTATCTGATGAGCCTTGTTTGACCTTTGGGACATTTTTGTAGGTGAGCGGCCAATTCATAAATTTAACAGTCGATGTTTGGATTGATGTGTTGTCTGTTTTTTCTTCTATCAAGTCACTCCTATGAGATTTTTATCTCTATATGAACTGACTCCTACCATTGGGCTTTAGTTGGACTTTTATTTATATTTATTTATTTGTATGTTTTGGATACTTATCATGTTCATTCTTTAAGTATATTAATTCATGGCACGTTATTGAATAAGCGCGCCACTCTTATTTCTTCCTTTTACAGTTGGAAGATCTTCCCATCGCTGCAGTTCTTGTCTTCAGGTATTTGACACTATGACGGACGCCGCATCACAATCATCCTCAGGGGCGTCTGCAATTGAACTTTGCTGTAACAGTCATCTGGAGGTATCTTTATTAATAATTGTATTTACCCGGGTATATGTGAACAATTCCACCAGGACTCCCATCGGGCCCTTGGCTAATAATACCTGTTTGTACATTGGATGTATGTACTGCTATTAATCTTTTCTTATATAAAGCTTGAATAATTTTTATAATGGTGTACATCAATATGCTTATGGTTAATATTATATGCTGGTTGCAGTAGTTCTTCTGCTCCCAAATTCTTTGATTAGATCACTGGTTAATTTTCCACTAATGGAAACCCCTCTGTTCCACTAATTTACCTACAGGTTTAGCATAATATGCTGATTAGGAAGGGCCATTTCTCATAACTCCCCAAAAGTGGGCTATAGGTGTGACATTAGACTGTAAGCTCCTGTAGACAAGGGTTTCTAACCACACACAGCACATTTCCAGGTTACACCATGACTCTTCTAACAAAATGAGCAGCAAGAATTCTGATTGACAGCAGCGTTTTGTGAGGGCCACATCGAGGAAAATTGAATCAGTCCTGACAAAGACCGCAGAACCGCCCTCAGATCAGGGCAGCCATCGGCCTTTGGTGCCACCAATTTCCGTCCCATCTTTTCGTAAGCCGGTTCTCTGAGCCCAGGGTGAGAAAAACAGGAAACAGGGAAAGGAAACAATTTCTTAAGCTAATTGAAATTAGAAACCTCAATTTCACGTCTATTATGAGCTAAGCGCTGCGCAGATGCGTCTGCCCGCCAGCAGAGTCTTATCAACGCCAAAAATCTCTTCACCTTTGTTTCTGGGAGAAGTTTGAGGCATGGAGAGCTGGGCCAGGTGCGCCGATCTAATTAGCAATACATTGAGCAAAAAAACACTTTTTAAAGACTGAGAAATTAGTTTGTGGGCGAGCAGAATACGCCAACGACAGCATGAAATCATACGCGGAAGACGCTGCAAGTATTGCCGCCACTCCGGGTCCCTGAGAAAATGAAATGTCACTTTATTTTAATCAGATCTTTAATTAACTTGCCATTTTCAGCTTGGAAAGACGCTTTGTTCTGTGATGCTGATTATTTCTGTAGAAACAAAAATGCCATTAAACAACATTCTTTGCATTGTTCGTAGTTTTGATTGTAGGAGAGACGAAATTAGAATAAGGCCTCGGACCAGGACACACATTTCTTTACAAAATTCGACAGATTTAAAGTGTATCTAGATCCAAAATCTTTTGTAGGATTGAGGAATCTGTGTCCTAAGTCTCATTCTCTGTCTCAAAAGTAGGATGTTGGGTGTCTGTTTAGATCCCTGATAGGTCACCAACCCCCACAGGGCTGTTAAAAATGTAAAAAAATGTAAAAAACGAAATTTATAAAAAACATTAATAAAATAAAAAAACATAATTAGGGGCTCATTCGTATTCTGGTTGCATAAATGATTGGTTTGTTTATGTGGCTGGAGCCACCTGTTAGGCTTTGTTCACTGTTCCTGTCATCTAGGCTGTATGGGGCCCCATGATTTCTAACAGTATCCCTGGTGTCATGTATCTTAGTTGGAGGTTGAGCTGAAGAGAAGGCTTCCCTTGCAGCTCTGATCTTAGGTACAAGGCTCAAAGTAGCACAGGTGCTGGTAGATGAGTTGCAGGTGAAACTCTTCTGGAAAGGATCGTGGTTGGTGGACCACTGGCACCAGAGAGAAGAACCTTGGAAATACGGTGTGTAGACTTGAGCAGGAGTACACTGAGAAGCAGATGTGGTCAAGGCAAGCCAGGGTCAGATGTGGTTTGGCAGGAGGAAACGTAGTCAAATCTAAATACAAAATCTTGTGTAGATTTGGATGGACTGTGAAAGCATAAGAACCCATGTCATGCAGGGCTGCTGATAAGGGGATAACACCTGCCCTCCTGTACGGGGCCCACGCCCCGTAAGTTCAACATGGGTGCATGGGCCCAGAGCAGTAGGAGTGAGCATATTCACTGGAACCAATCTCCCTGTGGCCCTCCCTGTGTTTACAAATGCTTCCATTTATGAATGAACAGGGAGCCTCTGTATAGAGCACTTTATGTTCATTCACTCAGCTAGCACTGCAGAGAATGGACTGAGGAATCTATGTCATCAGTCCCTTTCTCTGTCTCAAAACTGAGACGTTGTGTGTCTGTCTGTTTAGACCCCTGATATTTTACCAAGATGAGATGCAGGTGAGGTCCCCCAGGAAAGGGTCATGGTTGGCAGACTGTAGGGTGGCACCTGAGAGAACAACTTTGGGAACACGGCATGAAGACTTGAGGAGGAGAACACTGAGAAGCAGGTGCAGGAAACTGCCAGGGTCAGAGACATGTCAAGGCAAGCCAGGGTCAGACACGGTTAGGCAGGAGGAAGCGTAGTCAAGTAGCAGGCTGAGGTCAGTACCAAGGAAGCAGATAGAGTGTAGTCAAAGGTAAGCCGAGGGCGGTTTCTGGGTTTCACAGAACAAGGTCAGAAGCTAGCTGGGTCAGCAACAGATGATCAATCAGTTGTGTCCACAGGAAAATCTCTCCAATGGGACACAGGTGACAGATAAAACGTGATAGAGATTTACCAACTCCCTACTTTATCAAAGAAAGTTTTGGCCCGCCATATATCATATATTTTAAGGACCCCCTATGCGTTGCGCTAATGAAATGCATTACTAACTGTGCATTCAGGGAGCTTATTCATTTTGATTGGAGCGGCACACCTAAACGCAAGCCACAAGAGAAGTCAATCTTTTTTTAAACACATATATAAGAAAATGATTGTGTGACATTAGAGCGTAATTTTTTTAAATTAAAAAATCATACAAACATACAGTTCATTAATAAAAACATATTTACACAAAAATAAACAACAACTAAACAAAAACAAGCGTGCTTACATTAGCAAATAAAGAAAACCGTTTTCTGACAAGATAACATAGAAAGAAACATATTTTAATGTCAACTACAAACCCCAAACCTCAACTCAAATACAATCCAGGCTAAGAAACATTTTGAGATATAATCATCATCAGGATGCGATTCCAAACCCCCCCCATTACCCCCCCACATCATTCACCCCAACTTATACATCATTCACCTTGCACTCTGCACCAGCCACCTTCATGCCCTTCCCACCTCCCCCATCGTCTAATCCATCCCTCACTCCATCCGCACTTCTGCTATGCCGAGGAGGGGTTGGCACCACCGTATACACTCTGGTCCAGCACCCTCCGCTGCCTTCACTACACTAGGAGAAACAATAGGTGCGGACACAGACTTGACAACCACACTTTCTGACACTGACTGGGGAACCACAGACTGGGGGGACACTGACACCACAGACTGGGGGGACACTGACACCACAGACGGCATCACAGACACAGATTCTGATAGGACAGAGACACTAGGATCCCCTGGTACAACTTCCGCCAACTCAGACTCTTCTCTATCCAGACGGAAAAATTCCTCCACTAACTCTGGCTTATTGTGCAAAGCCTCAGGGCATCGGCTATAAGGGTGACCAACCTTATAACATAGGTTACATTTAATGATGTTACAGTCCCTCGCCAGATGCCCCAGTTCCTGACACAAAGAACACTTCTGTTCTGGACATTTAGAAGAGAAATGTCCCTTGACTCCACATTTATGGCACAGCTTAGGTTGACCAGGGTAGAAGACAGTAATCCTATCTCTATCAATAAAGGCAGAGGAGGGCAAATGCTGGACCACTTTCCCACGCACACAAAACCTTATTGACACTGACCACCCACCCGTCCAGATTCCTCTATCATCCTCAGTCTTTTTTAGGGGACACAACGTTTCACCAAACCTCCTCAACTAGACCCATAAATCCTCGGGGGGTATAGACTCATTCCTTGTCAGGATAGTCACATTCTTAATCAAGCGCCGACGTGAGACAACTTTGGGGACAAGCCCCTTCCAGTCCAGCTGGCCCCTATATACATGCTCAAACAGCTCCCAAAACAGATCCAGCGACTCTGGACGCACAAAGGATAAATCATATTGATAGGAACCAGCCGGACTGATAAGCGCATAAATATCCTCTGCCTTAAATCCCATGGCTAGGATCTTATCCACAACCACCCTCCTGATAGGTGGAATATCTTCTCTCTCTCACCTGAGCTGTACCACATTTCTGCATTTAGTGGAAGAAGGTGCGTTAGGTGAATATATATAGCACAACTGGCTCCCTTCCACCAGCAGCAGAATGACTTTGTCCCGACACAGCCTTAGCATAGTTCATAACTGGGACAGATGACACATTAACTGGCTGCATAGGAACCTCTGAAATCTGGTCTCACATTTTTCTCTTAACACACCGGTGCTCTCCTTCAGAGAAGCAACCAACTTCTGCTGCTTTTTTAATGCCTCCTCCAGAGACTTCAGCTTGGAGACTTCCCTCTTACTGTTTCCAGACTTACTTTGCAGAGATTTCTTTTTCCTGAGATCTTCTGTCATGACAGAAAGTTTCTGCTCCTCTTTAGCAATGCAACGAAGTCAGTTCACCACTTTATCCTGGAGGACTGGTAAGGACTCCCCTTGCATAGAGACAGGCCCAGGATCCATTGGGGCCTGAGCACATGGAGTAGGCCTCAGTACCTCTGGAGAGCCTCCACCTTCGTCTTCCCCAATATGGTCCATGCTTGCCTGGGAAAAGCCTGCATGAGAGGCCCCAGGCTTTGCTGCTTCTCTCAGCTGAGATCACAACGGAGTGAGCCAATAGCACCCTGCAGAACAGCACCACCTGGTGGAGAAGCTCCTCTGGTGCAGAGACTGATGTGACTGGCTCAGTGATCTCTGTACAGCACTGTGGTATATGTCAAAGCTATATAAATATATATTAGTAATAGTATGTGACTGTTTAGAGACATTAGAGTGTAAGCTCCTCTGGTGCAGAGACTGAGGTGACTGGCTCAGTGTTCTCTGTACACCACTGTGGTATATGTCAAAGCTATATAAATATACATTAGTAATAGTGTGTGACTGTTTAGAGACATTAGAGTGTAAGCTCTTCTGGTGCACAGACTGATTCAAATAACTATGTGTACAGAACTGCAGTATAGAGCCATATACTGTATCTATTTAATAATAATAACAACTAAACAAAAACAAGCGTGCTTACATCAGCAAGTAAAGAAAACCATTTCCTGACAAGATAGCATAAAAAGAAACATATTTTAATGACAACAAAAAAGATACTACAAACCCCGAACCCCAACTTAAACACAATCCAGGCTAAGAAACATTTTGAGATTTAATCGCCATCATGATGCGATTACAAAATCCCCCCCATTAACCCCTCCCCCCACATCATTTACCTCGACTTCCACATCATTCACCTTGCATTTTGCACCAGCCACTCTCATTCCCTTCCCACCTCCCCCTCCATCATCATCCAGTCCATCACTCACTCCACCCCTCGGTGTCTGACGACCTCCAGCCGCACTTCTGCCACGCCGAGGAGGAGGGGTTGGCACCACCATACACGATGGTCCAGCACCCTCCACTGCCTTCACTTCACTAGGAGAAACAATAGGTGCAGACAGACTTAACAACCACAATTTCTGGCACTGATTGGGGAACCACAGACTAGGGGGACACTGACACCACAGACGGCCTCACGGACACAGATTCTGACGAGACACTAGGATTTCCTGGTACAACCTCCGCCAACCCAGACTCTTCTCTATCCAGATGGAAAAATTCCTCCACAAACTCTGGCTTATTGTGCAAAGCCTCAGGGCACCGGCTATAAGGGTGACCAACCTTATCACATGGTTACATTTAATGATGTTACAGTTCCTTGCCAGATGCCCCAGTTCCTGACACAAAGAGCACTTCTATTCTGGACAGTTAGAGGAGAAATGTCCCTTGACTCCACATTTATGGCACACCTTAGGTTGTCTACCAATAAAGGCAGCGGAGGGCAAATGCTGGACCACATTCCCACACATACTCAACCTAATTGACACCGACCACCCACCCATCCAGATTCCTCTATCATTCACAATCTTTTTTAGGGGACAAAACGTTTCACCAAACCTCCTCAACCAGACTCGTAAATCTTCAGGGGGTATAGACTCATTCATTGTCAGGATAGTCACATTTTTTATCAAGGGCTTTCCTGAGACAACTTTGGAGACAAGCCCCTTCCAGTCCGGCTGGCCCCCGATATACATGCTCAAACTACTCCTAAAACAGATCCATCGATTCTGGATTCACAAATGACAAATCAAATTCAAAGGAACCAGCCGGACTGATAAGAGCATAAATATCCTCCACCTTAAATCCCATGGCTAGGATCTTATACACAATCACCCTCCTGATAGGTGGAATACCTCCTCCTTCCCACCTGAGCTGTACCACGTTCCTGCATTTAATGGAAGAAGGTGCGTTAGGTGAAAGTCACACAGCTGCCTCCCTTCCATCACCAGCAGCATGACCTTGTTCCAACACAGCCTTAGCATGATTCCTAACTAGGACAGATGACACATTAACTGGTTGCATAGGAATATTAACTGACTGCATAGGAACCTCTGAAATCTGGTTTGGTAAATTATCCACCACTTGATCCTCCCTCCTCCCCTCCAGCACAACAGTCCCGTTCACCATAGTCCCAAAAGTGCGACAGATACCAGCAGTCCCATCATTAAGTAAAGTCTTCTGTTTAGAAAAAACACCAGCTGTTTCAGCATTCATACTCCCCTCCTGCTCTGCAGTTTCAATGTTCATGCTACATTCCTGCTCTGCACTGTTAGTGACTATGTGGGACTCCTTGCAGCCAGCTAATCCTGCATTCCCTGCTGATTGCAAGGATCTGTTGGCAGGTGCAACCTCAGGAAAGTCCTCCACACACTGAGAGAGATTTTCAGCAAGCACTCCTTTATCATGATCCTCATCTGACGAGTTGGTGCCACTCAAGGGAGATTCCATTTCTGCTTTGGTCTGCAGCAATCCGCCATTTTCCTCAACCTCCTCCTGAGATGACCCAGGCTGCTGGGGAGGGAGGGGGGGGCAGATACTGACTCAGACATGACAGATCCTGAGACGGGGTAGTACTGGGGCCACCATGTGAAGCCACTTCCTTACCCCCCCCCATCCATACTGTCGCCGTTGCTCTGGCATTCACCCTCTGGCTGGTACTGGCACAGGCACTTTCCTTCATATGTTGGAATCTCTCCTCATTCTCACACTTTTCTCTGAACACACTGCTGCTCTCCTTTGGAGAGGCGACCAACTTCTCCTGCTTTTTCAATGCCTCTTCCAGAGACTTCAGCTTGGAGACTTCCCTCTTTATGCCCCGTACACACGGTCGGATTTTCCGATGGAAAATGTCTGATCAGAGCGTGTTGTCGGAAATTCCGACCGTGTGTGGGCTCCATCGGACATTTTCCATCGGATTTTCCGACACACAAAGTTGGAGAGCAGGAGATAAAATTTTCCGACAACAAAATCCGTTGTCGGAAATTCCGATCGTGTGTACACAAATCCGACGGACAAAGTGCCACGCATGCTCAGAATAAATAAAGAGATGAAAGCTATTGGCCACTGCCCCGTTTATAGTCCCGACGTACGTGTTTTACGTCACCACGTTTAGAACGATCGGTTTTTCCGACAACTTTGTGCGACCGTGTGTAGACAAAACAAGTTTGAGCCAACATCCGTCGGAAAAAATCCTAGGATTTTGTTGTCGGAATGTCCGAACAAAGTCCGACCGTGTGTACGCCCTAATACTGTTTCCAGACTTATAGGGCGTACACACGGTCGGACTTTGTTCAGACATTCCGACAACAAAATCCTAGGATTTTTTCTGACGGATGTTGGCTCAAACTTGTTTTGTCTACACACGGTCGCACAAAGTTGTCGGAAAAACCGATCGTTCTAAACGCGGTGACGTAAAACACGTACGTCGGGACTATAAACGGGGCAGTGGCCAATAGCTTTCATCTCTTTATTTATTCTGAGCATGCGTGGCACTTTGTCCGTCGGATTTGTGTACACACGATCGGAATTTCCGACAACGGATTTTGTTGTCGGAAAATTTTATCTCCTGCTCTCCAACTTTGTGTGTCGGAAAATCCGATGGAAAATGTCCGATGGAGCCCACACACGGTCGGAATTTCCGACAACACGCTCTGATCGGACATTTTCCATCGGAAAATCCGACCGTGTGTACGGGGCATTACTGTGCAGGGATTTCTTTTTCCTGAGATCTTTTTTCATGAAAGCAAGTTTCTGTTCCTCCTTAGCAATGCGGCGAAGTCTGTTCACCACTTTATTGTAGAAGACTGGTAAAGACTCCTCTTGCATAGAGACAGGCCCAGGATCCAGTGCAGCTTGATAACACGGAATACGCATCAGTGCCTCTGGAGAGCCTCCACCTTCGTCTCCCCCCACCCACTGCATGGTGGTTGGGGGGGAAGCCTGCAGGACAGGCCCAGTCTTGATGTTTCCTCCAACTGAGACCAAAGCAGAGTGAGCCAGCAGCACCTTGCAAAACAGCACCACCTGGTGGAGAAGCTCCTCTGGTGCAGAGACTGATGTGACTGGCTCAGTGTTCTCTGTACAGCACTGCGGTATATGTCAGAGCTATATAAAAGGAATAATAATCGTTTGTGCTCTTATACAATGTAGCAGACACACAGAGAAGCAGAGGACAGCTATGACAATGAAAGTAGTGTTGTCTCGCCTTTCATTAACAGCATTTAACATGAAAGGAGCAATCTGCGAGATTACGCTTTCCGATATCCAGGGACAGCGATACGTTCTCTCCATTCTTTATTTATTATCGCAGATTGCACCATCTGCTGCCAGGAAGCGTTAGGATAATTAGCAGGTGGCGGAGGAGAGGGGAGCAAAATGGCAGCCTGATAAATGGCAACGGGCCCGCTCCACTTACCAACTCCTGTTTACTTCTCATGCGCTAAAATGAATGACATGTGACGAGAGCCCGTGACACCCCAACGCACACCGCCAACCTGTTGAGACAAACTACAGACAGATTTTCCTTTAAATTGCGAATTTGAATTTCATTTGATTTATATTGAGGAGGGGGAGGGGGCGGGGGGGGATTTAAATCATGTTTACTTTGTGAAACTGCAACATATGTTCATCTTTCCAATTTCAACTTTCCTGCAAATCATTCTGAATACGGGGTCCCTGGAAATATCCCAATTCTGAACAACGAGGAGCTTCACAACAAATCTGCCTCATCTCCTTCAGTATTGGTGGAGATCCGGAGTGTTTGTCTTCCGCACCCCGATCCTTTGATCACAGTTTCTTCTGAAAGCTAATGTACTGTGCAAATACAAAAGTGTTTATGCTGTTTTACACACAGGTCATAGTAATGAAAAGTTGGAAAAACCCTTGCTCTGTGTGTGGAAGCAGTGGAATCTCTGCAGAGGTCTGACACACCCCCTGCTAAGTCAAATCTATGACTGTGTAATCAGCAAAAGCCTATTCTTCCTGCTGATTGGAGAGCCCTAGCTGTGATTCAGCAGGGGGCATGCCGGACCTCTGCAGAGAGACCACAGCAGGGTGAATGTGCAATGCCCGATCTAGTGCTACACTAGTGTGAATGGGGCTTTTACCAAACAAAGGAATCAGTGAGCAAGGGAACCATTCTAGTATCAAGGATGATATTACAGTGATTCCCTTTCTGATTTATTCCTTTGTTTATTGGGAGGAGACTAGACCAGTGGTGGTTAACTTGCTTGATACAGGTGCCCCTCAGTGTGGCCCCTGACATCATCAAAGGGCCACACATAATATTCAGTGATTGTAAGGCTACAGAAAGTTGACAGAGACTGCAGACATACTACAGGAGATTGTTAGAGACTAGAGGCATACTATAAGAGATGGTCAGAGACTGCAGACATACTACAGGAGATGGTCAGAGACTGCAGACATACTACAGGAGATTGTTAGAGACTAGAGGCATACTACAAGAGATGGTTAGAGACTGCAGACATACTACAGGAAATGATCAGAGACAATTAGCTTATTATAAGAAATGATCAGAGACTACTAAGGTATTACAAGAGATGGTCAGAGACTGCAGACATACTACAGGAGATGGTCTGAGACTGCAGACATAGTACAGGAAAAGGTTAGAGAGTACTAGCATATTACAAGAGATGGTCAGAGACTACTAGCGTATTAAAAGAGATGGTCAGAGACTGCGGGCATACTACAGGAGATGTTTAGGGACTGCAGACATAGTACAGGAAAAGGTTAGAGAGTACTAACATATTACAAGAGATGATCAGAGACTACAGGCATACTACAAGAGATGGTCAGAGAGTGCTAGCATATTACAAGAGATGGTCAGAGACAATTAGCTTATTACAAGAGATGATCAGAGACTACTAAGGTATTACAAGAGATGGTCAGAGACTGCAGACATGGTACAAGAGAGGGTCAGAGACTACTAGCATATTACAAGAGATGGTCAGAGACTATAGGCATACTACAGGAGATGGTCAGATACTGCAGACATCATTCAGGAGACGGTCAGAGACTGCAGACATAGTATAGGAGATGGTCAGAGACTGGGGACACAGTTCAGAAGACACAATATGAGACTGCTAGAGATCACTGCTATTATAGAGCAATAATGAACAGATATTGCTGTATTCAGGGGCCCTGAGGGCTGCACAAAAAGTGCAAAAGGCCCACATGTGGCCCCTCAGGCTGCAGGTTGGGCATCAGAGCTCTAGATATAAACACCTCCCAACTTTTTGATATGGCATTGAGGGACACCTATTAGCAAAAGTATGTATCATAGGACACACCCCCTGTCACGCCCCCTTAAAGGAGAATTCTACAAAAAAAAATTAGTTAAACCCATGAGTGCTTTTTTTTACCGCTACTATTCCTTTATATTGCCTTTTTTTTTTTTTTTTTTAATATCTTTATTTATCATTTTTCATAACAATTCATTTCCCACAGGGGACAATTCCATCCTACAAATCCCCCAAGGTATAAAAAAATAATTATCCCCATAACCCATCTCCCTCCCCCTCTACCCCCCCAACCCCACTCCCCACCCTGCCCTGCAGGACATTGCTCGTAAGGAACACCTTACATCATGGTCACTCTATTCTTCATAAAAAATCCTTCCTTATTATACCATTTTTATAATCTCCTTTAAATAAGTCCAAGATCTTTTAAATTTAACCCAGCCTGTCCACTTCCCTGTGTGTTCTATCTCCTCATCGGGTTCCATTACCCACTCATCCAAACACTCGACATTAAATATTTCATTAAGGCTGAAGAGCCAATCTCGCATGTTAGGACTTGAAGAGTTCAACCAATTTAAAGCAATCTGTCTCTTGGCTACATCTAACATTATGGGGAACAAAGAGGATTTATAACTCTTAACTGGTTCCGAAGTCCCATGGAAGAGACAGACCCACGGGTCCTCCGCAATTTCCCTCCCCGTGATATCCTTTATCAATGATAAAAAATTTTTCCAGTAAACTTTAATGATGGGACACTCCCACCAGATATGGGCCATTGTGCCCAGATTTGAGCACCCCCTCCAGCAAGTATTGGCCTTTGTCCCATCCATTTTGCTTACTCTGTCTGGGGTGGCATACCATCTTACAAGAACTTTATAATGGGTTTCCGTTCTCCTGTTGTCTAACGCCGAGTAGAGGGCCAATCTCAAAATTTTATCTATCGTGTTCCTATTACACTGTGACCCCAGTTCCTGCTCCCACCTTTTGATGTAGGGAGGCACCACCAGCTCCTGTTCCACTCCCAATATTCTGTATATTTGAGCTATGCTACCACCTGATTGCTCCTTCGTACAAAGTTGCTCCAGCGGTCTGAGCTCTTCCATACTTCTAAGTGGCTTCGGTAATTTTTCAATAAAGTGGGAGAGCTGGAGGTACCTCCATCTATCCATAACCCATAATTCTGGTTCACTACTCAATTCCGTGAAAGTGCAAATTTTCCCCTTGCTAATAACATTTTTTAGTTGAATAGAATCCTCTTTTAACCAATTCCCTCCCACCTCCCTCCTCCCCGGTTCAAAAAAGAAGTTGTTTTTCATGTAAATCAAAGGTTAATTATGTGACCATTTGTGCTGTGTATGTATCATATCCCAATATTTAAGAGTGTTGTGTGTTAACGAGGATGTATTAGTACTAAGTGCTCTAAATTTTGGAGGATTCCAAAGTGAATGCGCCAGATTATTGTTACTCAAGGAGTGCTCAATATCCACCCACCGCTTATCCGGCCCTTTTTTAACCCAATCAGTGACTCGTGAGAGCACTACCGCTATGTAGTACCTATTGAAATCTGGTAAAGCTATTCCACCTTTTTTTTCCCCTCTACTCAATGTTGCATAGGAGATACGTGTTTTTTTGCCACCCCAGACAGCTTCACTTATTAATTTCCTTATAGCCTTTAAGAAATACCTCGGTAATGGAATAGGCAACAGCTGGAATTTGTACAAAAGTTTTGGAGTTACAATCATTTTACCCACTTTTAATCGCCCGAACCATGAAAGGGGCCTAGACCGCAGCCTTCTCGCTTCTTGCCTGATGTCATCTAACAATGGGATATAATTTTTTTGAAACAATTCTTTGAAAGTATTAGCTAATTTAATTCCCAGATACCTAATTTCCTTTTTCCAGGGAAAGGGAAACACTGCAGCTAGATGGTCTTCTTCTTGCTTACCCAAACTGATATTTAAAATCTCGGACTTCCTGGGATTAATTTTAAAGTTTGAAACGTCTCCGTATCTTCTGAGGATCCGGAGCACATTAGGTAGGGTTATTCTGGGATTTGAAATAAAAAACAAAACATCGTCGGCGAATGCCGCTAATTTGTGTTCCTCAGTTCCCACCTTCACCCCGCTACAGTCAGGACTGTTCCGAATAGAGCAAAATATTTTACAGCGCACACATACAAGAATGACATTTTCTGCAGGGCTAGTTAAAAACACCTGAACACCTGAACATATTCAAAAATACGGGGGTTTGGTCACACTATATGGTCATATAGTGCTAAGCCCACTTACTGCGACAAAGTACCCCGAATTAGTGGGTCCTACACTAGTAATAGAATGGAAGATCCTTTGTCTCAACCATGGGAGCTGAACTCCTCTATGTGGGAGAACTGAAAGGGATACATCCTAAACACTGGTGGCCACTAAATAGGAGGTAATGAGGAGGGGGAGGGGTGCTCCAGCCCAAAAACCTGGTCAGGGCCTATTACAACATACAAGAACATATTTGGGGGGCACACCCTACAATGCATTTAAATTCAAGATGGTGCTGCTATAAGACCTACAAACAGTACAAAATATTTTACAGCGCACACATACAAGAATGACATTTTCTGCAGGGCTAGTTAAAAACACCTGAACACCTGAACATATTCAAAAATACGGGGGTTTGGTCACACTATATGGTCATATAGTGCTAAGCCCACTTACTGCGACAAAGTACCCCGTATTTTTGAATATGTTCAGGTGTTCAGGTGTTTTTAACTAGCCCTGCAGAAAATGTCATTCTTGTATGTGTGCGCTGTAAAATATTTTGTACTGTTTGTAGGTCTTATAGCAGCACCATCTTGAATTTAAATGCATTGTAGGGTGTGCCCCCCAAATATGTTCTTGTATGTTGTAATAGGCCCTGACCAGGTTTTTGGGCTGGAGCACCCCTCCCCCTCCTCATTACCTCCTATTTAGTGGCCACCAGTGTTTAGGATGTATCCCTTTCAGTTCTCCCACATAGAGGAGTTCAGCTCCCATGGTTGAGACAAAGGATCTTCCATTCTATTACTAGTGTAGGACCCACTAATTCGGGGTACTTTGTCGCAGTAAGTGGGCTTAGCACTATATGACCATATAGTGTGACCAAACCCCCGTATTTTTGAATATGTTCAGGTGTTCAGGTGTTTTTAACTAGCCCTGCAGAAAATGTCATTCTTATATGTGTGCGCTGTAAAATATTTTGTACTGTTTGTAGGTCTTATAGCAGCACCATCTTGAATTTAAATGCATTGTAGGGTGTGCCCCCCAAATATGTTCTTGTATGTTCCGAATAGAGGACAGAAGAGGTTCGAGGGACAGGACGAACAGGAGGGGGGAGAGCGGGCAGCCCTGCCTAGTTCCATTTACCATCCCAAAGGGTTTTGAGATGGCCCCGTTTACTCTTACCGCGGCCGTGGGGCTGCTGTATAGAACTCTGACCCAGGAAATAAACCTAGGTCCAAACCCCATGGCTTCCAACGTATTCATCAAGAACCCCCAGTCTACCCTGTTGAACGCTTTTTCGGCATCAACTGACAGGAATAGAGCTGGGGGCCCCCCACGTCTACAGAACTCCGACAGCAGCACCGCCCGCACCCCATTATCCCTGCACTGTCTACCAGGAACAAAGCCGGCCTGGTCCGGGTGCACCAGGCCGGCCATCAGGGGCGGACTGACCATTGAGCCACTCGGGCACTGCTCGAGGGCCCTGGGCCACTAGGGGGCCCCATCAGGGTTGTCAGCCTCAGGGGACAGTATGGACCAGGGACAGCCAATAGACAGTATGGACCAGGGACACTGTGTATACTGTGTGTACATGTATTTGTATACTGTGTGATTGTATACTGTGTGTGTGTATACTATGTGGCCCCATAATCTCTGATTGCCTGGGGGCCCCATAATCTCCTACTGCCCGGGGGCCCCATGAGTTGTCAGTCCGCCCCTGCCGGCCATACTCCCTTTCAATCTATTGGCCAACACCTTGGCGTATAATTTAACATCTGCGTTCAACAGGGATATGGGTCGGTAACTCGAACACAATCTGGCATCTTTCCCTTCTTTCAGTATCAGGGTAATCGTGGTGGTCAGTGCCTCGCCTTCCATCCCACACCTGGTACCGAGTTCATTCCAGTATTGGCACAGCCTGGGGACCAATAAGTGTTTCATTTTCTCTAAATAAATTGTAGTGAATCCATCCGGGCCTGGGCTCTTACCCTTCTGGGAGTCTCTCAGGGCGGCTAGAATTTCCTCTTCCTCAATAGGCTTATCCAAGAGATCCCTGTCCTCTATGGACAGCCCCATTAGTCCTGCTGCTTTTAGGAATTCTATGCCCCTAACTAACCGGGTACTATCCTCCTCCCCCTGTTGCCCTATAGAGTAAAGGTCAGCGTAGAACTTTCTAAACTCCTCTGCCATGCCTCCACTGGTCACTATTGCTTCCCCTCCTTTGTTGTGTATTTTGTCGATGAAGTTCCGACCTCTTTTTTTCCTTATTAATCTGGCCAAATGTTTACTCGACTTGTTCGCCCATAGGTAGTTGTCCCTAGTTATTAAATTGGTGGCTCTCTTAGCCTCCTGCTCCATCATGTCCCTCAGCTCCTCCCTCCGACTATTAAACGATAACAGTCCTGATCCTGCCCCTTAGCCTTTTTATGTACTTGCTCCAAGGAAAAAATTTCCTCTATCAGCTTTCCCCTTTCTTCCCTCCTTTTTTTTTTCAGGCCTGCTCCTATGGATATAAGGGTCCCCCTGATGAAGGCTTTATGTGCCTCCCATAGAATAGAGGGTGATACCTCACCCGTATCGTTTGTTTTAAAGAAGAAATCCACCTTGTCCTGGATCTGCTCTACCACCTCAGGGTCCCTCAACAAATCCTTGTTCAGCTTCCACAAGAAGGGCCGTCCCCCCGCTTCTGGGATCTTCAGCCTCATCGTAACCGGAGAGTGGTCTGAAAGGGACATTATTTCTATTCTAGTTTCTGCGACCCACTCCAATAGACTATGGTCCACGAAGATGTAGTCCAATCTGGAGTAAGTCCCGTGCACAGGGGAGAAGAAGGTGAAATCTCTCTCTTTAGCGTGTTGCAGTCTCCACACGTCCATTAACTGGCTGCGGAGTAATTTCCGCCTAATTGACCCTAATGACACCTTCCTTATCCCCTGGGCACGAGACGTACTGTCCAGATCGGGGTCCAAACAAAAATTTAGATCCCCTGCCAGAACTACCTCCCCTTCCCCAAATTCCAGCAGCTTCTTCAACGCTTGTCCCAAGAAAACCGTTGGACTTTTGTTAGGACAATAAACGTTTGCCAGGGTAAACATCCTAGATCTGATAGTTCCTTTTAGAAAAATATAACGGCCTTCAGGATCTGTCAATCTATCCCTCAGCGAGAAGTTCGAGGCCTTAGACAACCCTATGGCGACTCCCCTTGACCCTCTATCAGGGGAGTCCCCGTAGAGCCATTGAGGAATCCTAGGGGAGAACAGATTTATATTGGCTTTTGAACTTTACAAATGCAACAATTTAGAAATCAGATGAAAGGTTTAGCGCTGGGAAACACTTTTTGAAAGATAAAAAGTGCATTTTATATACAATTATATAGATCAGATCAAAATGAGGGAAAAATGAGGAGGAAAGATGGATGGAGGGACTTTGCTCCAAATCAGGGACAGTCCCTCGAAATCAGGGACAGTTGAAAGCTATGGATACAGTGCCTTGAAAAAGTATTCATACCCCTTGAAATGTTCTACATTTTGTCATGTTACAACCAAAAACATAAATGTATTTTATTGGGATTTTATGTGATAGACCAGGGATAGGCAATTAGCGGACCTCCAGCTGTTACAAAACTACAAGTCCCATCATGCCTCTCCCTCTGGGTGTCATGCTTGTGGCTGTCAGAGTCTTGCTATGCCTCATGGGATTTGTAGTTCTGCAACAGCTGGAGGTCCGCTAATTGCATATCCCTGTGATAGACCAACACGAAGTGGCACATAATTGTGAAGTGGAAAGAAAATGATAAATGGTTTTCAAAATGTTTTACAAATAAATATGTGAAAAGTGTGGCATGCATTTGTATTCAGCCCCCTTTACTCTGATACCCCTAACTAAAATCTAGTGGAACCAATTGTCTTCAGAAGTCACCTAATTAGTAAATAGAGTCCACCTGTGTGTAATAGACGTGCAATATGTTTAGTTACAAATTTGTTTTCGGATGAAAGAATATGCCGAATTTCGTCCGAAAGAATGAAAACCCAAAAGAACGAAAATACAAAAATACAAAAATTCGAATCAATTACATTCGGATAATTTCGTTTTTCGTGTTTTCTATCACAACTAAATTATTAACTATTATTATAGCTTTTATTAATATTATTATAAGCTATTAAATTATAGGTAAAATAGCTTAAGTCAGTAATTCCTCTATTCGAGTCTCTGCGCCATAGCAGCTAATTTGAGATAGATGAGACTTACATTTTTATTGGAATTTCCTTTCAAATTTGGCTAAAGTAACTGTCAGTGAACGTAACAAATATGAATGCATTTGAAGTTACGAATGATCCGAAATAACGAATGCCGCATCTAAACGAATGGAACGGAATGAATACGAATGCATTTGAAGTTACGAATGATCCAAAGTAACGAATGCCTATCATAACGAATGATCTGATAACCGGGGGAAAGAAAAACAAATTAAACGAAAACGAAACTAAACTCATTTTTTTTTAGTAGTGCACATGTCTGGTGTGTAATTTCATCTTAGCATAAATACAGCTGTTCTGTGAAGCCCTCAGAGGTTTGATAGAGAAAATTAGGCAACAAACAGCATCATGAAGGCCAAGGAACCCTCCAGACAGGTCACGGATAGAGTTGTGGAGAAGTTTAAAGCAGGGTTAGGTTATAACATCTCACGGAGCACTGTTCAATCCATCATCCGAAAATGGAAAGAGTATGACACAACTGCAAACCTACCAAGACATGAGAAACAGCCAAGAGGTCCATGGTAACTCTGGAGGAGCTGCAGAGATCCACAGCTCAGGCGGGAGAATCTGTCCACAGGACAACTATTAGTTGTGCACTCCACAAATCTGACATTTATGGAAGAGGGGCAAGAAGAAAGCCATTGTTGAAAGAAAGCCATAGGAAGTCCCATTTCCAGTTCGTTAGAAGCCATGTGGAGGACACAGCAAACATGTGGAAGAAGGTGCTCTGGTCAGATGAGACCAAAATTGCACTTTTTGGCCTAAAACGAAAGTGCTGTGTGTGGCGGAAAACTAACATTACACATCACCCTGAACACACCATCCCCACCGTGAAACATGGTGGTGCCAGCATCATGTTGTGGGGATGCTTTTCTTCAGCAGGGACAGGGAAGCTGGTCAGAGTTGATGGGAAGATGGATGGAGCCAAATACTGGGAAATTTTAGAAGAAAACCTGTTAGAGTCTGCAAAAGACTTGAAACTGGGGCGGAGGTTCGCCTTCCAGCAGGACAACGACCCTAAACATACAGCCAGAGCTACAATGGAATGGTTTAAATCAAAGCATATTCATGTGTTGGAATGGTCCAGTCACAGTCCAGACCTAAATCCAATTGAGAATCTGTGGCAAGACTTGAAAATTGCTGCTCACAGACGCTCTCCATCCAATCTGACAGAGCTTGAGCTATTTTGCAAAGAAGAAGAATGGGCAAAAATGTCCCTCTCTAGATGTGCAAAGCTGGTAGAGACATCCCCAAAAAGACTTGCAGCTGTAATTGCAGTAAAAGGAGGTTCTACAAAGTTTTGACGCACATGTCTATTACACACAGGTGGACTCTATTTTCTAATTAGGTGACTTCTGAAGGCAATTGGTTCCACTAGATTTTAGTTAGGAGTATCAGAGTAAAGGGGGCTGAATACAAATGCCCCCCACACTTTTCACATACGGTATTTATTTGTAAAGAACTTTGAAAACCATTTATCATTTTCCTTCCACTTCACAATTATGTGCCACTTTGTGTTGGTCTATCACATAAAATCCCAATAAAATACATTTACGTTTTTGGTTGTAACATGACAAAATGTGGAACATTTCAGGGGTATGAATACTTTTTCAAGGCACTGTATATCTGGCACAGCCACCAACACTGGTCTTGGATGAGTTAAGTGTCGGAATTCATTGGATTCCTGGGGATACTGCTGCTTTAAGTCCCTTCACTCCCTCCCCTCCTGGGCGAGAAGCGTGCTCTCGAAGCGGAGAGAGGCCTCTCCAGTCCTCCGCCTGAGTACATCCATCTTACACCCTTGAGAAGGTTCTTCGTGCATTATTAATTCTGCAGAATATTAGTCCATCAATTCCCCTATTAAGAAGTACTCACATCCCTGGCTGTGAATAAATGGAGGTCGCTGGCGGTAGGGGTGGGGCCGAGCGCTGCGCAGAATGGATTATGTCCTCCCAGCTCCAGTCTGATACAGGGAGAGACGTCTGATATAATGGGAAGGAACACGGATGACCGCTTCCTGATGGCGGCACACGAGACAAACAAATCGTATGGCGTATGTAGCGCTCTCCCAAACAAATGTTAGAAGCTTTGTTCTCCGCCAAAAATGTGTCTACAAAAATAAAGGACTTATCCCGCAGAGTCTGGCGGATTCAAAAACGTTCTGCCTAAGGCTTCATTTAGACTAGTGGTTGGTGGCTCAGGCCACGATTGGTAGACTACAAGACCGCCAAATGTAACCCATTAAGGCCAATAGGAAAGCATTGGCAAAAACTGGGTTGAAACAGGCGGTGAGCAGGTGTCACATAGTCTCTTTGCCACTTGTCAATCACCTCTGACAAGCAATCTAAAAGCAGATCGCTTTTCAGAGGAGCAGCGGGTTTAGACGCAGCTCTAAACCTAGCCTAAGCGCTCTCTTGGCTACATTGTGTAGCATTGCCCAACGCAATGACAAGGCAAAAAGCCATTCTTCTTATATACAGTAGATCCACGCATATCCTGGTTCTTCACAAGCCATTATTTTATTTATTATTTATTATTATTATTATTATTATTATTATTATTATTATTATTATTATTTTCTGTCTTAATAATTATTAGTATTTTTTCTATTTTTGATCTTCCATTTCAAATCTATTTTGAAGTGGTGTAAATATGTTTGCATTTTTAATTGAAATGTATCAGACATACCCTGCATATGCATAGAGAAAGGTCCCAAACACCCAGTGGCGGCCCCATGCATTGTGGGTGCACCGGCACTGCCCCCCCAACACCACCAACGCCCTCCCTATCCATGCGCCCGGCCCCTTTCAGGACGCCGGGCGCATGAATTCCTATGGCAGGGATGGGGGAGGGTGTTTTTTGAAGCACATCATTAGAGCCAGTGGCGATAGCGAATTAATTTTCCCTATTTTCAGACTAAATCTTCTCCCCGCCAATAAGGAAACGTCAGACTATCCTATTGGATGCCTGATGTGAAGCCAGGGAGGAAGCTGCTGGAGTCAGAGGGGTAGCCCGCCACCCTGGAGCTGCTGCCTGGATCCCGCACCCGATAGCCTAGAGCCGCTGCCTGGACCTCGCACCCGCTAGCCTGGAGCCACTGCCCAGGCCACGCACACGCTAACCTGGAGCCGCTGCCCAGACCCCGCACCCGCTAGCCTAGAGTCGCTGCCTGAACCCCGCACTCGCTAGCCTGGAGCTGCTGCCCAGGCCCTGCACCCGCTAACCTGGAGATGCTGCCCAGGCCCCGCACCCCCTAACCAGGAGCCGCTGCCCAGACCCCGCTAGCCTGGAGACGCTGCCCAGGCCCCGCTAACCTGGAGCCGATGCCCAGACCCAGCACCCGCTAGCCTGGAGACGCTGCCCAGGCCCCACACCCGCTAACCTGGAGCCATTGCCCAGACCCCACACCCGCTAGCCTGGAGACACTGCCTTGACCCTGCACCCGCTAGCCTAGAGCTGCTGCCTGCACCCCGCTGTGCTGCATGACATCCTCCTCTATCCTCCTCTATCTGGATATACCTATTCAGGTAAGTGCCGGACCAACCGCCAGATCTGCCCGGGGGAGGGGTTATCAGCGCTGCGCTTCCGGGGGGGTTGTTTGCCACCCTTCAAACAAAAAACCCACCGGCCGCCACTGCAAACACTATATACCTAGCAAAGCCATTAGTACACAGGTGAAAGCAGCCTCAGCCAGCTTCATCCAAAGCCACACCCCCAAACGTGTTTCACCCATGCGCGGGGCTTAATCATGGAGGTTATGAGGTATCAGGTATACCCATTGCAGATTTTTACTGTTTTTTATTGTATTTATCTGTTTATACATATTTTTTATTCACATATTAGCCCTAAAAAAGAGGGAAGGCTGTTCCCCGGAAACGTGTTGGCTTTACTTGCATTTACGCATCTTCAATAAACGTTCTAGCAATCCCAGGCCAGTCGCAACAAGACAGTCAAAACAAGCAATTGCTTGGGGCCCCGAGCTGGCCTGGGGCCCCAGCCGCGCCACCGGCCGCCGCTTCCTAGTGTTGCCAACCGCTCGCCTGTAAATGTCCGTTACGGGCAGTGGTGCCCGTAAAAAAGATGGCCGCGAGCTGACCATGTAACTGCGCATGCGCCGTTCCGAATCCGGCCGGGCTCGGGAAAGCTCCTACTCGCTCGGCCGGGCGGCGCATGCGCAGTAACTTAATGGCGCCGCCCGGCGCCATTTTGAATAGATTCCAGAGTACACTTGTTCCTGGCTAAGACACGGCAGCCATGTTTTGTGCACTCACCGTAGGTGGAGGAGTCGAGGGGGGGTAAGTGAGGAGAAGAGTGTGACACTGGGGCAGAGGATGACATTACTGGGGACAGCAGCTGACACTACTGGGTCTGGGGACAGGCGACAGAGGATGACATGCCATTACTGGGGGGGGGGGTGAAGCCATGGCATGCAGGGGGACAGTGAAGGACACTGATGTGCTGCCCTGTGGACTGTGGAGAGGTAAAAGGGAAGCAGCACACACTGGTGTGGAGACTGTAATATGATGGTGGACAGAGGAGGAGGCTACTGTTAGGGGGTGAGGAGGACACTATCATGTCCGCAGCCTCTGTCCCCCTCCTGTAGTATGTCCGCAGCCTCTGTCCCCCTCCTGTAGTATGTCCGCAGCCTCTGTCCCCCTCCTGTAGTATGTCCGCAGCCTTTGTCCTCCTCCTGTAGTATGTCCGCAGCCTCTGTCACCCTCCTGTAGTATGTCCGCAGCCTTTGTCCTCCTCCTGTAGTATGTCCGCAGCCTCTGTCACTCTCCTGTAGTATGTCCGCAGCCTCTGTCCTCCTGTAGTATGTCCGCAGTCTCTGTCCCCCTCCTGTAGTATGTCCGCAGCCTCTGTCCCCCTCCTGTAGTATGTCCGCAGCCTCTGTCCCCCTCCTGTAGTATGTCCGCAGCCTCTGTCCCCCTCCTGTAGTATGTCCGCAGCCTCTGTCCCCCTCCTGTAGTATGTCCGCAGCCTCTGTCCCCCTCCTGTAGTATGTCCGCAGCCTCTGTCCCCCTCCTGTAGTATGTCCGCAGCCTCTGTCCCCCTCCTGTAGTATGTCCGCAGCCTTTGTCCTCCTCCTGTAGTATGTCCGCAGCCTCTGTCACTCTCCTGTAGTATGTCCGCAGCCTCTGTCCTCCTGTAGTATGTCCGCAGCCTCTGTCCCCCTCCTGTAGTATGTCCGCAGCCTCTGTCCCCCTCCTGTAGTATGTCCGCAGTCTCTGTCCCCCTCCTGTAGTATGTCCGCAGCCTCTGTCCCCCTCCTGTAGTATGTCCGCAGCCTCTGTCCCCCTCCTGTAGTATGTCCGCAGCCTCTGTCCCCCTCCTGTAGTATGTCCGCAGCCTCTGTCCCCCTCCTGTAGTATGTCCGCAGCCTTTGTCCTCCTCCTGTAGTATGTCCGCAGCCTCTGTCACTCTCCTGTAGTATGTCCGCAGCCTCTGTCCTCCTGTAGTATGTCCGCAGTCTCTGTCCCCCTCCTGTAGTATGTCCGCAGCCTCTGTCCCCCTCCTGTAGTATGTCCGCAGCCTCTGTCCCCCTCCTGTAGTATGTCCGCAGCCTCTGTCCCCCTCCTGTAGTATGTCCGCAGGCAGCCTCTGTCCCCCTCCTGTAGTATGTCCGCAGCTTCTGTCCCCCTCCTGTAGTATGTCCGCAGCCTCTGTCCCCCTCCTGTAGTATGTCCGCAGCCTCTGTCCCCCTCCTGTAGTATGTCTGCAGCCTCTGCCCCCCTCCCCCCCTTCAATTGTTGAAAATGTTCAAATTTTATGCACATTATATGCAACAGCAGTATTTGCACTGTAAACTTTTTTTTATTTGTATAAAGTGTTGGTAAACTTAAACTGTATCGTTATGCTGTGATTCCTGTAGGCTTTGCGTGCGTACATGCGTGGGGGGGCCTCTATGTCCATTTTGCTTAGGGCCCCCAAATTCCTTCAAACGGCCCCGAGCAATCCTCAAGTGAGACTTTTTTTGATGCTTCATAGTCACCCAAGTGTCTTCTGCTGAAACAACACCATCGTTGTGTCAGAAAGGCAGCAGCCCCAGACCCCCAAAGTAGTCTACCACCACTATCCACCATTGGGTGATAACCTGGTGGAAGTTATTCCTTCCTTACCAGTCACCAGTTAAACCATTCCAGCACTGTCTCCCAATAACTTGAGAGTGCGTGAGTTGTGATAAAATGATGCAGGTAGTGGTGCACCGTATATATATATATATATATATATTTTTTTTTTATATATATATATAAATATTTGTAATATATTCGACTTTTTAATGAATATCATTAATTTAATTAATTTAAGGTTCCATTCACACCTAGGCGAAATGAATCATGGGCAGAATCACCGCAACCCATTTGCGGCGCTGTCGCCCAAAAGAAGCTCCTGCTCCTTTTCGAGCGTCAACCTTCACGCGTTGTGATTTTGGTGCGATTCCAGCGAGATTAATCACGCAACAATCACGGCAAAATCGCACCGCGTTTAGGGTGCCATTGAGAAATAATCGCACGGCAAACCCGCCCCGTGTTTTGCCACGATTCTGGAATCGCGGGCAAAATTGTGGCGTTTCCGCCAGCCATTCAAATCGCCTAGGTGTGAATGGAGCCTAAATGAATATGAATTTATTGTCAGACATTATTGGCACCTTTTGAAGCGGTGTTAAAAATATGGCTTGCTGCATGTTTGGTCAGTTAAAAAAAAAAACGCACCCAAAATGTACCTCCCCTTTGAAATGCATTGGGAATGCACGAGAACGCATAAAAAATGCACCCGTGCTGCGTTTTTGATGCATTTTTCGAGTCACGCGACCGATTAAAAAAAAACCACGAGCGCGGTAAAATCGCAGCAAAATCACTGTAAAAACGTGGCAAAATCGCGGGCGTTTTCGACAGCCATTATTGGCACCATTCTCCTTTTGGCACAAGGATAAAAAACCCTATTTTGGGACGGTAATGTTTGGCGGCCGAAATTGCGGTGCATCACTAGATGCAGGCACTACAATGCACATCTGTGCATCACAAGTGTTCAATATGGTACTGTTTAAATAAACTAAAAAAAAAAGGAAAAGCAAGCACAGCAGTGCATTGTAACAACCTATCACAGTGCGTGTGCGCAGCGAACATCAGGGCGCGCACATTATGCGCATTAAAGCGCACAACTTCTGGTGGGAACGAGCCTTCACGAAAACTGTGAAAGTAAAAAAGTACAAAAAGTAAAAGTAGCAGGTTGTTCAACCTGATCTGTCAGACTTATCCGTGAATGATCAGCTGTTACCTTCTAGTAGACATGTGAAGTTCGTTTTGTTCCGAATGAGTTTTTTAACGAATTTAGACAAATTTGTTAATTCGGAAATATCCAAATTAATGAAAACCTGTTTAACAAATCTTTCGTGAATTTGTAAATTCGTAAAATCGAAAATCCGAAAACCCCGAAAATTCTAAAATCTGAAATAATTACTAACTAATTATAACTTAACTATTACTAACTATTAAATGATAGGTGTTGGAATTTCCTTTCAAATTTGGCTGTTAGTGAATGTAACGAATACGAGGGTATCCGAAGTTACAAATTATCCAAATTAACGAATGCCATATCTAAAAGAATGGAACGTAACAAATTAATAATAATAAATAACAATAATAATAATAAAAACTTTTTATTATTATTTATTATTCATTTGTTCAGTTCCATTTGTTTAGATGCGGCATTCGTTATTTCGGATAAATTCGTATTTGTTACGTTCACTAACAGCCAAAGGAAATTCTAATATATATAATTTAATAGTTATTATTAGTTATTCTTTAGAATTTTCGGATTTTCGTTCTTATTTTCGGATTTTCAAATTTACGAATTGCGATCATAACGAAAGACCCGAAAAAGGAAAAAAACCCCCGAATGACATGAAAACCAAACTAATTTTTCAACAGTGTATATGTCTACCTTTTAGTCACAATCGGTGCCAGGACAAGATCATCCAGTGCCCAGGGCAAAGATGCCAAACTGCGCCCCCACCCTTCATTATGTGCCAGTTTATGAGGAGGAAGGGGAGGGAGAGCACAGTCTGCACCTCCTCCCCGCTCTCTCCTTGCCACTTCCATTGCTGGGCTGACAGAAGTATTGAAGCTACTGTCACTACTCCTGTCAGCCTTGTAGTAGAAGCTAATTGCGGAGCCCCATTCCCTACAACACATGCCACGCCCAGGGCAGACATTCCTGCTGCCCACCCCTTGTCCCAGCCCTGGTTACAATGTAAAGCATTGAGAATGCCAATCGAATGTGCTTCAAAAAGTATGCTTTTAACATTAAATTTTGAAACGAAAACCAGGGGATGTTTGTTTTCATCCTTCACCTTTGATTCCCTTTCATCACTGGTCAAAAACGATTGTCGAGTGGACCCCATTAACGATTAGAAAATCAAAAAAAGTTCTAAAAACAAGCATTTTCGAACTAGTTTCTAGTAATGTGTGGCCAGATTTACTCCAGATTTACTCAAGAAAGCAACCGATCCCCTGGAAATGAATTATATACACTGCAAAAATTTTAGTAAACCTCATTATTGATTGTTCCTCCTGGTTGGTTTTATCATAGTTTAAATTGGAAGCTCGGCTTTCATTATCACCACCAGAGCAAGCTCAGTGTTGTAACGAGGAAAGCTTCATCGTCTGGTATCCCTTGTAGCTGAGCCTTATGATTTAGGAGGGGAAGGGGCCACACGCTCATCCCCAGCTTTCTTGGCTGGCTAGACTTCATGCTTGGATGAGGGTTTGGTATGTTTTTTTTTTTTTGATCCTCCTTAAAACCCATACCAAGCCCTCATCCACGATAAAGGTTCTGAAATGAATTCTGAAGGAACCCCCCCCCCCCCTCGGGGGTGGCAATTTACACTTTCTTGTGTAAATTCCGGAGGGGGGGAGGAATCAGATGAGCGTAGTTAAACCCAAAAATGGAACTTCCGCTTTTCGGAATCCCCCTCTGGTGTCACATTTGGCACCTTTCAGGGGGGAGCAGATACCTGTCTAATACAGGTATTTTGCTCCCACTTCCAGGCATAGATACCCGCGCCACCCGTGGGTATTTACACTACTTCCCGCCCCCCTGCTGTCTTCTGGGAGACACACGGGTCCCAGAAGACAGCAGGGACCAGTGTCTATGTGCAGCGCGAGTCGCACACGCACAGTAGGGAACCAGGTAGTGAAGCCGCAAGGCTTCACTTCCTTATTCCCTTACCAAAGATGGCGGCGGCAGCACCCGAGAGCCGAGGTGTCGGCTAATTGCCAGCTCTCATCTCTCTCCACAGTTAACCAGCTGTTGTGGATCTGCTCGTCAGTCCCGCCTACTTAAAGATCTCAAGCTCACTTCATTCCTGCCTTCGCCTTGGTCAAATCACAAGAAACCATCTTCCGAGTTCCTGTTTAAAGACTGGCTTTGCTGACATCCCTTCTGGCTCCTTATCCTGCTTTTGCTGTTCCTCTACTTGGACCCCTGACTTCTGGCTTGGCTGACTACCCGATCCGGTTACTGGACTCTGGCTATGCTTTGACTACGCTTACTCTATTTACCTTTCTATTTTTATTAATAAACAAGTTTGATTTTACTGTACTTCTGTCTCGATCTGGTTCGTGGTTTCTGACACGAGGGACAGATCGGCTTCGGGTGCCGACATCGCTGGCGTCCTGGACAGGTAAGTGTCCATATTTTAAAAGACAGCAGCTGCAGTATTTGTAGCTGCTGACTTAAAAAAAATAAAAAATCGGCGGAACTCCGCTTTAATATATATTATTGAAAGGTTAATGATGCTTCTGTGCTGTCTGTTCTGTATATTTCCATCATGTTCCTATTATCTGAGTTTGACTTGGAAAATGCTTACTTGCTGGGAATGTTTAGACTAATAGATTAGTATGGCTGGATTATTACGGGAACACTTTGACATGTACCTTTCTAATTGAAAATACTATGAGATTGCACGTCATATGGAGGTAAGCATCTTTTTCTAGAATTGTTTCTCTGTAGCCAAACCCTAAAATGTATTGTAATCCAACCTCCTTTATTTTGTATAAAACAAAGGGTCATCGCCCTTATTAAACAAGTATATTTTGATCTCATCTTGTGTGCGGGTCAATCTGTACTTCCAGGATCCTGGTGGGTACCTAGGGAAATGTGTTCCTCTTATGGGACTTTAAAGGGAAAAAGCTACTCTTTAGTGATCATGAGTGTAAGGTTTTATTAGCAAAGGGTATAGATATACACAGATCTACAATATAGAATAGAAGATACAAAAGAGAATACAGGATGCGTGACACAATGAGCATGCAATACAGTATATGAGGTTACAGTCATTGACTCCGCTGCATATAAAACACATATACGGGGAGTAACCGACGCGTTTCGAATTTTGCTCTTCTTCAGGGATGTATGATTGAGAGTAGGGATGAGCTTCGAGTTCGAGTCGAACTCATGTTCTACTCGAACATTGGCTGTTCGCAAGTTCGCCGAACAGCGAACAATTTGGGGTGTTCGCGGCAAATTCGAATGCCGCGGAACACCCTTTAAAAGTCTATGGGAGAAATCAAAAGTGCTAATTTTAAAATTTCGTACCTGGGGAAGAAGAAGAAGAAGAAGAAGAAGAAGAAGAAGAAGAAGAAGAAGAAGAAGAAGAAGAAGAAGAAGAAGAAGAAGAAGAAGAAGAAGAAGAAGAAGAAGAAGAAGAATTCACACAGGGGGGGGGCCGGGATCTGGGGGTCCCCTTGTTAAAGGGGGCTTCCAGATTCCGATAAGCCCCCCGCCCGCAGACCCCCACAACCACCGGCCACGGTTGTGGGGATGAGGCCCTTGTCTTCATCAACATGGGGACAAGGTGTTTTGGGGGGCTACCCCAAAGCACCCTCCCAATGTTGAGGGCATGTGGCCTGGTACGGTTCAGGAGGGGGGGGGGCCGCACTCTCGTCCCCCCCTCTTTTCCTGCGGCCTGCCAGGTTGCGTGCTCGGATAAGGGTCTGGTATGGATTTTTAGGGGGACCCCACGCCGTTTTTTTTTTTTTTTGGCGCGGGGTTCCCCTTAAAATCCATACCAGACCTGAAGGGTCTGGTATGGAATTTAGGGGGAACCCCACGTCAATTTTTTTTTTAAATTTTGGCTGGGGTTCCCCTTAATATCCATACCAGACCTGAAGGGCCTTGTATGGAATTTAGGGGGACCCCCACATCATTTTTTTTTTATTATTTTGGTTCGGGGTTGCCCTGTGGGGAATTCCCATGCCGTTTTTATCAATGAACTTCTATGTGTATTGTCGGCAATGCAATAGCCGCGGGTAGTTTTAACCACCTCAATACTGGGCACTTTCGCCCCCTTCCTTCCCAGACCAATTTTCAGCTTTCAGCGCTCTCGCACTTTTAATGACAATTACTCGGTCATGCTACACTGTACCCAAATGAAATTTTTATCATTTTGTTCGCACAAATAGAGCTTTCTTTTGGTGGTATTTATTCACGACTCCATTTTTTTTTTTTTTGCGATATAAGCGCAAAAATAGTGGAAATTTGGAAAAAAAACAATATTTTCTTTTTTCTGTTTTAAAAGAAATCCAGTAAAATCGAATTTTGTCATAAATTTAAGCCAAAATGTATTCTGCTACATGTTTTTGATAAAAAAAATCCTGTTAAGTGTATAATAATTGGTTTGTGTGATCACGGACATATGTACGCAAATGATCATGTACAGATGTGTGCAGGTGATCACGTACATATGTGTGCAGATTACCATTGGGACATGTGATTTTAGTGTGACATATGTGGGGGACAGCTTTTTTTATTATTTGGGGACATGTGTTTTGGGGACATGTGTGTTTTACATTATGTGGGGACATGTGTGTGTTTGTGTTTTACATTATGTGGGGACATGTGTGTGTTTTACATTATGTGGGGACATGTGTGTGTTTTACATGTATGTATTTACATGTGTGTTGACACTAGGTTGGTGATCAGTGAGTAAAAAGCTGTAAAAAACAGCTCATACTCACTGATCATCAGCCGGCTGCAGCGATCCCCTCTCCTCTCCTCCTCAGCGACAACTTCCGTGTGAGGAGAGGAGAGCTGATCGCCTAGCAACCGGCTGTGTTTACATCACATGACGGCTGTGATTGGACACGGCCGTCATGTGATCAGGAGGACCAATCACAGAGCCCTCCTGCCGATCCGAGATGCGCCGTGTCCGGGGGACACGAGCGCATCGGGATCGCGCCGCTGCGCGGGCACGCGCGCGCCCGCTCCTTCTGAGGGACGTTCCTGAACGTCCACTCAGAAGGAGAGAGCGCCCACCCGGCCGTTTATGTACATTGGCCGGGTGGGAAGTAGTTAAATGAGTTTTTTCCTTCCAAATGTCATTTTGCTGTCAGACTGTTCTAAACACAGGAAACATGCGCCCCTTTACAGGCATACTATAGACACCCCCCAGGTACGAAATTTAAAGGGATATTACACTTTTATTGTTTGACTTTAAGCATTAATAAAATCACTGCTCCTGAAAAAACGTCCGTTTTTAAAACTTTTTTTTGCATTGATCCATGTCCCCTGGGGCAGGACCCGGGTCCCCAAACACTTTTTATGACAATAACTTGCATATAAGCCTTTAAAATTAGCACTTTTGATTTCTCCCATAGACTTTTAAAGGGTGTTCCGCGGCATTCGAATTTGCCGCGAACACCCCAAATTGTTCGCTGTTCGGCGAACTTGCGAACAGCCAATGTTCGAGTAGAACATGAGTTCGACTCGAACTCGAAGCTCATCCCTATTGACCAGCAATTTAAATAGTAGGCTTATGGGGACCCTCCAAAGGTTCCCCAAAATACATACCAGACCCCTAAGAATCAGGATAAAAATAAAATATATTGTGATCACTAGATGATGGTGGTGATGATATAACAGCCACTCAACACTTGGAGAAAATAACTAATTGTGGCCACTAGATGGAGCTAAGGAGCATAATAATTTCCTACGATAGTCAGCACCATCTAGTGGCCATAATGCGGCATTTTCCCCATTCAGCCATGCATGGGGAGCATTGCGATCTCTGCAATGGCGTCCCTAGGGGGGGCCAGAGGGGGCCCTGACCCCCCAACATTATGCTGTGCCCCACCATGTGCCCCCCCCCCAAAAAGAATATATATTTTTTTTTACAAAAAGGCAATGTCTTTTTGTTTGCATTCGTAGTATCTTACTCGGGCTGCAGCTGGAGTAACACAGTCTCTATTGAGAGGGAGAGCGTCCCCAGTCAGCTCCTGCGGGTGATTCCTCCCCCCTCCCTCTGCTCGCTGACACTGCATAATGCGAGCGCTCACACAACCACGGTCACCTGATCTGCTCCTTCCCCTGCATCCTCATTGGCAGGGAGAAGAGCGAGTTGCAGGAAGGACTCCACCAGGACTCTCAATTACTGAAAAAACAGACTGATTTCTCCTGTCCTTAGGACAGGAGAACCAGCCTGTAAATTGCCAGACCAGCGCTGTCAATAGCAGGGGCAGGACAGCAAGAGGATAAACAAGTAGAAGAAGGCGCAATACCATATACCTTATATACTGTTGCCTATACGCACAAAGGCAGGGTCCATACAAACATATATATAAACTGTATATGTAGGTATAATAAGAGTCATTCAAGGCAGCCACCGAAAGGAACCAAAGCCAGATCCAGTGTGCTAAGATAAAAACAAGGAAAAGGGGGCGCCACTGAATATGTATCAAATAAAATTTATTATTAAAAATAACATCCACTCACATGTGAGACTGAAGAGTAGATCTCAGGTACATCTTGTGGCACACAATGGAGGGAAGGACTACAAATGTCAGCAAGTCCAATAAAAATGGCGTCACCTCTCATGGGCTAAAGATGAGCTGCGCTGAGTCAAAAGTAGTTTATGGGCACACCACGGACAGGAGAGCAGAAGAGCCGTCTGGGGTGGTGTGGGTTCCAAGAGTGGAGGATGTGAGGGCGTCCAGCCTGTAGCTGTGTGTGTAAGGCGGAAATCCCAGCAAATCGTCCGGCATCCGTGATGGTATGGAAGGCACGGCCGTGTGGTCGGAGCCAGAATGAGGCTAGGATCGCAAACACTGCGGCGCCGGGCTGTGACGTCACTCCTGTGCGACGCGTTTCCGAGATAGCTCGCTATCGATGGAGAGGATAGCGGCACTCCTTTGTCAAGCATGGGGCAATGATGTGAAGCAGGGGTATTATATAGTTCATGGGGAGGAGGGGCCTTAGCAAGGAACATTCAGTACAAATTGAAAACATTACAAAAGAAAAATAATAACGGACATCCAATGGACATATAATGAAAGCATGTATGTTAAGCAGCATATGGGCCATAGAAAAAAATATAATAATGACAAGTGGAAGATGCAGGATGAGAAGGCTGCCGACAATAAAACGAGAATGCATTGAAGGGAGCTTCCCCATCTGGAGAGTAAATAAATAGGCATGAGCAATATTAATTCATAAATAAAAAAATAATAATAATAATAATAAGGAATGATGGATAGTATGTAGATACTCAGAACTCCAAACACATTAAGACTGTGACAATATAAACTGAAAATAAAGCTGGATGATAATCATGAAATAATGAACTAAATATTAGGTGGAAAACTAATATGGAATATGTCAGTATTATTGTGGTCAATAGCTAAAGGTGGGTGGTAATAGTAGTGGCTCAGGAATGGTAATAGTACCACACACAGTATCAACATGTATAGGCAGCGTGATCTATGGAGCAAAATGTAGGTATAGAATCTTCAAAAAATTAAAAGGTTAAAATTTAATATTTAATATGTGCATAAAAAACGCTAACGTCTATATAAAACAAATATGTAAAGGGTATCTAGTCTTTGGAACACTTGTTATAGGATATAGAGAAAAAGATGATGGAATTAATGTTATAGATGAATTTATACTAAAAAAATATATACATAAAAGTATATATATATTTTATCATAAAACAGTGGAGATTTCTATACTCTCGTTAAGGCCACCAGGCGAAAGAACGTCGAGAGTATAGATCCAAAAGGTTTCCCTGGCGCAAAGCCTTTTGAAACGTTCTGCTGCAGTAAAGGATTCTGGAATTTGTTCAATAACCCACACACCGAGGCCAGTGGTGGATTTATTATGGAATTCAGCATAATGTCGCGGCACACTGTGCATGTCCTTCCCTCCCTCTATAAGTCGGCGATGTTGTCCGAATCGCTGTCTCAAAGGGCAGATGGTTCGGCCCACGTAAATGAGACCGCAAGGGCAGGTAAGGGCATACACCACAAAATTGGAAGAACAGTTATAAAAATGGTCCAGCTGATACGTTTTGCCCTTACAAGAAAAAGATTTCTGTCCATGTGTAATATAGGGACAGGTTTTGCACAGCACCTTTTTGCATTGAAACATGCCAACTAGAGGTATGAGAGTGATGGAGCGGTTGGTGAGCTGACTAGATGGCAAAGAAGGTAGTTTGCTGGGAGCGATTTTGTTCTTTAAGTTGGGGGCTTTTCGGTATGTGACTCTGGGTTTGGTGGGAATGATAGTGTTTTTTTTTTTTTTTTTTTTTTTTACTATGGATTTTCTTATGGACATAGACACACATAGGTATGGCATCTTGGAGGAACTATATACCCTGGTACCTAGCCATATCTTTTCTGATGATACCAAACTTACAGGCTCCATTAGATACTCATTATGTGGGAAATTTAAACATTTGGAAAGGATCATCAAACATCTCAACCAACAATGGTGGGATAGATTCTTTTTGGAGAAATATATATCCACTAAAATTTCCCCTAGAGGCCTGAGAATAACTAAGGACTGTCCTTTTTTAAATGTCACCCACACTAAGGAATGGGAAACCATCTCCGAATTCTGTACGTCCAAGTGGATGGAAATCCTCATGGAACATAGACTACACCTTTTTGAAAAACTCAAATCGGAGGCCACCCTTTTGGCCCAAGGGATTGTAGATCAGAACATCACTGTCCCTCTTTCCTGGTTGATGATACTTAAAAATAATACCAAATCCGATGAAGATATGATCATTCAGACCAAGATAGGCAAATTTAAAAGGGATCTAGATGATTTCAACTCTGATCGTGTCTTCAATTGGAAAAATATAAATAAAAATAAAAATAGATTACCTACTGATGACAATAGTATCACATGTCCTTCTCCTGCGTTTCATCCTCCACCACCCCTTTTGTCCTCCAAGAAACCCACACGGAGTCACACTCAGTCACTCCCCCACTCCATGACACTCCCCTCCCCCCCTCCCCTGATGAGTCTGTCCATTCCACATTATAATGGACATTGTTCTTTACCCCATGCAAAAAATCGTCCATCACTACCTAATAAAACTACCAACTCCAAAACTTTGCATTTATTGGCTGATCTCAATAAATTTTACAATAGACCTCCCTACACTAGTAGGAATAACCCCACTGCCACCCCAGTTCCCAAGCTCGTGCCCAGTTCTGTCCCTGACACTGGTCCCACAGTTTCACTTCGTGAAACCCAGCCTAGTGGTTCGGCTCTTCCGTCTCGTATGCCCATGCGGACGATTGCTCAGGTTGAGGAAATGGACGCTCGACCTACTAATACTGAGGATCCAATGGGTACTGGGCTCCCCATTGGATCTGATTCCAACAACATCACTCATTTTTCTCCTGTTCTCTCCCACACTTTTCCCCCTCTTCTACAGATCAATCCCAGTAACAACTCCAGCTCTTCCCCATCCACTGGTTGTCCTTTTTTAGTTTACAGCCCCCCTCGGACAAACCCGGTAAAAAGAAAGTTTACCGGAGAGGTTGCAGAGGGGGACGAAATAAGTCCAGAAAACAATCAACTGAAGTTTCGGAAACTATAAAGATCTTTAATTTATCTTCTCGAGTACTTTCCACTGCAGATACCAGTCTTCTTAGCAAAGGATTAAATTTTGCCCCCATCAATAAGCCCAATCCTTTTCTGTTGTTTAAGGACCTTAATAGGTACATTCGCAACCTTACCCTCAAAAGATTTTTTCAAGCTAAATCTCTTAAACCCACCCCAGCCAATGCTGATTCCAATTCTAGTATTCAGCCCAATTAGAAATATACCAAAAGGGCAGTTCTGTCGCCTCAGACAGAACTGTACCCTTGACACCGACTATGTTGCATCCAGTGTTTCTCTTAAGAAAAAATTTGCAGACAAATCCTACCCCAACGATTTGGTCGACGAAGCATGCACCTATTACTCCAAGGGCAAACCTCCGAGACCAGAGAAAGGTGAAACTGATCATTCCATGCGATTCATTACCACCTTCCATTTTCAACACAAGAAAATGGAAAAAATAATGAGAAAACATTGGGATATTTTATTACAGGACCCCCTTCTGAACACTATCATTCCCACCAAACCCAGAGTCACATACCGAAAAGCCCCCAACTTAAAGAACAAAATCGCTCCCAGCAAACTACCTTCTTTGCCATCTAGTCAGCTCACCAACCGCTCCATCACTCTCATACCTTGGCATGTTTCAATGCAAAAAGGTGCTGTGCAAAACCTGTCCCTATATTACACATGGACAGAAATCTTTTTCTTGTAAGGGCAAAACGTATCAGCTGGACCATTTTTATAACTGTTCTTCCAATTTTGTGGTGTATGCCCTTACCTGCCCTTGCGGTCTCATTTACGTGGGCCGAACCATCTGCCCTTTGAGACAGCGATTCGGACAACATCGCCGACTTATAGAGGGAGGGAAGGACATGCACAGTGTGCCGCGACATTATGCTGAATTCCATAATAAATCCACCACTGGCCTCGGTGTGTGGGTTATTGAACAAATTCCAGAATCCTTTACTGCAGCAGAACGTTTCAAAAGGCTTTGCGCCAGGGAAACCTTTTGGATCTATACTCTCGACGTTCTTTCGCCTGGTGGCCTTAACGAGAGTATAGAAATCTCCACTGTTTTATGATAAAATATATATATACTTTTATGTATATATTTTTTTAGTATAAATTCATCTATAATATTAATTCCATCATCTTTTTCTCTATATCCTATAACAAGTGTTCCAAAGACTAGATACCCTTTACATATTTGTTTTATATAGACGTTAGCGTTTTTTATGCACATATTAAATATTAAATTTTAACCTTTTAATTTTTTGAAGATTCTATACCTACATTTTGCTCCATAGATCACGCTGCCTATACATGTTGATACTGTGTGTGGTACTATTACCATTCCTGAGCCACTACTATTACCACCCACCTTTAGCTATTGACCACAATAATACTGACATATTCCATATTAGTTTTCCACCTAATATTTAGTTCATTATTTCATGATTATCATCCAGCTTTATTTTCAGTCTTAATGTGTTTGGAGTTCTGAGTATCTACATACTATCCATCATTCCTTATTATTATTATTATTATTTTTTTATTTATGAATTAATATTGCTCATGCCTATTTATTTACTCTCCAGATGGGGAAGCTCCCTTCAATGCATTCTCGTTTTATTGTCGGCAGCCTTCTCATCCTGTATCTTCCACTTGTCATTATTATATTTTTTTCTATGGCCCATATGCTGCTTAACATACATGCTTTCATTATATGTCCATTGGATGTCCGTTATTATTTTTCTTTTGTAATGTTTTCAATTTGTACTGAATGTTCCTTGCTAAGGCCCCTCCTCCCCATGAATTATATAATACCCCTGCTTCACATCATTGCCCCATGCTTGACAAAGGAGTGCCGCTATCCTCTCCATCGATAGCGAGCTATCTCGGAAACGCGTCGCACAGGAGTGACGTCACAGCCCGGCGCCGCAGTGTTTGCGATCCTAGCCTCGTTCTGGCTCCGACCACACGGCCGTGCCTTCCATACCATCACGGATGCCGGACGATTTGCTGGGATTTCCGCCTTACACACACAGCTACAGGCTGGACGCCCTCACATCCTCCACTCTTGGAACCCACACCACCCCAGACGGCTCTTCTGCTCTCCTGTCCGTGGTGTGCCCATAAACTACTTTTGACTCAGCGCAGCTCATCTTTAGCCCATGAGAGGTGACGCCATTTTTATTGGACTTGCTGACATTTGTAGTCCTTCCCTCCATTGTGTGCCACAAGATGTACCTGAGATCTACTCTTCAGTCTCACATGTGAGTGGATGTTATTTTTAATAATAAATTTTATTTGATACATATTCAGTGGCGCCCCCTTTTCCTTGTTTTTAGGACAGCAAGAGGAGGCTGGGGAACCCCACAGTGGCAGAACACCAGGGCCCGGTGGCAAGACAACCATTGCAACCCTGATAGTTCTCCCACTGCTTTGGACCCTTATATTTTCTTGGTATGCTGGTGACATATATCTCTTGTTTTCTGCCACCCTGGGGGACCCCAATACAGTAGGAAGGGAGCTCACTGCAGAACATGTGAAAGGGCCATTGTGGGGTCGTAGTAAAGGGCCCCAGGATATGTGTATATATATATATATATATATATATATATATATATATATATAAATTGCATTTTATAGTTGCCCCCCTACTTTTGTCCCTGTCCCCCTATGTGCCCCCCTAAATATGAAAGCTGGAGACGCCACTGGCTGTGAGAGGTAATGTATACTTGGGAGTTAAACATTGACACATTACTTGATCACATTGCCTGAATACATGTTTTATGAAAAATATATCAGATGGGAGGTTTGCTTTAAAAGCCATTCAAGCAGTTATTATTAATCGCTCCGGTTTCATTTCCATTACTCTCTCATGCTTATTTGCCTTCGCTGTGCAAAATCCTTTCTTTATTTCTCACATTCCGCGGGCGATCGCGCTTTTTTTTGCTTGCGTTTCTGTAAATCTGGGGTTTTTGTAAAGAAGTCATTTACTGAAAAACAAAGTTTTCATCCGGCTCGGTAGCAGGACCTGTAATCTTGCGAGGCCACGCGGGAGGATTTGTGTTGCAGTAATCCGCAAATCCCGACTGCGTTCAGTGAATATACTGTGCAGAAGCGGAAGAGTTTGCAATGATTGGGGCCCGAGGAGCATTGGGGGGCAATTCCACCGATCGGCGCACAGATCCTCCGAGGATTATTACCCGTTAATTCGGTTTATCCGCATTTTTCATGACTTTATCACAGTCTTTACGCCGGGAAATGAAAAGAAATTGCACTTTTTTCCATGTTGTTGCTGGGAGGCTCACAGATATACAGGAAGTCTTTGTAAGTGTTCCCGCGGTATAGCGGCTTACCTGGAGATAAAAATAACACGGCGACTGATGCTGGCTGCAGCTGATTGTGGCTCGTTTGTGGCGTAGTCGCTGCGGGCTGCGGACGGTGACTATTTGTACTCAGGTTGTTTTTTTATTCTAACTAAAATCTTACCGCAGCACTTTCCCAAATTACCTAAAAGCTGCTGAATCTTAAAACAATGACAAGTGAAAGAATAACCGCTGTAAAAACGAACCTGAAGATTTGTTAACTCCTACTAGGCCTGGGCCTGGACCATCAACCGATCTCAGCATCCTGTCCATGAGGCCTTTCCTCTTCAGCCAGACTTGTACCTGCCCATGGTAGTTATACTGGTTTCCAATAAATAAGGATTATAGGAATATTAGGAAATGATGGTCCAGCAGCTTGTAGCTACATGGTAACAGTCAGAATTTAGTCATCTAGTCCCTTTGTCACCTAATCTCCTAGTTAGTCCCATAGCCATCTACACTATATTGTCAAAAGTATTGGGACACCTGCCTTTACACGCACATGAAAGAGGACGTAAACCCTCTGGAAAAAAAAACACCCTGCAAGGCAAAGGCATAATGAGCTAGTATGCTATGCATACTAGCTCATTATAAATTACTTACCTGAGATCGAAGCCCCTGAAGTGGTTCTCGTTCCCCTCTTCCGTCCCCGCCATATCTCCCAGAATGACTTCCGGGTATCGCGGCTCCGGTGCTGTGACAGGAGCCGCCACTAACGGCACGAACGCCATTAGATACAGCACGCTCAATGCGCCTGCGCGCCATTGTCTACGGCGCATGCACCGTAGACATCGGTGCCCGTCTTTTGCAAATATCTCCTTGATCGTGTAGGTTTAGGAAATGTTTCTTGCACCTACAGGTAAGCCTTAATCTAGGCTTACCTGTAGGTAAAAGTGGTCTGTAAGGGTTTACAACCACTTGAACTTTAATGGCATCCCAGTCTAATGGGGCGTACACACTGTCGGACTTTGTTCGGACATTCCGACAACAAAATCCTAGGATTTTTTCCGACGAATGTTGGCTCAAACTTGTTTTGTCTACACACGGTCGCACAAAGTTGTCGGAAAATCCGATCATTCTGAACGCGGTGACGTAAAACACGTACGTCGGGACTATAAACGGGGCAGTGGCCAATAGCTTTCATCTCTTTATTTATTCTGAGCATGCGTGGCACTTTGTCCGTCGGATTTGTGTACACACGATCGGAATTTCCGACAACGGATTTTGTTGTCGGAAAATGTTATCTCCTGCTCTCCAACTTTGTGTGTCGGAAAATCCGATGGAAAATGTCCGATGGAGCCCACACACGGTCGGAATTTCCGACAACACGCTCCGATCGGACATTTTCCATCGGAAAATCCGACCGTGTGTACGGGGCATTAGTCCGTAGGGTTCAATGTTGAGTTGGCCCAACCTTTGCAGTGAGTAGAATTATAGGGGTCTGATAATGTTGAGTTATATATATATATATATATATATATATATATATATATATATATATATATATATATATATATATATATATATATATATATATATATACTGTATATAAGTATATAGAGACTGTCACTTTAAGAATTTATATTATGCTTGATTTGTTTTTTTCCTTCTTAGATGGCTTGTTTCAATTCCTGGGAAATCAAAACTACTGGATATGTGACGGCACAGACTACTGATAAGAACCCAGAAAGCTGCTCAAAATAGGCTTTCATATCAAAACCAGTCTGAAATGACCAGATACTGCTGAATTTTACTTGTTTTGCCAGTCACATGATGTAACCACCCATTTAACTTTTCCCTTGCTACTAAGAAGATATGAATGCTATTTTAATAATAAAAAAAAATTACAATTTGAAAGAAGATATGAATGCTGATTGGACTAAACGATACGATCACACCTATAACACGCCTAGTGCTTATGCATATTCATAAAGTATATATTGTTAAAGTTGTTGTTTTTAAGTCAAAGACCCTTCCTTCTTCGTTCAGCCTGGTAGTGTGTCGGTGTGTGTTGTGTCTCTCCACTGCAGTGTATACAATAAAGCACCTACTTATCTTATCTTAATATCTGGACTCACTATCTCATCATCTACATGTCTTGTTTAGAGACTCCCTAGCCTGATTTAACAGCAGCAATAGCAGCTTCAGCTCTTCTGGGAAGGCTGTCCACAAGGTTTAGGAGAATAGGAATGTTTGACCATTCTTCCAAAAGTGTATTTGTGAGGTCAGGCACACAGGTGGTCGAGAAGGCCTGGCTTGCAGTCTCTGCTCATTTATCCCAAAGGTCTTCTATCAATTTGAGGTCAGAACTCTGTGCAGGTCAGTCAAGTTCCTCCACCCCAAACTCGCTCTGCCATGCAGCTGTGCATGTAGCTGTAGCTGTAGTCAGCTTCTTTTTTTTTTTTAACCAATTGGCATTTTATTTTCTGTGTAGCCATGTGATCTTGTTTTGAATGTGCAAATATTCTGGCAGTTGTGGCTCCTCGGGCAGTAAGGAGCAGATCCTAGCAGGAGGCAGATGTGAGAGGGGGACAGATCGTTAAGGGTACAGTGGGCAGAGTCAAAAATATGGATGGTGAGGATGCAGGGCAGAACTTCAAGTTACATGTTCTGCTCATTATGTGGTCTTCTGGTTGAGGAAAAGTCTGAGGTCCTGTTGATGGTCCTGTGGCGTCATCTCTGGCTACATATCTCTGTGGTCCTATTTTTTTGGTGTTCATCCCATCGTAGCTTGTGACTTTGGTGGTTGAGTCGATGCATCCGTGGCTTTAACTTTTTGGTCCAGGAAGTCACTGCACCCATGTCCATCAATATGCTGAGTACAGTCACTGCTTGTAGTTTTTGTATTGTGTGACACTGGCTGACCTTTGCTTGTCTTGGCTTGACTTTGCTTCTAACTTCAGCTTGTTCAATTAACCTTTGACAAAAAAAAAAAACCTGGAAGCTGATTGGTTTCTGTGCAGAGCTGCACCAAATTTTGAACTCTCTAGTTTTGGTAAATAAACTCCTATTGTCTCTTTGTCACTAAGTCCCATAGTCACCAAGTCACCTAGTGCCTTAATCTCCTAGTGCCCTAGTCATCATCAAATACCTTATTATCTCTAAATCAACCTCTAGGCTAAGAAAAGGCTAGGCTTCCCCATTAAAGCTAGGACGGCGCACTTTGCTGCTACCTGTGATGCCCCAGCACTGTGTGCCGTGTTTTTTTGGTAATTGAAAGCTTAATGATCGGGTTAGATGTTTTTTAGCACACGAGCAGGTCTAGGATTGATGAATGGATCCTCCATAACCCTCAGGGACAATTTAAAGTCAATTGTACCTTTGAAAACCACCCCCCTTCATTTCACCTTCCCTATTGACAACTGTCCGGTGGTGCACTGCATCACAAAAAAATGGTGCTTGACCACACTTTTTAAATGTTCACATTAAAGGACTTAATTCAATCTGCGGTAACACAGAAAGGTAGAACATGAAAGTGTGAATGGGCTCTGTAAGGCGTTTGTCTTTCCAATCAGAAAGTTGTTTGGTATGTTACCATAAAATAATGATGTAACTTCAATGTTTTGGACCCAATCTTTAGGTTGTGAAGTGAAGATGCAGATGACATTCCCAGGCCATATATATCAAACATGACCGCTTTGGTATTTCTATCCTGACAGGTTCCCAGGTGTTCCTCCTTGATTCCCTTTGTATTTCCTTCAAACCTTGTGGTGATGTCTCTGTAGAGGGGGGCATAAAACCTAAAAAACCTACACGGAGGTATGATTCAACCCCCATTGATAGTTTTATCTCAGCGTCTACTCCTGATGTATTATTTCATCTTTGCTTAATTCATTATTGATAAGACTTTGGCAGGAATGTTGCGCTTTACTTCTCTTTTATGACAAACCAACTACAAGAACTTGGTGAACATGATTTATGCTCATTGTATTACTGTTGAAGTCAGGGAAACAGAACAATACAATGCGAGGGCTTATTTACGGCCGAACTGGCACTGTGACTCTTTTCTTGCTACAGTTTCCAAATATTCTACTCTGTGATGCTCATATCTAAGAAGTGTACCTACTGTAACTGTTGAGAGATCCCAATCAAATTTATGTAATGATCACAGCAATAACTTGAATTGATAAACTGAGATTTTATTACTGTAGCTCTGTGGTCTCCAAACTGCGGCCCGCAGGCCAGATGTGGCCCTTTACTTGCCTTTATCTGTCCCCTAGGTCACTATTCCTCCCACTGTCAGCGTGGTTGAGGCACCATTCCTTCCATTGATACCAGCATAATTCCTCCCACTGACACCAACGATGGGGCACAGTTTCTTCAATTGAAACCAACAATGGGGCACTATTCTCTCACTGACACCAATGATAAGTCACTACTTCTTCCATTGACACCAGTGATTGGGCACCATTCTTCCCACCAATACCAATGATGGCGCATTATCCCTCCTTGCACAGACCACAGGCGCTTTGTCATTTTTTTTACTCCTACTGACCACCAAGCCTGAGGAATTGTTTACTCCCACTGACATTGAGGCACTTTCTACTCCCACTGGCCACAGTCCTGCCCCCATAAAGTCTGAAGGACATAAAACTGGCCCTATGCTTAGAATGTTTGGAGAACTCTGCTGTAGTGAAGAACCCCTCAGGAGCTGCTGATTTTTTGGAAACCTACTTAGCCTTCCTAATGGTGACCTGCCCCTCAAAAAGTCACTTGCCCATTGACAGTGGCAGAAAAACAGACTTTGGACTGTCTACCTGTAATTTATTGGCTCAATTTCTTAGGAGATAGGGTTAGGGTTACAGGATATCCAAAAACACCAGCAAAAATTCCCTCTGCTCAGTAGACTTCTCAGTGAACTCTCTAGACCCAGATGGGCTATTATCTTCTAGTATCTTTTCACCTCTGCCATCGGTGAGCCGTAAGATTATCTAGACCTTTGCCACAGATCAGTTTATATTCTGTGGATCCTGATAGTTGGCTTACATCAGTTTCTTTGGCCTCTACTCTTCTGACCCAGAGGTCAGGCTTGGGGAATGAAACATCCTTTCTTGACTCTGGATTCCTCCTTCAGGAAAAAAGCCTGGAAGTAGCAGCCAGGGAGGAACCGACCTTCAACAACTATCTTATTACCAGGAAAAGCCATGGAGGAAAGGACCTTCCACAACTACCTGGGAGGGAAGGACCTTCAACAACTACCTTATTACCAGACAACACCTGGGAGTAAAGGACTTTCCATAACTACCTGGGAGGGAAGGACCTTCAACAACCAGGCAGTGGCGACTGGTGGTATATTCTTTGAGGTGGGGGGGGGCGCGATCAGGTCAGCTGAAAGCCTTTGAGAGGGGGACAAACCGGCTTTTGGCTGCTGGAGGGAGTGAAACAGACACAGTGCATTGTTCTGTAATTTTTCTCCCATCCCGCTGTACCGATCCCCCTACTGTCCGGACGCCCCATGTGCCCCGGGCCCCCTACAGGAGGCCTGGTGGTACCCCCTATTGGCAGCCCTGACTTAGGGTCTCACACTGGTGGATCTCAGCCTTTCAGCGTTTTCACTTCCCTTCTTGATGTTTCCCGATGCTCAGAGATCAATTAGTATGCAAAGATGTCCACATGGTTTTCTATTATCTTTTGGGAACATCTGTCCATACTTATTGATCTCTGAGAATCAGGAAACATCAAGAAGGGAAGTGGAAACGCTGAGAGTCGGAGATCCATTTATCCATCTATCCATTTTTGATGTATTCCTGTGCTGATTTACCCCAGTTGATTTCATCTTGGCATTTTTGAGCTGGTAAGTGTGAGACCCTAAGTAGATGGTGGGCTGCATCACATTGAATTTTTGTTCACAGTGGTGTATAAGTAGTTTTTAAGAATTTTACATGACGTCTGCACATAAGGAGTTAACAAGAAAAGTGGACTGTGCACTTAAAGTGGTTGTAAAGCCTAAACATTTTTTACCTTAATGCTTTCCTTGTATTAAGATAAAAATGTTTAGATGTCAGCATCCCCCCTAAACCACCCCTTTAACTTGACTGAGCCCTCATTTGATCCAGTGCTGTGCACGTCTGCAGGTCTTTTCTCCCCTCACTTCTGAGCCTCACTGGCTTTGTTGGGGCACCGGGAGCCATTGGCTCGCAGTGCTGCCAACCAAAGCCATTGACAGAGTGGGGCTGAGGCCTGCTGTCTGTGTCAATGGATGCCACAGCGGGGCTCAGGAGTGAGCACACACAAGTGCCCCCCATGGGAAGCAACTTCCCATGGGGGCACTGGACAGAGGGGAGGGGCCAGGAGCGCCGGCGAGGGACCTGAATAGAGGAGGTTTACGGCCGCTCTCTCCAATTCAATTGCACAGAGCAGGTGTGTATAGACATAAATATTATAGGTGTCGGAGAAGGGTCTTTTCCAGTCACATTCACCCTGTCCCTGGGCGCGTGCGCGCTGGATTGGCGTTTCGGCTCATGCGCGCGCGCGTTCCGATGGAGGGGCACACGCACGTGCGCGATAGCATATGGGTGTGCGTGGTAACTCATGCACGCCCACCGCGACACTCTGGCGGGGCTATTTAAATCAGCTCCAGCACCCAGACGGGTTGCTGGTTTGTCTTCACCTCCTGTTGCTTCCTGTTTCCTGTTTATGTTTACCTGATCTCCTGTTGTGACCCGAACTGCTCATTCCACGCTGCCTCTCTCCTGGATTGACCCCGGCCTGTTTAACGGACTTCCTCTGCTTGCTACCAGTGTTTGACCCCCGGCCTGTTTAACGGATTCCCTCTGCTTGCTACCAGTGTTTGACCCCCGGCCTGTTTAACGGACTTCCTCTGCTTGCTACCAGTGTTTGACCCCCGGCCTGTTTAACGGATTCCCTCTGCTTGCTACCAGTGTTTGACCCCCGGCCTGTTTAACGGACTTCCTCTGTTTGATACCAGTGTTTGACCCCCGGTCTGTTTAACGGACTTCCTCTGCTTGCTACCAGTGTTTGACCCCCGGCCTGTTTAACGGACTCCCTCTGCTTGCTACCAGTGTTTGACCCACCGGCCTGTCATACGGACTTGTCTTGCCTATTGCTTGTGTTTGACCCTCTGCTTGCTTACAGTGTCTGCTCCACCCAGCAACGGGACTTCCACCAGTTCCTGGACTCCTGCATCCCCAAACCTGGCTCTGCAGTTTCCCACAAGGAATCCATACCTGCTGGTGGCCCGTGCTCCTTAGTGCCACCCATTCCCTGTTTCATCTCCAGGGGACGGGGTGCGCGTAGTGGCAAGGGCGGACCGCTCTCGGCATCTCGGCCTTGGTAAATACTCACCTGACAATAGGTCACGCTATTCAAATGTATAATTTGAATCAAACAGTCCACAAATAATGTGACATCAAGGTGAAAATAAATTGGTAAAAAAATCAGTCCACAAGTGAAGTGAAAATGACTCCTGGCAACGATCTCCACCATCCACCACTGAAGTGATACAAATATCAGAGGAGGAATCGCATCACCCTAAATACTCTACAATGTTAGAAATGAACTTATAACGTCACAACTCCTGCGATAGGTAATTATACAACCTAGGCAGTGACTTTACATGGTATACATATAAAGGTTTGGTACTGTTGAATCTGATGTTATGTTTGATATATGACCTTTTTACAGTGGACAACCATCCTCTGAAGAAGACCCGGGAAGGGTCAAAACGCGTCAGTATTTATACACACGATTTTGATTGTCCCACTCACACCGTATTGTATATTGCCCTTATTTATAGGCATCGTCTGTTGTTATCAAGTTTTAAGGATTTAACTTTTGAGAAAACTTTGGTTGCCCTCTAATACATTGTGTTCTGCATTGGTTCTAATTGTAGGCTTTGTCCATTGCAATTGTACGCCATATCCAGTTCATGTCCTGACTCAAACAGTCAGTATTCTTTTCAGTGATTTGATGATTTTTTAATATGTTATTTATACTTTTTGTATCAATAAAATTGAATTTTTTCAACTATCCATACTGCACTTTATTGGCTTCTTTAAAGCCCCGATAGGGGGTTCTCGTATTTTTTCATGCAAGAATTAGCCTTATATTTATGGTCAATGCAGCCCATTGTTTTTAAAGGGCCTGCACACACAGGCATGTACACTTGTATTGCGTATATAAAAAAAATAAAGTACAAAAAATCTGCATTGCTGGTCCGTATTTTACCCACATACCTGCACGCGCACCATAGACCCATGAAAAGCTAGAATTGTTATGGGCGCACATTAACTATACAGCCAATCCTCGCATTTTCACGTAGGAACTTTCTGCCAGGAATCTGATGTCCATACATCAGTAGCATGTGCAAGTACCTTCATTGTGCATTCATGACAGGTCTCCTTTAATTCGGAAAAGCTGAAACTGGCCACACTAAAACGCTTGGGTGCCCCTCTACAATTGGAGCCCCAGTAGAGATGTCCAGCGCGCCTGGCCCTTCGCTATATCCTGAATGTGGGCCCAAATGTACCCAACGTATCGTACTCATCTTCTAAATCTGTATGTGCTTCAGAGGTCTTCCCACCGCCGCAGTGCCGGAGATATTAACTTCCTGTGAAATATAAATGTAATCCTTTCCGTTCGGTAATGTTTCACAGGATTACACGGTACAATAAATCTCGGTGATGAGGGACTGCGACGCTCCCGCTATGAGTATGTCGTATGTCAGTGATTTATCAGCGGTGTGTACTCTGTATTCACAGTGATAGGGAAATAAGAGCATCGCAAGCAAGGGACATCCATCTCACACTATCTTCAGATATCCCACCAGCATCGCCACCGCCAACCCGCGATAAGACCTGGGGAACATTGCTCATCGTCTGATACAATATTACACAATCCACAGCAGACCGCATCTTATATTTTATACTTTGTTCTTCCTGCAACCGCTGACAGTTCCACTTCATTTGCAGCTGTATAAGATGTATGGCGCGAAGGAAACAAATGTATTATGTGCGGTGATTGTTATTACCACCTGTAAGGAAGGTCCAGGTCATTCCTGTACAAGAAGATCAGTGTAGGCACATGGGTGTGCACTTATTACGGTGCTTGACCCTGTGCTTAAGGTGGCTGGTGGATGTGCATTAGTGAGCATGCGCTTGTTAGCATGAACACCTTGCGACATGGGTGTAAACGCTTAGCGCTGATGTTGGCGTCAAACCGCATATATAAACTGAAAGACTGCATTGAGAGATTGCTGAGTGGTCTGTAGCTACCTCCTCTCAACCTGTGACCCTACCTGCTCTTCTGCTTTCCTGTATAGGACCCAGCTTACCTTGTCACCTGCTCTTGGACTTTTGCTTACCTGTTGTGACATTGGCCTGCCTGCTTGATTCTGCTTACTGCGTTCTGCCTTATACCTCTGCTGCCCGGGTGTTACCAACCTTGGCTTGAATCCACAGCTTCAATTCTGTATCCTCAGTTGGTTCCCTCTGCTAGCTGGCTTTTGCCAGTCTCTGCTTGTATCCAGTCCAAGTTCCTGTTACCTGCTCAGGTACTTGGTGTTACCGGGTCTGATTCCTGTCCAGTGGGCTACAATCATGTAATCCACGTTCCTGTCAGCCTTGACAGATCTGGCGCAAACAAACAACCTCCTGCGCTCAAGATATATGTTCCAGCAGTAAACGAATTTTGGTATTCAGTAACTCAGGGCAAGGATTTGGATAAAAAGGAAAGCTGATGCGTTTCGGGCCTCAGGGATTGGGGGAGGAGGGTTCCTACCTTCGAAACATATCGTCTTCCACATGCTGGGACTTGCACAGCTGCTAAGCAATGCGGGACACCATGGATATTGAAAAGCTTGATATCATATGCTGTTTGTGAGTATGCATCTGTTTTATTTCTTCAATAAAAGCATTTACAAAGGTAATGTGCAAGGCTGGTGCACCTTCTGTTTTTGCTTTTCCTAGATGACAAATCTGGTACTGCCAGTTACTTCGGTACTTGTGCTACTCCATGTCTTTGTATTCCCTGACCCTGCTCCCACTTTCAGGACAGGAGGTCCAAGATAGGCCCCCTCATCCACAAAGTCTCCACCAGGTACGTAATAACACTTGTCTATCTGATATCAATGCATGAATGTATCTATTCATTTATTATCTAGATCCCTATATATACAGCAAATCCATCCATACTTTCATTTATCTAACCAACAATGCTACATCAATCCAACCATCCATCCAACTACCCATCCACCCATACATCAATCCATCGATCCAACTACCCATCCACTGAAACATCAATCCCTCTGTCCATCCAACTACCCATCCGCTCATACATCAATCCCTCCATTCATTCAACTACCCATCCATCCATACATCAATACCTCCATCCATCCAACTACCCATCCACCCATTCATCAATCTCTCCATCCATCCAACTACCCATCCACCCATACATCAATCCCTCCATCCATCCATGAACTATCCATCCACCCATACATCAATCCCTCCATCCTTCCAACTACCCATCCACCCATACATCAATCCATCCATCCATCCATACATCAATCCCTCCATCCATCCACCCATACAGCAATCCATCCAACTACTCATCTCCCCTCACATCAATACCTCCATCCATTCAACTACCCATCCACCCATACATTAATCCATCCATCCAACTACCCATCCATCCATTGATCAATCTCTCCGTCCATCCAACTACCCATCCACCCATTCATCAATCCCTCCGTCCATCCAACTACCCATCCACCCATACATCAATCCCTCCATCCATCCAACTACCCATTCACCCATACATCAATCCCTCCATCCATCCATCCAGCTATCCATCCACCCATATATCAATCCCTCCAATCATCTACCCATCCACCCATACATCAATCCCTCTATCCATCCAACTACCCTTATCCACACATCAATCCATTCCAATATCATACCATACATCCATCCCTTTATCATACAAATCGTCCTTCCATCCTCTTAGCATACCATCAATATATACATTCATCTCTTTATCATTCATCCAACTATCCATACATCCATTTTTCCTTCCATCCCTTTATCATACCATCTGTTCATCTATCCTTTTAGCATACCGTCCATCCATCCATCCATCCATTCCTCCCTTTATCATCTATCCAGTGGGCTAATATCTATCTATCTATCTATCTATCTATCTATCTATCTATCTATCTATCTATCTATCTATCTATCTATCTATCTATCTATCAGATATGTACGAAGCTGGAAAGAAATGTAAGCGTAGGACATACATGATGGGGTGGAAGTAACTACCAGACTGCAATAGATTAAAGTTGGGCTGGTTAGACAGAAAAAACTTGCTCTTACCTGATTGGAGGAGTTACGTGGAAGATGGGAGGAGCTGGATAATAGTTGAGGGGAGGAACAAGGGGGCAGGTGGAAAATCATTGGTGGAATGCCAGTCTAGCCAGGTTCTGCATTCCTGCGGGGGGAGAGGAGAAAATGAGTGAGCTGGAGGAGCTTCTACGCCAGCTCAGAGCTGCAGCAGAGATCCATGGCCCTGACTGGGTCCAGCATCAAGTAACATCATCGCTGCAAGGGGTGAGGCAGGACCCCCCTCAGCCGAGGCCTGCCTCTACACGTGCTTGGAGGTCTAGGCCTCTGGAGCGCCTCAGCCCGGATCATACCCCTAGGTCTCAGCGGCGGCTTGGGAGCCCCAGTTGGGACCCTTCAGGGCCCCCAGCTAAGCAATAATCGGCTTCCGCGGGTGGGGTGCCTGGGAGGAATCCTCATCCACAGCGGAATCCACGGGGGGGTCGCTCACCATGCAGTTGCAATGGTCCCCTCCCTGGTTGTCCAGGCTCAGGTCCATGCGGCTGGTACTGATGGCGAGGGTTGGGTTGGAGTGTCAGTCCAGCACGGGAGAGGGTCTGCAGTGGGTGCCAGTCTGTCCCTAGGTGCAGCGGGCGCCCCCCAACGGTGGTGGACAGCGCGCCTCATGGAGGAGGCTCTGCGGCCTGTGGAGTGCGTCATTCGGGAGGCCCCGGCTCCAGGTCGGGGCCTGGGAGGGCTGGCCAGAGCGGTGCCTGTGCAGTGGCTGTAACAGTGGCGCAGGCTGATGATGTCAGAGGGGAACCAGAGCAGCGGAGGCCTGAGGCGGCTCGGTGGGTCCTTCCTGAAGAAGTGATAAGGGATATTGGCAGATGGGAGTCCATGAGATATCGCATATATGTTAGGCCCCACTTGCTGTGAAATTTCCCTGAAAAATCTTTGTGTTGTGTCTTTTCTGGTCTTTCTGCTTTTGTGTTTCATTCTGTTGTGTGATGGACTGTCGTCTGGTGCTGTGGTGCAGGATAGTTATTGTGTCTTTTCAGATTCCCCACGATGTCTCATCTGGCTATAGGGACATTGCTACATGTTCTGGGGGGCAAAGGGAGCGGAAGTCAGACCCGAGGGCAGGAAGTTGGGTGTTGCCAGAGAGGAGGGCAGGGTCAGATGGATTGGGGTTCCTGGGATTGATGTGGCACAGAGTTATTCCTGAGATAAACTGTTTTTCTCAGCTAGACAGGCACCCAGACATTTTGGTCCCACACGTGGAGGGGCAACGATTTGGGACTCCGTCCCATGAGGCAGGTCATCAAGGATATCCAGTGGGATTTCCTAAAAATTGCGGTCCTCTTTTCCTGACATGATTGTTGTGTGGTCAGACATTGTGGCCCGCATGTCCTGGAGAGGGGCTCGGTCGATTGGGGAACTTAACAAGGCCCGTATATAGGTGAATAAAGAGGTGGACAGATTTATTGCTTGTAATAGTGGGGTGGTGGTCAGGCATTTGGAGTTGGAAATTGACACATGGGGGTACCTTAGAGGGGATGGCGTACATCTCAATGCAGTTGGGATAGACCTATGGGCTTTGGGCTTGCAGGATGGTATCCAGAGGGCTGTTCTGGTGCGGCGGCGGGCACAAGTGTAAGGTGTCACACTTAGGCCGCTGTGGCGGTTGGGGTCCTTGACGAGGGTATACAAAATGAGGTATTTGATAAAACGGTGGGACCCATCTCAGGTATGGTGTCCGCCAGGTTTGTCTGGTTCAGTCTAGACTACTGGGTAGTAAGGTGGTAGGGGTCTGTGGTCAGTTAGTGAGTTGGTGAGGTGGTGTTTTGTGGCTGGGGACAGAATCTAACTTAACGTTACCACAGATTACAAAGTTGGGAAGATGGTGTCGTCAAGGATCTGCAATTATTTATTCATTTAAATATGGTTTTGAGTTAATAAAAGGCCAGTGGCCATTTAAATCCAATACAGTGTCAGTGTCCTTATTTGGGAAAAAGGGGGGTTGTACAATTGGTACAATTTTGAGTTGGGGCAGAAAGTTATCTGAACTACCCTAGTCATGTCTGTCTATCTATCTGTCTGTCTGTCTATCTATCCCTTTATCATACCTTCAATCCCTATCATACTATATATAGTAAGTATAGAAAATAATCACATTTTGTTGCTTTGCAGCCTGAAATGAAGATAGGCACAGTTTTGTTTTATCCAGCTGTATTTACTCAGTGCAACTTATAACATCCAAGTAAAAAATATAACACCAACATGTCAGAAAAAAAAATCAAAAACAGAATCACTGAGTTGGAAAAAGGATTACCCCCTTGTGTCAGTATTTTGTTAAACCACCTTTTTCTTTAATTCCAGCCTTTAGTCTGTTGGGATTTATCTCTACTAACTTTGCACATCTAGCCTTTGCAATATTTGCCCGCTCTTCTTTGCAGAACTGCTCAAGCTCAGTTACATTTGATGGTGACCATTTGTGGTCTGCAGTCTTCAAATCTTTCCACAGAATTTCAATGAGGTTTAAGTCTGGGCTCTGACTAGGCCATGCAAGGACATTCACCTTTTTCTCCTTCAACCACCGTGTGGTCATTGTTGCTGTGTGCTTTGGGTCATTGTCATGTTGGAAGGTAAACCTTCTTCCCATTGACAACTTTCTGGCAGAGGGCAGCAGATTTTCTTCATGAATTTAACAGTATTTTGCCCCATCCATTTTTTCTTCCATCCTGACAAGTGCTCCAGTCCCTGCTACAGAGAAACACCCCATAACAGGATATTACCACCCTCCATATCAGGATATTACCACCCCCATAACAGGGTATTACCACCTCCATGCTTTACTGTAATGCCCCGTACACACGGTCAGACTTTGTTCGGACATTCCGACAACAAAATCCTAGGATTTTTTCCGACGGATGTTGGCTCAAACTTTTCTTGCATACACACGGTCACACAAAGTTGTCGGAAAATCCGATCGCTCTAAACGCAGTGACGTAAAACACGTACGTCTGGACTATAAACGGGGCAGTGGCCAATAGCTTTCATCTCTTTATTTATTCTGAGCATGCGTAGCACTTTGTCCGTCGGATTTGTGTACACACGATCGGAATTTCCGACAACGGATTTTGTTGTCGGAAAATTTTATCTCCTGCTCTTTGTGTGTCAGAAAATCCGATGGAAAATGTCCGATGGAGCCCACACACGGTCAGAATTTCCGACAACACACTCCGATCGGACATTCTCCATCGGAAAATCCGACCGTGTGTACGGGGCATTAGAATGGTGTTGTTTGGATGGTGAGCTGTATTGGATTTTCACCAGACATATTGTTTGCTGTTGATCTATCTATCTATCTATCTATCTATCTATCTATCTATCTATCTATCTATCTATCTATCTATCTATCTATCTATCTATCTATCTATCTATCTATCTATCTATCTATCTATCTATTTTGTAGGTGGACAGAGGGAACATACTTCAACTGTAAAAAGATGGCAGAAAAATGAAATAATTCCTCAAACACTGTTTACAGGCGAAGGGGACAATTTCATGGTCAATGGTTTACAAAGAGAGCAGAAAATGGGAAAGTCCCTCGGCTGTCACCAGACTCTTTGATTTTCTCCTCTGACCTTTCCATCGCCGCTGTGTGATAGATGGCGTCACATTCGGTGATCCGGGGACTGACAGACATCTGCCGAGGACAACCTTATGTGGCAGATGAAGAAGATATGCATCTTATGTACAGCGTGTGCCCCCCTTGATGTGCCAGGATGAATGTCACTTGCCGACACTCTCCTAAATGAAATACCGCCTTTGATGACTTTGTACAATGCAGTGACGTGACACCGACCTTAAGATATTTTAAGAATTGTCTTTAAATCAAAGGCATGAAACAGTCCTTGCACTTGTTTTTTTATATTTTTTTGAGGGGAATAAACTTGGATGGGGGTAGGGAAATTATGAAATGTCCAGTTGATTATTAACCTCCCTGGCGGTATGATTATTTCGGATTTTAGGTGCTGAAAACGGTACAATTATTTTGCATGGAAATTTGGCGTTTTATATTGCAGGTCTGTAATTCTTAACAATAACACACTTAGATCTGTCCAAACCAGAGTCTAGTAGATATCCCGGGTATGATAAAGTTTGAAACACAAAAACATAAATTATAATATAATAAATAAAAATAATTAATTAAAAAAAATAAAAATAAATAGTAATAAAATAAATTTCCCCACGATTCACTATCGCTCAATTCTGCAAGTGTTCTAATTTACTATCGCTGTTTTCTAGCTGGTCTAAAGCCACTTTTGACGTAAAGGGACCCTTTTTGGCAGAAAGAACAGTATATATAATATAAAACTACATGCAGGGCATTGGACAAAGCATTGGGGACAAAAGGGATGTGAAATCATTTCATACAGTACTGTAATCTGTAAGATTACAGTACTGTATGTGTTATGATTTTTACTTTTTTTTTAATTTGCCGCCAGGCTCCGCCCCCGTGTGTCGCGACGCTCGCAGGGAACGGAGCCTGGCAAGGAGAGGCTTCGGAGGAGGATGGAGCCCACGGACACTGCAGGGGACATCGCAGGATCCCGGGGACAAGGTAAGTAAAGCCACACCAGGATCCTGCGATGTAATCCCGAGTGTGGCTCGGGGTTACCGCTAATGGTCCTGAATTTAAACCCCCGAGCCACACTCGGGAAAACCGCCAGGGAGGTTAAACAGTTCAGGAACTTGAGACTATATACAAATCCAATATATTCACCTCCTCTCTTCTCTCCAGCACATCACATTCTTGCAAACTACATGTATCTCTCCTCAACACCTCCAGCACATCACTTGCTTGTTCTTCCAGGATCAGCTATCACTGAGCTGTAGACCTGACACTGGCTCAGTCAGGCCTTAGCAAATGCCCTTTGCAGGCAGGGACCGCTGGCACATATAGTGTAGCAAAAATATGGTAGTCTTTGCTGCTAGCTGTCCTACATGTGGCTACTGAGCCCAGTACCACATCCTCAGGCCCTGCCAGCCCTCCCAGCTGCAGCTGCCCCTCTCCACTGCCCGTGCCACCACAGTCCATCCCACTGGCTCTGCACCCATCCCAGACTGCAATCTCCCAGTCTTCTCAGGCGTGCCTCCCCACTCATCTCCTGACTGTGTGTCACTCACCAGCCCTCCTGGCTGCGACCTGTTGTTCCTCCCTGGAGACTTGCCCAGCAGTGCTCTCTCCTGCTGTCCTCTCTTGCTCCTCCTGTGCCTCCTGTCCAGGACACCTCTGTGGGTTGTAAGAGGGTCCCGTCTTCACCCGAGCCCAGGCCCAAGGTCACCCCCCCAGACTGGGGAGCTCCCTCAAAGGCCACAACAGCCTAGCACTCCATCTCCAGCTTCCTCCCGAACAACTCCTCCCCAGCTGGGCTAGCCCTGGATATTTAAGGAGGCCTTCCCCCTGCCAAGCCAAGTTGGGGATTGGTCAGGACTCCTCAGAATACCCCAGGCAGCTCCACCTTTCCTCTCCGCCTTCCTTTCCAGAAGACACCAGAACATTCTAGAAAGAAGTGGGAGGTGTTGGTGATGCTGCCTGTGAGTCACCCAACTCTGCCCTGGGTTATTCCCAACCCAGATCAAAACACACACCCAGACTTACCTGCCAGCCAAGCCAGGGAATTTACCTACTCTAACTAAAAGCTAACCACTACACGTCTACTACACTAGAGGGTGCTACACCTAGCATCATCATCTTGATATACCTGTACTGCAGAGCTAAGACTGGGAAAGAGAGAAGCAACACAATGAGACAATCAGTTGTGCTGCAGTGCAAGAAGCAAGCCGATAGAAGGAGAAAGCAGAGTGGCAGAGAGATGAGAGCATCCGTTACCTGCTTCCCCTTAATTAGCCAAGCACAGGCTGGAAGAATAAGAATTAAAGGTGCTTCAGTGTTCATTCTTGCTGTTTTGCACTACAGACCATGGAAACTATGGAGATCTTCTGGGGTGTGGATGCTGCCTGCCTAGTAACCAGATCACCTACACCAACATTATCAAAATGCTATTGAATAGTAACACTGATAGTCACACCCTTGTGGATCTAGTGCTATCTTTCCACTTTGCTAAATATCTTAATCAGGGCCGGAACATGGGGTGGGCAGGGGGGGCGGCTGCTCCGGGCACTGTGGTTTCATGTGAGGTGAGGGGAGGTGCTGCGAGAAGATTGAGGGGGAGGGAATTTGTGTTGAAAGGGGCAATTTGAGGGGGCGGCAGGGGGTAAGAATTGCTACAAGTGGTGATTTAGGGGGATTCGTGTTGGGAGAGGGTATAGGGGAAGAGGCTTTGTGTTGGGGGGGGGGGGGGTTGTGCTGGATGAGATGATAAGGTGAAGAGGGAAGAAGAATTGTGCGAGGATGGGGGAATTTTTGTTTGGGGGGGGGTTGTGCTAGGAGGGGAAATTTAGGGGGTGGATTTGTGGGGGGGGGATGTGTACTCAAAGGGGAAATGTGAAGGGTAGAGAATTTGTTCTAGGAGGGGGTGACTTTTTTTGGGGAGAGGCATTTGTGCTGGGGGCATATGGGGAGAGAGGAGGGCAAAGATTTATGCTGGGAGGGGGGAATTCAGCAGGCGGTGGATTTGTACTGGAAGGATGGGGAATTTATTCTTGGGGGTAGGCAAGCAGATTAGTGCTCAATTGTTTTGGGGGGGGGTCTTTGCTGACACATAATGCTCAATGCTCATACATGTTGAGGGAGGGCACAGTTTGACATGCTCGCCCTGGACTCTAGATCTTAACCACATGTTGGGAGAGGGGCATGACCTGTAAGTGCTACTGAACTGCAGCAGAGATGCATCAGGCTTGTGCCCCACCAGCCAGGACTGTGCTGCCTGGCAGAGCCAGGCCTACTGTTAGAAATCATGGGGCCCCGTAGAGCCTAGATAACAGGAACAGTGAACCAAGCCTAACAGGAGGCTCCAGCGGCATGAACAAACCACTCATTCATGCAACCAGAATACCTGTGAGAATGAGCTCTTAATTATGTTTTTTAGATTAGTCTTTACAATTTTATATATTTATTTATTTATTTATCTTTACATTTTTGGTGAAATATCAGGGGTCTAAACAGACACCCAACGTCTCACTTTTGAGACAGAGAAGAAGGTTGAGGACTCATCCTCAATCCTTTCTCTGCAGTGCTAAGTGCAGAGTGAATGAACAGAAAGTGCTCTATACAGAGGTTCCCTGTTCATTCACAAACTGAAGCATGGTAAACACAGGTACGGCCACAGAGGGATTGGTTCCAGTAAATACACCCACTCTTGCTGCTCTGGGCCCCCATTTTGAACTCATGGGGCCTGGGCCCAGTACAGGAGGGCTGGTGCTACCCCCTTAACAGCGACCCTGGTCTGAGATGCATACATTTCAGGAGTGAATGTACAAAAATCAAACCCTTTGGCAGGTAAAACAGCCCCCACATATGTATTCCATCTTTGTAATTAGATGTGCAGCCACCCTGTAGTCAGAGGTGTCTAATAAATTTAGCGTTCCTGGGCAGTAATTTGCCTAGGCCAACTTGTAGTCATTTAACTTGTCTCTCTTTTGTAAGTTCTGGGATGCTTCTGTTCCTTGCTGTCACCACTGGGTGTCACTGGCACTTAGGGCAAAAGTAATGCGGGCGGTAACACTTTTGGTCTAATGAGCATTTGGGGTTGATTTACTAAAGGCAACTAGACTGTGCGCTATCTAAGTGCAGTTGCACAAGAGCTTAGTAAATGAGGAGAAGCTCTGCTGACTTCCATCATCCAATCATGTGCAAGGAAAAAAATTTTTTTCCTTGCATGTGATTGGGTATCCTTTGTAAAATGTAGGTTTACCTCATTTACTAAACTCTAGAGCAACTGCACTTGCAAAGTGCACAGTCTATTTTCCGTCCCCTTTGTCCCCCTTTGTGTCTGGCAGCCAATAGGAAATTCATGACCTGTGGTGCATGCTGGGGGAGGATATCAATCTTTTGGGAGTGGCCTTGTGAGTTCTCTTTCCCCCAGGCTGCAGCCTGAGGAGGTACGTGCAATGGTTTGACCTGAGTAGGCCAGAGCCTGGTTGGGGCTAAGCTCAGAACCCTCAAGCTGCCCTGTCTAGTCAAGGAAGGTATAGCACCCAAGGTAGAGAACCAGAGGATGGAAGTCCTACTGGAGACAGATTCTCCCCTCAGAGAATCCTGGCATTCCCTTAGATGGAGGGGAAAGTCTGGCTGAGCCTGGCACCCATGTTCAGCACATCTATAACCTAGCCTTTTCTCCCTGTGAGCAAAAAAACTTGGAAAAGACTAAAGTGACTGGTGCCCACCATTGTCATAACTATCTCCATAGATTCACCCTGGGGTAATGCTTCCTTCTCCTTGTGTTGGAGGTATGTTTTCCCTGCCCCTGGCCAGAAGGGGTGCTACAGATATTTTTCTGGAGGTCAACACGAGAACCTGTCACGATTGGTCCTCCACTGGTCTGAATGGACTGATTCAGGAAAACACAAATTCTAAGCTCCCATGATGCAGTATATAGTGTAAAGCAAGGTAGGCTAGAGTCATGCCGCATACACACGAGCGGACTGTACAGCAAACTTGGTCCTGCGGACCAGAGTCCGCCGGACAATCCGATCGTGTGTAGGCTCCCGCTGACTTTTTTTCCCAAAAGTCTGACGGACCTAGAAATGAAACATGTTTTAAACCTTTCCTTCGTAACTCCGCCGGACTCCGCCTGACGGAAAGCCCGTTCGTCTGTATGCTGGTCCGGCGGACCAGATACGACACAAGGGCAGGGTACTGCATCTGGCCCTCGCTGCAATAGGAAAAACAAATGTTCCTATTGCGGCGAACACGGGGCATACCAGGCCCTTAGGTCTGGTATGGATTTTAAGGGGAACCCCCTACGATGAAAAAACGGCGTGGGGGTACCCCCCAAAATCCATACCAGACCCCCGACCTGAGCACGCAGCCCGGCCGGTCAGGAAAGGGGGTGGGGACGAGCGAGCGCCCTCCCGAACCGTACCAAGTCACATGCCCTCAACATGGGGGGTGGGTGCACCCCAAAGCACCTTGTCCCCATGTTGATGAGGACAAGGGCCTCTTCCCGACAACCCTGGCCGTTGGTTGTCGGGGTCTGCGGGCAGGGGGCTAATCGGAATCCAGGAGCCCCCTTTAATAAGAGGGCCCCCAGATCCCAGCCCCCCCACCCTATGTGAATAAGTATGGGGTACATGGTACCCCTACCCATTCACCTAGGGAAAAAGTGTCAATAAAAAAAGCACACTACACAGGTTTTTAAAGCAATTTATTAGACAGCTCTGGGGGTCTTCTTCCGACTTCAGGGGTCTTCTTCCAACTTCGGGGGTCTCTCCGGTTCTTCTCCGCTGTCTCCGGCCTCTTCTCCCGTTGTTCGACCTCTTCTCCGCACTCTCTGGGTCTTCTGCCGGGCTCCTCCGCTATCTTCTGCTCTTTTGCCACTCTTTTGCTAGCGGTGGCCCAGACTTCTGCCTTCTTGTCTTCTTCCCTCTTCTCTTCTTCCTATGTTGACACAACGCTCTCTCCGGCTGGAATGCTCTCTGAGCGCTCCGATGTGACTTATATAGGTGGTGACCCCGCCCCCTTATACCGTCCCAGTCCCTGAGCATGCTGGGACTGTGACAGCATAAGGGGGTGTGGTCAACAGAGAAGAGGGAAGAAGACAAGAAGGCAGAAGCCTGGGCCACCACTAGCAAAAGATTGGCAAAAGAGCAGAAGATAAAAGATTTTTTATTGACACTTTTTCCCTAGGTGAATGGGTAGGGGAACCATGTACCCCATACTCATTCACATAGAGTGGGGGGGCCGGGATCTGGGGGCCCTCTTATTAAAGGGTGCTCCCGGATTCCAATAAGCCCCCCGCCCGCAGACCCCAACAACCAACGGCCAGGGTTGTCAGGGAGAGGCCCTTGTCCTCATCAACATGGGGACAAGGTGCTTTGGGGTGGGGGGGCCCCCATGTTGAGGGCATGTGGCCTGGTACGGTTCAGGAGGGGGGGCGCTCGCTCGTCCCCACCTCCTTTTCTGACCGGCCGGGGCTGCATGCTCGGATAGGGGTCTGGTATGGATTTTGGGGGGGACCCCACGCCGTTTTTTCGGCGTAGGGGATTCCCCTTAAAATCCATACCAGACCTAACGACCCGGTATGCTCCACGACGGGGCTCGTAGGTGTCAATCTCGCCGATAAAAGCGGCGAGATTGACTTCTTTTTCTAGTCCCGTCGTACCCGAGTCACGTTCAAAATGACCGGACTTGTCCGTGTGTGGGCAAGTCCGTTCATTCTGAAAGTCCGCAGTAACTCCGGCGAAAGTCCGTCGGGAAGACCGACGGACCTAGTCTGCCGGAAAGTCCGTTCGTGTGTAGGCAAGTCCGTCCGTTCAGAAAGTCCGGCAATAGTCCGCCGGAAGTCCGGCGGGAAGAACGTCGGACCTAGTTTCCTAGAAAGTTCCCAGAGTTACTAATTCAAAAACAATTTCTTGGCTCTTAGGCAAAAATTTTGTTGCAGTCTTCTTCAACCTGCTGCACATGCTCAGTTGGCAGAAGGGGACTGTACCATGATAACAAGAGACTTGTTCACACTGCAAAATACACAAAAATGCTAGTAGTTTAATTTCCAAGACCAGGAAAACTGGTAATTTAGAGCAATTGATCACTATTCTTTTCTCTGAAGGACGGTATGAGCTGATTGGTTGTTATTTTGAGTTATAACAGTCTGCACATCATTATTGTGCGTTGGAGTGTTTGATAGAATATGCGCAAGTTTCTGTGAAGTTCACTTATTACAGAGCGTGTGGCAGCTCAACCAATGATTCCCTGACCTTCCTGTCAGCCTGCGGCCATTTGGAATGTGCCGGTGCTCAGGATTAATGTCTTGATTTTTAGTCATTTAAGAGAAATTAACTGCACTTACATTAAATCTCTTCCCATCCAGGTTTACAACATGGCCTTTCATTTTTCAGGAAGAAATATGCACCGCGAGCGCCAAGAGCTGAACGTACCCTGGGGGTCGCTGGATACGGGGCTGACATTACAAAGTGGCAGCAGAAATGTGAGCGGTGGCAGGATCAGGTGTAGGACGGGGAATGATAAGAATAAAGTCTGAAATGTTTTCTGAACATATATGGGTGTATATTCATGCAATTTTAGCAGAGAATGCTGCTTGTAGCAAGAAATTGTTATGCTACTTGGAGATACACTATATGATCAAACGTATGTGGACCTCCTTCTCAATGATTGAGTTCCAGGGTGCCCAGTGAAGGGCACTATTAATGCTATAGCAGCCTTTCTTAAACATTTTAACATGGAGGAACCCTTGAAATAACTTTCTGATCTCAAGGAACCCCTGCTAATAATTACTATATACAATACACTGATTATTGCTGTGATGGTCAGTGGGAAGAATGCTCCTTACATTTGTGTACAATGGGAAGAACCCCTCCCCACTTCCTAAAAGATAGCTATAAAGATCTATGATGTCAGTGGTAGCTTATCCGAGAGGTAGAAATTGTTGATTGCTCAAGGACCCCTTACCAAACTCTGGAGGAACCCTATGGTACAACAGAACCCTGGTTGAGAAAGGCTCTGCTACAGCATACAAAGACATTGTAGACAATTGTGCTCTATAAACCTTGTGGTAACAGTTTGGGGAAGATACTTTTTTGTTCCAACATGCCTGAGCTCCTGTGTACAAAGCCAGCTCCATAAAGAAATGGTTTGGTAAGTTTGGTGTGGAGGAACTTGAGTGTTCTGCACAGAGCCCTGACCTCAACCCTACTGATGGATGTCTTTGAGATAAATTAGAATACCAATTGCAAGCTAGGTCTTCTCATCCAACATCAGTTCCTGACCTCACAAATGGGCACACAAACACTCCAAAATCTTGGGGAAAGCTTTCCCAGAAGAGTGGAGGATGATATAGTCACAAAGAAGGCCAACTCCAAACTTAACGCATATAGTTTTGGATAGGAATGTTTAACAAGTTCATATTGGGGTGATGGACAGATGTCCATAAACAATGGGTCGTATAGTGTACGTGGCACAAGAGGCTACCAGCCTCTGCAGAAACCATAGGGTACGACGGAACCCTGGTTGAGAAAGGCTCTGCTACAGCTTACAAAGACATTGTAGACAATTGTGCTCTCTCAACCTTGTGATAACAGTTTGGGGAAGACACTTTTTTGTGTCAACATGACTGAGTTGCTGTGTACAAAGCCAGCTTCATAAAGACATGGTTTGATAAGTTTGGTGTGGAGGAACTTGAGTGTTCTGCACAGAGCCCTGACCTCAACTGATGGATGTCTTTGGGATAAATTAGAGCACCAATTGCAAGCCAGGTCTGTTCATCCAGCATCAGTTTCTGACCTCATAAATGGGCACACAAACACTCCAAAATCTTGTGGAAAGCCTTCCCAGAAAGGTGGAGGATGATATAGCCACAAAAGAGGCCAACTTCAAATTGAATGCCTATAGTTTTGGATAGGAATGTTTAGCAAGTTCATATGGATGTAATGGACAGATGTCAATAAACATTGGGTCATATAGTATGCATGGCACAAGCGGCTTCCATGTTGCAGGCTGCTCTACTAATAGGAGACAAAAATAGTTATCACTGTAACTCGGCTATAGGATCTGCCCACTTCTGAAGGACCTGATGGGGAACTAGTCTCTCTGCATCCCTACTGCCCACTGTCAAAGTTCAGCCTATGTCTTTGGTTGCTAGAATGTTGACGGCCTGCAACCAATGAAGTGACCTGCATCCTAGCGACCAATGAAGCAAATTTGTATACAAAAATAAAGTTAACTCACAACCTGCTCCTCATAACTTCGGCCTTTCTCTGTAAAATAACTTTGAGTTGGCCTAAATTACCTCCAGTTAAAGTGTTATTGAAAGCTCAAGGTTTTTTACCTTCATGCATTCTTTGCTTGAAGGTAAAAAACCTTCTGCCCCCCCCCCCCAGGTTGAGAGATGTATTATTACTGGCACGTGGCACTGTTCCCTCCCAATTCAAGCACTGAAAATTTGGGACCCAGAATTCCGAGGTTCAGAGAGACATTTGTTGGGAAAAAACCTCCAAACCAGGGACCTTGGTTCTGAGGGGGTTAAGCCACCTGCAAAGGAGTCTTGAAAAGCAGCTGGAAGGAATCAGCAGTGGTCTGTGAGGGAGTATGGAGTGGTTCACAGCTGTGAGGGAGTGAACTCTGGAGACTGAGACATGGTTTTGCTGAGCCCTCTGCCTCACCCCTGAAGTAGATGGGAACCCAAAACCCTAGTGTAGGACTGGAATATTGGCAGTGAGTAATTTTTTTGTTTTGTTTGTACCTGGATGGTGGACTTTTTTGTTACTTAGCTGAGGAAAAGCAGTTTATTTTTTTGATGTTGAAAGTACAATAAAGACTGTTCATTTTTACAAGTGGATGGTGATTAGCTATTGCCCGAAAGGTCTGATTAACCTCTTTGGTCACGTTCCCTTCATGACCTAAGGTGAAGAGGTCTAGGCCAGACATGTTCATGACTAATCTGTGACACATTCTTAAATTAGGATTGCTGATGGTCTTGGGCTCAGGGCTCTCCAGGTTACACTGTGTAAACCTGCTTTACAGATAATTGTTTCCAGTTCCTCAGGGGAGGATCTATGGCTCCCGTAAAGTATAGGCAGCCCTGGAGGAATGCATGAACTTGCATGCTGGGCTGAGTGTGAAAGTGTCTCTGGAATCTATGTAGATCTTGGGGACAGGATCTTCTGACTGCCATCTCATATCTGCAGTCACTGCTACACAAACACCTTTTATTTGTAAATTACTATTTGCCGTGAATCTTAAAAAGAGTTTGAATTCAGGGCCTCAGATCTGCAGGCTCAAATTCTAAAAAATTGGTTGCAACTCGCAGTAATCGTACATGTGACTGTCATTTCTTGATCTCAGATCCCTTTTATATGCATAATACAAATCCTCTGTGCCAGAGTAAGCCGTTTCCTTCCCCGAGCTGCAGCACTGTGTGTGACCCTGAGCTCTCATTGCTGGATATTTGGCGTAGTCGGCAGTGCAGCCACTGGGGAGACATTTTGGAGTCAAACTGCAGCGAACCTTTGGCTCGTAACATCTGAAATCCTTTTAGTGTGTTTGTATCTTTTGTACAGAGGTCACAGCCAGACAGCAGGAGCTTCAGGAAAGCGTCTTCATGAACACAGAGCAGCCGGCTACAAACCCATATGGTGTCCCAAAATTAAATATTTAGGACTCAAATGTTACCTACAACTTCCAGGGACCTGTGCTGCTGAGCCTGAGATTGACAGGCAATGAAGTCATGGCCAGATTTACATCTCAGGAGCCTATAGGCAGAGAATTCTACCCCCCCCCCCCCTCCCCCCAAGAAAAGACCGTAAGACTGCCTTTTTTTTGTCTTGATAAATTACCACAAAGGTCTAGGAAAGTGCATTTTAGGGCAAACAAATGCAATAAATTACACATTTTTGGTAAAATATAAAAGAGGAAGTTGCACCAAGTAAATAAATACCCAACATGTCAAACCTTAAATTTGTGTGCAACCTTGAAATAGCGACATACCTTAGCACGCTATATTTTCTATAGGTGACACTTCAAAAGCTCTCTATAGGTCATCAGTTTTGTTACAGAGGAGGTATAGAAATATTGCTCTCACTCCGGCGTGCGCAGTGATATGTAACATGTGTATCGCAATCAATGTTTTCATGTGTAGGTACCTCCAACACCTGCACTTAAGTTTGTACATGCACATATGTGAGGGTGGGGGGGCCTAAAAAATTTTGGGGGGAGACGGGGGGATTGAATGTGCTTGGGTGTAACTTTATTTTGTTGCAAAAAAAATAAAAATGTGTTTTTTGTTTAACTTTTTTTTCCCCTTGCATTGGGGACAAAAGGTCCCCTATGTGATGATTTTTAGGTGACAGGTTCTCTTTAATGAGACATGCAGGGTCTAAAAGACCCCCAGTGTCTCCTCTGGGCTCCACTGAATGTATTGCAAAGCAGATTTGCACTACATCCCTTCCTGGCTATGCTAGCTGGGGAAAGTGACAGGGTGACATGGAAGTGATGTCATACACGTTACTTTCCAGGTCACCAACAAGAAGGGAAGGAGGGTGGAGGTGTGCCTGCACTTCTCCCTCCCATCCACCCTCCGCCACCTGCCATGCCGGTCCCAGGCCCACAGATGGGCAAGCGGAGCCCGGAATAAATGGCAGGGGGGGGGTGCTGGTACTGAGGGTGTATGGAAGAAATCCAGTGGCAGCGCAGGAGTCCTCCTGTCAGTTTTACACACAATCCTGGTGGCTGCAGTACAGACACTGGGCACCAATGTAAAGGGAGTACAGACACTGGCCACCAATGTAAGGGGAGTACAGACACTGGTCACTAATGTAAGGGGGGTACAGACACTAGCCACCAATGTAAGGGGGATACAGACACCGGCCACCAATGTAAAGGGGGTACAGACACGGGCCACAAATGTAAGGGGGATAGAGATACGGGCCACCAATGTAAGGGGGTACAGATACGGGCCACCAATGTAAGGGGGTACAGACACTAATGTAAGGGGGGTACACAGATGGGCAAGTGGAGCCCAGAATGAATGGCAGGGGGGGTGCTGGTAATGAGGGTGTGTGGAAGCAATCCAGTGGCAGCGCAGGAGTCCTCCTGTCAATTTTACACACAATCTTGGTGGCTGCAGTACAGACACTAGCCACCAATGTAAGGGGGATACAGACACCGGCCACCAATGTAAAGGGGGTACAGACACTGGCCACCAATGTAAGGGGAGTACAGACACTGGTCACTAATGTAAGGGGGTACAGACACTGGCCACCAATGTAAGGGGGGTACAGACACTGGCCACCAATGTAAGGGGGGTACAGACACTGGGCACCAATGTAATGAAAGTACAGGCACTGATCACCAATGTAGGGGGAGTAGACAATGGCCACCAACTTAAGTTGGGCACAGACGCTGGCCACAAATGTAAGGGGGTACAGACACTGGCCACCAATGTAAGGGGGGTACAAACACTGGCCACCAATGTAAGGGGGGTACAGACACTAGCCACCAATGTAAGGGGAGTACAGACACTGGTCACTAATGTAAGGGGGATACAGACACTGGCCACCAATGTAAAGGGGGTACAGACACAGGCCACCAATGTAAGATGGGTACAGATATGGGCCACTAATGTAAAGGGGGAACAGATACGGGCCACCAATGTAAGGGGGGTACAGACACTAGCCACCAATGTAAGGGGAGTACAGACACTGGTCACTAATGTAAGGGGGGTACAGACACTGGCCACCAATGTAATGAAAGTACAGGCACTGATCATCAATGTAGGGGAGTAGACATTGGCCACCAATGTAAGGGGGGCACAGATGCTGGCCACCAATGTAAGGGGGTACAGACACTGGCCACCAATGTAAGGGGGATACAGACACTGGCCACTAATTTAAGTGGGTAGAGACACTGGGCAATGTAAGTGGGGTACAGATGCTGGCCATCAATGTAAGGGGGGTACAGACACTAGCCACCAATGTAAGGGGAGTACAGACACTGGTCACTAATGTAAGGGGGGTACAGACACTGGCCACCAATGTAAGGGGAGTACAGACACTGGCCACCAATGTAAGGGGGGTACAGACACTGGCCATCAATGTAAGGGGAATACAGACACTGGCCACCAATGTAAGTGGGGTACAGACACTGTCCACCAATGTAAGGGGGTACAGACACTGGCCACCAATGTAATGAAAGTACAGGCACTGATCATCAATGTAGGGTGAGTAGACATTGGCCACCAATGTAAGGGGGGCACAGATGCTGGCCACCAATGTAAGGGGGTACAGACACTGGCCACGAATGTAAGGGGGATACAGACACTGGCCACTAATTTAAGTGGGTAGAGACACTGGGCAATGTAAGTGGGGTACAGATGCTGGCCATCAATGTAAGGGGGGTACAGACACTGTCCACGAATGTAAAGGGGGTACAGACACTGTCCACGAATGTAAAGGGGGTACAGACACTGGCCACGAATGTAAAGGGGGTACAGACACTGGCCACTAATGTAAAGGGGTACAGACACTGGCCACCAATGTAAGCGGGGTACAGACACTGGCCATGAATATAAGGGGGGTACAGACACTGGCCACCGATATAAAGGGATACAGAGACTGACCATCAATGTGGGGGGGGCTCAGAAACTGACCACCAATGTAAGAGGGGTACAGACACTGGCCACTAATGTAAGGGGGGTCCAGACTCTGGCCACAAGTGTAAGGGGGTACAGATGCTGATCACCAATGTAAGGGGGGTACAGGGGGTAACCTTTTGAAGCCTCTCCACTCTTAGCACAATTAGGCCACACCCACCATTTGCAGTGGTGTGTGTAGCCTTCAGATTTCTAGGGACCATTTGGGACAAGATCAATGCTCGACTGGCGCCCACGCCGCCCAGTACAATGGTATGCCCATGTCTCATTGTACACGTCCTGAGCCTTGGAAATGGAAGGAAAAACTGGAATTGTTTTCATGACTCTAAAAAGCGCAGTGCGCTATAGCCCGTCCCGCCTCTCCATCCGCAGAATTGGGCACTGTCACCAGCACATTACTAGGCAAAATAACAGCAGGGAGAAGACTTATCTAATGCCGGATAACCTCCTGATTAACCCCGTGCCATCCCTGACACTTCACCTGCCTGATTAGGCCTTGTATATTGATTATCAGTCTTGTGTCACATGACCTTCACTGACAGCCATTAACCTTAATGACACTCGCTGACCCTCCGGCCGTCTGATCTGTAAGTAAAAAACCTGAGAAATCCACACTGGTGATGACCTGCAATATATAGAGTTGGAGGAGCGAGACCTGACCAGGCCTGGGGGAAAATATAATTAACAACCTACTCTGCATTGCGCAGTTTGAATCTTTGTCAGACTATACGTGTGTTTTTTAACATAAGAAACTTTGTATCATTTCTTGTATCATTGTTTCATTTCTTGCACCTTTGTATCATTTATTGTACCATTTATTGTATCATTGTATCATTTCTTTCTGCAGCTCAGGGATGGCTTAAGGGCTGGGTCACATCTCATGCTTTACAGTGTGTTTTTAAAGGATAAGTTCACTTTTTACAAAAAAATATATAAATAAATGCACATCTTTTTGCAGGTAATGTGCATTTGTTATTTTTTTTAAAACTAGGAGCCTGCAAAGAATTGAAGCCACGATCAGCAGATCACGGGTACAATCTCTGGCTCCAGCAGACTGCCCATACAGGCAGGTCATTATTGATTGACTGGAAGCATCAATCAGTGGTGTCACTGGAGTTGGTGTCACCCAGTGAGAAAAAAATTGGTGTCACCCCCCTCCACCAACTATAGTCCCCCCTCAGTAAAGATCCCCCCCCTCCTCAGTATAGACCCCTCCATCAGTATAAGCCCCCCTCAGTACAGACCCCCTTTCCTCAGCATAGACCGCCCTCCCTCAGTACAGACCCCCCTCCATCAGTATAGACCCCCCATTCAGTACAGACCCCCCTCCCTCAGTACAAACCCCCCTCCATCAATATAGACCTCCCCCTCAGTACAGACCCCCTTTCGTCAGTATAGACCCCCCTCCTTCAGTACAGGCTCCCCTCCATCAGTATAGACCCCCCACTAAGTACAGACCCCCCTCCCTCAGTACAGACCCCCTCCATCAGTATAGACCCCCCAATCATTACAGACCCCCCTTCCTCAGTACAGACCCCCCTTAAAGCAGACCCTCCCATCAGTATAGACACCCCCCTCAGTGCAGACCCCCCATCAGTATAGACACCCTCCAGTGCAGACCCCCCATTATTATGGAACCCCCCTCAGTGCAGACCCCCCCATCAGACCCCCCCCTTAGTATAGACACTGCCCAAGTGCTGACCCCCCTATCAGTATAGACCCTCCTCAGTGCAGACACCCCCTCATTGCAGACCCCCCAGCAGTATAGACACCCCACCAGTGGTGCAGACCCCCCATCCATATAGACACCCCCCTCAGTGCAGACCCCCATCAGTATAGACACCCCCTCTCAGTGCAAACCCCCCATCAGTATAGACACCCCCCACAGTACAGACCCCCGATCAGTATAGACAACCCCCCTCAGTGTAGACTCCCCTCAGTGCCAACCCCCCCATCAGTATAGACACCCCCCTCAGTGCAAACCCCCCATTAAAATAGACACCCCCCTCAGTGCAGACCCCCCCATCAGTATAAACACCCCCCCCCTCAGTGCAGACCCCCCATCAAAATAGACACCCCGTCAGTGCAGACCTCCCCCATTAGTATAGACACCCCCCTCAGCGCAGATTCCCCTATCAGTATAGACACCCCTCTCCCCTTCTATAACGCCCCCCCTGCACATTTCCATCTACATATAATAAATAGGGATGAGCCGAACACCCCCCGGTTCGGTTCGCACCAGAACCCGCGAACGGACCGCAAGTTCGCACGAACGTTAGAACCCCATTGACGTCTATGGGACTCGAACGTTCGAAATCAAAAGTGCTCATTTTAAAGGCTAATTTGCATGGTATTGTCCTAAAAAGGGTGTGGGGACCCGGGTCCTACCCCAGGGGACATGTATCAATGCAAAAAAAACTTTTAAAAACGGCCGTTTTTTCGGGAGCAGTGATTTTAATGATGCTTAAAGTAAAAAAAAAAAAGTGAAATATTCCTTTAAATATCGTACCTGGGGGGTGTCTATAGTATGCCTGTAAAGTGACGCGTGTTTCCCATGTTTAGAACAGTCCCTGCACCAAATGTCATTTTTAAAGGAAAAAATCTCATTTAAAACTGCTTGCGGGTTTAATGTCATGTCGGGTCCTGGCAATATGGATGAAAATCAGTGAGACAAACGGCATGGGTACCCCCCAGTCCATTACCAGGCCCTTTGGGTCTTGTATGGATATTAAGGGGAACCCCGCACCCAAATTAAAATAAGGAAAGGTCCCTATATACTCTGAACAGCAGTATACAGGCGGTGCAAACAAGACAGGGACTGTAGGTTTGTTGTTAACTAGAATCTGTTTGTAATTTTGAACATTTTTAACGTGTTTAGCTCCAGCCAAAAAATCTTTTCTAAGCTTTTTGGAAAACATAGGGAAGGGTTATCACCCCTGTGACATTTGTTTTGCGTCTTTCCTCCTCTTCAGAAGATTTCACCTCACTTTTTTGTCCCAATGAAAAATGTTTTTTGAAAATTTGGGTTTTTTTGTGGAACAAGGATTGGAAAGCATCAGTGGAAAGGAGAAATTGTTTTCCCATATTAACTCTTACATGAGAGAATTTCCCTTCCTAGGGGTAGATTTCATCTCACTTCCTGTTGTCTCCTTCCGTTTGCAAGTAGGAGTCGTTTGTAAGTTAGATGTTTGAAAGTAGGGTCCTGCCCTATATACTCAGCAGAAATTTGGGCCTTAGGTGTTGCTGTGGCCAAAACACTGTAAGCCCTCACAGGGCCCTGCTGTGAAATATTAGATCAAGAATTGTAATTACATGCCCCTGTTGAACAGGAGCTGAAAAATTAGGCCTTAGGCACTGGTGCTGGTGCCACAACACTGCAACCCCTCACAGACACTCTAGTTGGAACGCAGGAACGAGCCCTGCTGCAAAGTATTGCATCAAAAATTGTAATTACACGCCCCTGTTAGACAGGGGCAGAAAAATTGGGCCTTAGGCACTGGTGCTGGTGCCACAACACTGCAACCCCTCACAGACACTCTAGTTGGAACGCAGGAACGAGCCCTGCTGCAAAGTATTGCATCAAAAATTGTAATTACACGCCCCTGTTAGACAGGGGCAGAAAAATTGGGCCTTAGGCACTGGTGCTGGTGCCACAACACTGCAACCCCTCACAGACACTCTAGTTGGAATGCAGGAACGAGCCCTGCTGCAAAGTATTACATCAAAAATTGTAATTACACGCCCCTGTTATACAGGGGCTGAAAAATTGTGCCTTAGGCACTGGTGGTGGCGCCCAGAACCAAAAATGTTCTTACAAGCTATCAGCGTGATGATTGAGGAGGAAGAGGATAATTACTCAGGGATAGTCACTCAGCATCAGCATAGGCAGTCTTTGAAGGGATCTGAAAAAAATTATTCAGTTACATCAGCATCAGGTGCTTGGTAGCTGGTGGTGATCCAAGACTGATTCATTTTTATGAAGGTCAGCCGATCGACCGAGTCAGTGGACAGACGCACCCTGTGATCGGTTACCACGCCTCCAGCAGCACTGAATGTGCGTTCCGAAAGAACGCTGGATGCAGGACAGGCCAGTAGCTCAATTGCATACTGTGCAAGCTCTGGCCAGTGATCCATCCTCAAGACCCAGTAACCCAGAGGATTTTCGGTGGGAAAGGTGTCCAAGTCTGATCTTGCCCCTAGGTATTTCTGCACCATGTAAAACAGACGCTGGCGATGGTTGCTGGAACCGATCATACCTTGGGGCTGCGGACCAAAAAATTGTCTGAACGCATCGGTCAGACGGCCACCTTCTCCACCGCTCCTTCTTTGACTGACCGAAGCCTCAGCAACACGTTGTCCAGAAACAGGAGTTTGTAACCTCCCAGTCTCTGGGAACGCGTTGCACAGACCTTTCTGCAAGGCCTCCCGAAGATGTTTCATCCTCTGCTCCCTCTGCGATGGCAAGATAAGGTCCGCAACCTTACCCTTGTAACGTGGATCAAGGAGGGTTGCCAGCCAGTATTGGTCCTTCTCCTTGATACCACGAATACGAGGATCCTTACGCAGGCTTTGCAGGATCAGGGAGGCCATGCAGCGTAGGTTTGCTGAGGCATTCGGTCCGGAGTCCTCTGGGTCACTAAGGACAACAACGTCCGCAGCCACCTCCTCACAGCCACGTACAAGTCCATGTGTTCCTTGGGACTGATCCCTTAAAGACTTCTGATGCTGAGTGCCAGGCTCCACCTCCATACTGACACAATCTTCCTCCTCCTCCTCCTCCTCCTCCTCCTCGTCCTCTTCCTGTGTGATCGGCGGGCACGCAGGAACACTGTCTGGATAAAGGGGGCCTTGAGAGCTAAGGAAGTCCTCCTCTTCCTGCCTCTGTTCTGCCTCAAGTGCCCTGTCCATTATTCCACGCAGCGTGTGCTCCAACAGGTGGACAAGGGGGACAGTGTCACTGATGCATGCACTGTCAGTGCTCACCATCCTCGTGGCCTCCTCGAATGGTGACAGGACAGTGCATGCATCCCTGATCATGGCCCACTGGCGTGGGGAAAAAAAACCAAGGTCCCCTGACCCTGTCCTGGTGCCATAGTCGCACAGGTACTCATTGATGGCCCTCTGCTGCGTGTGCAGCCGCTGCAGCATGGCCAATGTCGAGTTCCACCTGGTGGGCATGTCACAGATTAGGCGGTTCTTGGGCAGGTTAAACTCCTTTTGGAGGTCCGTCAGCCGAGCACTGGCATTATATGACCGGCGGAAATGCACACAGACTTTCCTGGCCTGCCTCAGGACATCCTGTAAGCCCGGGTACCTGCCCAAGAACCGCTGCACCACCAAGTTAAGGACCTGAGCCAAACAGGGCACATGGGTCAGTTGTTCCTGTCGGAGGGCAGAGAGGAGGTTGGTGCCATTGTCGCAAACCACCATTCCTGCCTTAAGTTGGCGTGGCGTCAACCACCTCTGAACCTGCCCCTGCAGAGCTGACAGAACCTCTGCCCCAGTGTGGCTCCTGTCCCCCAAGCACACCAGCTCAGCACCGCATGGCATCTTTTGGCCTGCGTACTTGCGTAGCCCCTTGAACGCCTACGGAGCACCGCTGATTCCGAGGAAGAGGCCATGGAGGAAGAAGAAGAGGAGGGGGTGGAGGAGAGAGGTGTGTCACAATCAGCATTTTGGAGGCGTGGTGGCGGAACAACCTCCAACACTACTGCACCTTGTCCTGCATCCTTCCCAGCTGCCAGCAGAGTCACCCAATGCGCCGTAAAACTTAAGTAACGTCCCTGTCCATGCCTGCTGGACCATGAGTCAGCGGTAATATGCACCTTACCGCTGACCGCCCTGTCCAGCGAGGCATGGACATTGCCTTCCACATGCCGGTAGAGAGCTGGAATCGCCTTCCGTGAGAAAAAGTGGCGTTTGGGTACCTGCCACTGAGGAACCGCACATTCCACAAACTCACGGAAGGGGGCAGAGTCTACCAACTGAAAAGGCAGCAGTTGAAGTGCTAGCAATTTTGCCAAGCTAGCATTCAACCGCTGGGCATGTGGATGGCTGGGAGCAAACTTCTTTCGGCGGTGCAGCAGCTGGGGCAGGGAAATTTGCCTGGTACAATCTGGCGTCGGTGTACCAAAAGCAGATTGCCCACAAGTACTTGGCTGTGACACACCTAATTCTACACCTTCATTCCTCTCACTGCAGGTCTCAGAGAGGAGTGAAGGTCTAGTGGGGTTGGAAATCTCAGCTGATGAGGAGCAAGGAGAGATCCTCTTTGTTCTTTGGTGTGGGTCTTTTAGATATGCTTGCCAACGAACTGCATGGCAGGTCAACATATGTCTGGTCAAGCATGTGGTACCCAAGCGGGAGATGTTTTGGCCACGCGAGATACGCTTGAGACATATGTTGCAAATAGCAGCGGTGCGATCTGATGCACTCGTCTCAAAAAAGGCCCACACCAAAGAACTTTTTGAATAACGCGCAGAGACTGCAGCGCCCTGCACATGTGGAGCTTTGGGGTGTGATGCAGTCAATGCGCTGCCCTTAGGCTGGCCCCTGGAGGGCATCCTGCCTCGTTGGTGATGTGCCGCCTCCTCCTCCTCCTCCTCCTCCTCTCTCCTATCAGGCACCCACGTTGAGTCAGTGACCTCATCATCCCCTCCCTCCTCATCACTGGAGCAAACCTGGCAGTATGCTGCAGCAGGGGGAGCATGACTGCCAGATTGCTGTCCTTCTTGGGCACCCCCTCTGTCCGTGCTCATGTTACTGCCTTCATCGAGCTCAGTATCATCATCAGAGCCTTCCAAACGCTGGGCATCCTCCTGGAGCATGTACCCAACACTGTGGTCAAACAGTTCGAGGGAATCCTCATGAGGACATGGTGGAGCTAGGGAAGGAGTCACTGATGACATTGAGCTGAGGGAAGAGGCCGCTGCTTTGCCAGACAAAGCACCCTGGGCATGGGTGAGAGAGGATGAGGAGGATGAGGACGGCTTGGTCATCCACTCGACCAAGTTTTCTGCATGTTGCGGCTCAACACGGCCAGCTGCCGAAAAAAAGGCCAAGCGTGTCCCATGGCCACGGGCTGATGAGGATGCACCGTCTCCACGACCAGCACTAGACACAGAGCCTGCTTGCCCTCTCTTATTGGCTTGTGACTGTCTGCCTCTCCTTCTTGGCCTTCCAGACATACTAATGGCCTGTAGCTGCACTAAGCTGGGATAGAACACCTGTAATTTTCTTCAGGTAGCTTTATATACTGTAACCAGACAAGCCTGCCTGTCAGTAGGAAGATAACAGGAACGGATCTAGCTGAACACTGTGAGCAGGACGCACTGCACTAAATGTAAATAGCAGGAACGGATCTAGCTGAACACTGTGAGCAGGACGCACTGACTGCACTAAATGTAAATAGCAGGAACGGATCTAGCTGAACACTGTGAGCAGGACGCACTGACTGCACTAAATGTAAATAGCAGGAACGGATCTAGCTGAACACTGTGAGCAGGACGCACTGCACTAAATGTAAATAGCAGGAACAGATCTAGATGAACACTGTGAGCAGGACGCACTGCACTAAATGTAAATAGCAGGAACGGATCTAGCTGAACACTGTGAGCAGGACGCACTGACTGCACTAAATGTAAATACCGTGTTTCCCCGAAAATAAGACATACCCACAAAATAAGCCGTAGCAGGATTTCTAAGCATTTGCGCAATATAAGCCATACCCCGAAAATAAGACATAGTGATAGGCGTGGCTATGTGCTGCAAGCTGAGGCATAGAAGGAGACATAGAAAGTGAAAGTAAAAGTCTCCTCAGTGAAGTGAGGAGCAGGACGCTCTGCTTTAGGTATTGTGTGTCCTCAGGGGAAGAAGTAAAGCTGTGGCTGCCCTTTTACTCAGCACTGTGGGTCTCTCTCCCCCAGCACCAACCAGCAACAGTCTGTGGGTCTCTATCACCCCCAACAAACACCAGTAAAGCTGCTGCTTAATAAAAATAAGACATCCCCTGAAAATAAGCCATAGTGTGTCTTCTTGAGGAAAAATAAATATAAGACGGTGTCTTATTTTCGGGGAAACACGGTAGCAGGAACAGATCTAGCTGAACACTGTGAGCAGGACGCACTGCACTAAATGTAAATAGCAGGAACGGATCTAGCTGAACACTGTGAGCAGGACACACTGCACTAAATGTAAATAGCAGGAACAGATCTAGCTGAACACTGTGAGCAGGACGCACTGCACTAAATGTAAATAGCAGGAACGGATCTAGCTGAACACTGTGAGCAGGACGCACTGCACTAAATGTAAATAGCAGGAACAGATCTAGCTGAACACTGTGAGCAGGACGCACTGACTGCACTAAATGTAAATAGCAGGAACAGATCTAGCTGAACACTGTGAGCAGGACGCACTGCACTAAATGTAAATAGCAGGAACAGATCTAGCTGAACACTGTGAGCAGGACGCACTGCACTAAATGTAAATAGCAGGAACGGATCTAGCTGAACACTGTGAGCAGGACGCACTGACTGCACTAAATGTAAATAGCAGGAACGGATCTAGCTGAACACTGTGAGCAGGACGCACTGCACTAAATGTAAATAGCAGGAACAGATCTAGCTGAACACTGTGAGCAGGACGCACTGCACTAAATGTAAATAGCAGGAACGGATCTAGCTGAACACTGTGAGCAGGACGCACTGACTGCACTAAATGTAAATAGCAGGAACGGATCTAGCTGAACACTGTGAGCAGGACGCACTGCACTAAATGTAAATAGCAGGAACGGATCTAGCTGAACACTGTGAGCAGGACGCACTGACTGCACTAAATGTAAATAGCAGGAACGGATCTAGCTGAACACTGTGAGCAGGACGCACTGACTGCACTAAATGTAAATAGCAGGAACGGATCTAGCTGAACACTGTGAGCAGGACGCACTGCACTAAATGTAAATAGCAGGAACAGATCTAGCTGAACACTGTGAGCAGGACGCACTGCACTAAATGTAAATAGCAGGAACGGATCTAGCTGAACACTGTGAGCAGGACGCACTGACTGCACTAAATGTAAATAGCAGGAACAGATCTAGCTGAACACTGTGAGCAGGACGCACTGCACTAAATGTAAATAGCAGGAACAGATCTAGCTGAACACTGTGAGCAGGACGCACTGCACTAAATGTAAATAGCAGGAACGGATCTAGCTGAACACTGTGAGCAGGACGCACTGCACTAAATGTAAATAGCAGGAACGGATCTAGCTGAACACTGTGAGCAGGACGCACTGCACTAAATGTAAATAGCAGGAACGGATCTAGCTGAACACTGTGAGCAGGACGCACTGCACTAAATGTAAATAGCAGGAACGGATCTAGCTGAACACTGTGAGCAGGACGCACTGCACTAAATGTAAATAGCAGGAACAGATCTAGCTGAACACTGTGAGCAGGACGCACTGACTGCACTAAATGTAAATAGCAGGAACAGATCTAGCTGAACACTGTGAGCAGGACGCACTGACTGCACTAAATGTAAATAGCAGGAACGGATCTAGCTGAACACTGTGAGCAGGACGCACTGCACTAAATGTAAATAGCAGGAACGGATCTAGCTGAACACTGTGAGCAGGACGCACTGCACTAAATGTAAATAGCAGGAACAGATCTAGCCTAATCTAGCTAACTCAAATCAAATGACACTGTCTGTCTCTCTCTCTATCAGCACACCGGAACACACTACACAGGGCCGCCGTGCAGGCGGCCTTATATAGTGTGGGGCGTGTACTAAATCCCCTGAGCCATAATTGGCCAAAGCCACCCTGGCTTTGGCCAATTACAGCTCTCTCTACTGACGGCGCTGTGATTGGCCAAGCATGCGGGTCATAGTGCATGCTTGGCCAATCATCAGCCAGCAATGCACTGCGATGCCGCAGTGAATTATGGGCCGTGACGCGCCACACGAATTTGGCGCGAACGGCCCATAACGTTCGCAATTCGACGGACGGTCGAACAGCCGATGTTCGAGTCGAACATGGGTTCGACTCGAACACGAAGCTCATCCCTAATAATAAAGTAGATACAAGAGGAGCAGCGCTGTGATAAAAAAGTTCTATATGATAAAACCAGAACAAAAAATGTGAAAATATTAAGCCCAAAAATTGGGATAGGCTCCAAGTTCATAAGTTACATAAGCAGCTGGACCGTCCTATTCAAAAACCAATCTTGGATGGTAAATAGAAGAAGCGTGAATAAATGGAAATCAATGAGTCCTTCACCACACCACTGTGATAGTAAAAATGCGCGCTTACCAAATGGCAAGCTTGGAAGAGCTTGCGACCTTAACCCGGTCGGGGCCTTTCAGGGTGGAACCATCAGGGAGAGGCACGCCACTTTGGCTTGGATTAAGCACGCTGTTCTTCCAATTACCACTCTATGTGGAGATGTGACCCCTGGCTAGGGCTAAACCTCCGGGGAGGTATACCAAAGAAAGAAGGAAAGCGACATAGCGTAATCCTGCTTTCACTTTTATTAAAATCAAAAAGAATTGCACTTACATGTGGAAGGATAAACAACAAACATTTGAGCCGGCCGGCTAGAAAGCGAACGCCCGTCCTGTAGACTGTAGACGGTAAATGCAGCACGTCAGCGCGTCAGAACGCCCGACGTACGTTTCGTCACACTCTGACGTCGTCTGGGGCACGGGCGACGCACTGACGTGTCGCATTAATATAATGAAGCACCGTAACCAGACCTCGTACTGAGGACGGGACCAGAAATCACCTTGCGTTCCACCAATTTAGGGCGGATGGCACAAAAACGCCATCGTGGATGTGGGAATGTGTGTAACATCCTATGTCCGTTTCCGGTATAAACAGAGGCGAACCAACTTTCGTTCCTAGGTGTAAATTAACATCACTAGATAGGATTCCTCACTAACGAAAGGGCGAAATTAAAATAGTTAAGTAAAATAGAGACTTATTAAAATTAAATAAGTTAAAATCGAGCGACATTCTCCAACTATAAGGCCATAAGTAGGAATAAAAAGGGAATAGAGGGATAACCCCTTCAGATAACATGCCACGTGGCTAATAAGCCAGGAAATCGTTCGCTAAGTGTACAGGGGCGTCCCAGAGCCATTCATAATACTGTAAACGCCCAGAGGTATGTAAATAAAACGCACCCATCCTCTAATCAGATTAGGATGGATATTCCTAGGGGAAAGGAAGGTGATTTCTTCCCATCTCTGAAAAGCATTAAGTACACCATATGTAGATATAAAGATATATACAAAATGTAAAAACAAACCAGAAAAAGTAACATTAGGCATTTTACTAGTCCCAACCTTAGGTTTACCAAATCCACACAGATAATAATGTGGCACATACCTCCTTAAGCAGACCCAATTACCCAATGAGGCATCTGCCCTCCCAGAAGAGGTATAAATCTAATATGACCATTTTAACAGTGTAAGGGATACTCATCAGAAGCATTCAGGGACTCTAGAGGGATGGAAAATGAGTACAAGCCGGAAATTCTGAGAATTGTACGTTATTCATGAATTATCGATAAAGGCATTAGTATCAGTGTCAATATTAAGCCCATAGGGGGCATAGCACTTGATTTTATGTATCCAGAGCATCTCAAGTTTTGAGATGCTCCTAACCAAAGAGCTGCCCCTCCAATGAGGCCGATATCTATTGATTCCTAAAAAGAGTGTTTTGGAGGGGTCTTTGTTATGTGTGGTCAAGTAGTGCTTAGAAACAGAATGTTTCGGGAAGCCATTCAAGATATTAGTGATGTGTTCATTTAAACGAACGGAGAGTGGTCGCCTAGTCCTACCCACATATTGTAGGCCGCAAGGGCACTGCAGTAGGTAGACGACCCCCTCCGTTGTGCATGTGATGAAGGGCCTAATATCGTGTTCCTCGTGGGTACTATTGGAGGTGAATTTCTGAGTTCGTCTAGATGTTGCAGAATTGAGCCTGCAAACACGACATCTGCCACATTTGTAGTACCCCTTCAGATTGTCAAAAAGGCCCTGAATGCCTCTAGTGGGTGGATCAAGAACATTAGGGGCCAATCTATTCCTAAGTGATGATGCCCCTTTAAAAATCACTTGTGGTTTGTCTGGAATGACAGTTCTCAAAATCGGATCATTCCCCAATAGATGCCAATGTTTATTGAGTAGGCTTTTAATATTAGTATGTTGTATTGAATAAGTGGTGATAAAGGGGAGAGTGACAGGCTTTTCTCTAGGGGGTGCTTTTTGAATAAGTAACTGTTCCCTATCAATACCCTTAACGACATTCAGGGTTTGGGTTAGGAATTCTCTATTATACCCTTTTTCCACAAAACGGTTCATCAGGACTCCGGTCTGTTCCAAGAACTGTGAGTTGTCAGTACAATTCCGTTTGAGCCGTAAAAATTGGCTCTTGGGAACAGACCGGAGCCAGGAGCTATGATGGCAGCTGCTCAAAGGAATGTATGAATTCCGGTCTGTTTGCTTAAAGTAGGTGGAGGTTACAAACCGGTCCCCTTGTATACCAATATTGAGGTCCAAAAAATGGATATTGGACTGGCTGGCTTCAAAATTAAGTACAATGCCTCTATTGTTGGAATTAAGTTCCTCCATAAAGAGGTCGAGGTCACTGCGATTGCCATCCCACAGGAGGAGGATGTCGTCAATGTACCTAGCCCACAGTTTTAGCTGGGGCCTCTGGCAAACATGGACGACATCCTCCTCCCACAGGGCCATAAATAGGTTTGCGAGACTGGGGGCATATTTAGCCCCCATCGCAACTCCACGGTCCTGTCGGTAGAAACACTTATTGAAGCAAAAATAATTATGGGACGCGGCGTACCTTAAAAGTACCAGAATAAAATTGATTTGCTCATCATACAAACCGGAGTCCCTTCTTAGATAATACTCGACCGCGAAAAAACCCAACTCATGGGGAATAATAGTGTATAGGGACGAAACGTCCGCCGTCACCATCCACATGTTGGGAGTGGGGGTGCAATTAGCCAGTATGTTAATGGTGTGCTTAGAATCCCTAATGAGGGAAGTCATCTTGCTTACCAAGGGTTGCAGGAAGAAGTCTATATACCTGCCCACCCGGGACGTGAGGGAGTCAATCCCACTTACAATGGGACGTCCCGGGGGGCAGGTAGGATATTTATGCACTTTAGGCAGATAGTATATCACAGGGGTCCGGGGGGCTTTAGGTATCAGGTAGGCCTTCTCTTTTTTATTAAGAATTCCTTGAGTATAGCCCCAATCAACCAACTTTCTCAACTCCCTAAGATAGGGAGTTTTGGGATCAGAATCCAAAGGAGTATAGGTCTCTCTATCACCCAAGATCTTAAACATTTCTTGGAGGTAGTCGCCTCTATTAAGAACCACAATCCCTCCCCCTTTATCAGCGGGTCTAATGACTAATTCTTTGTTGTTACATAGGGAATCAAGTCCAATATGAAGATCTCGATCAAACTTAACCTTTTTGACAGGCATTGTGTCTAAATCCCTCAGAAGTACCTCCTTAAAAACTTTAACAGAGGGCGCCATAGCTCCAGGGGGGTTAAATAAAGAGGCATTGGCCAATCCGGAATGTTGGTAATCATCGGAAAACACATTCCTCTCCTGAATGGGGTTGGAAAGCAAGTATCTCTTAATGTTAATTTTACGAATGAATTTGTGAATATCCATATAGGTTTCGAACTTGTTTAGTTTCCTAGGTGGTGCGAACTTTAGGCCCCTATCAAGCACCAGTTTTTCTTCCTGGCTGAGGGTCGCGGTGCTTAAATTGAAAATCCCTGTCCCAGCTAGAGCTTTTTTCTTTTTTGCTCTAGAGCGTCTGCCCCCTCGGGTCCCTCTCCTTGGTCTGCCAGTCTTTTGGTGCCCTGGCCTGGCCTGTGAAAACCCCACTCATGGGGGTTAGGGCCCGAAGCACCTGGATAATAAGGGGGTCCCATCCTATCATTAGCATAGTAGGACATAGGTCCAGGGGTGCCCCCATCGGCTGGGTAAGGGGAACCCATTGGGTTGGTGTCCCCCTCTGCAGGCCCATCAAGGTCACGTAGAGGGAAGAAACGATTCTGTGTGATCCCACCATACCCAAAATATTCATCCGTGTTGGAGCCACCCGATGAATTAATCATTGGACCTCCTGTCATGTGAGAATATCTTTCTTCATGGTTGTTGGAATGATTCATATGAGGAGGGGGACCTCCTACAGGTCTCCCAGTGGGGTAATTCTCCACACGAGGTGGGGGGCCCCATCTAGAGTTGGGTCCCATATGTTGTGACGCATAAGGGGCATAGGGACCCCAACCCCGATTGGGGTTAGATTCCCGTTGTGTATAGGGGGGATTCCAATAATGATTGGGATAGGTATATGGGGCATTTTGATGCCGGCCCCCTCTGCTCTCAGTGGTGGATTTGGGGTGACGTCGTGGGGGTCCAGATTGATAATAAGGTGGTGGCGGTGGTCCTCCCTTATTGTAATTGTACTGTCTCCGGGGTGATTGACGGGGGCCCCGTGGGTAGGTATCTCTAGCCCTTTGCATAGTGTTGGAATTAGGTCCCTTAACCTCGTTGGGAATAGTGGAGGTAGAAATCTCCATAGTGTTATTATCTGTAGCAGAATTGTCTCCATTAGCTGTCAACAGTTTCTTCTGCCACTCGAACACAATCCCACCCTGGTAGTCAGCCAGATCCCTGTTGAATTTCTTCTTTTTCTTATAGGTTTGTTCCCTATCTTCCTTTTCTAATACATTTAACAAAGTTTGTGATTTATCTTTGTATTCAGGTGTATCCTGGAGGGGGATAACTTTATCTCGAAGGGTTTTGATCTCTTCATCTAATCTAGATAGTTTTTGTATCTTCCTTTCAATGAGGAATCTGAGGAGAGCAACACCTGCCTCGTTAAAATATTTGTACCATTCCTCAAGGTGAATGTTACAATTTTCTGTTATTTACCTTGATACTCCCACACCGCTGCTTTTGTCTGTATATGTAATTTTGTTGTCACCTTTTAACAAGATGGACATCTTTGAATATAGGACCTCTAAGAAGGTTAATACTAGCGGGGTATTTGAACCTTACAAAAACGAAGAAGGTGACCTTAATGGCCTCTTCACCAGATTAAAAAATCTTACCATCTCTGAAATTCATACTAAATGGGATGTCGCCTATTTAGAGACATATGTCAAGGCAAACATGGTACCCCGGAGCTTGAGGTGGGAGGTTAGTCCTCAGAAAGGGGACATTCACCTTGAGGAATGGTACAAATATTTTAACGAGGCAGGTGTTGCTCTCCTCAGATTCCTCATTGAAAGGAAGATACAAAAACTATCTAGATTAGATGAAGAGATCAAAACCCTTCGAGATAAAGTTATCCCCCTCCAGGATACACCTGAATACAAAGATAAATCACAAACTTTGTTAAATGTATTAGAAAAGGAAGATAGGGAACAAACCTATAAGAAAAAGAAGAAATTCAACAGGGATCTGGCTGACTACCAGGGTGGGATTGTGTTCGAGTGGCAGAAGAAACTGTTGACAGCTAATGGAGACAATTCTGCTACAGATAATAACACTATGGAGATTTCTACCTCCACTATTCCCAACGAGGTTAAGGGACCTAATTCCAACACTATGCAAAGGGCTAGAGATACCTACCCACGGGGCCCCCGTCAATCACCCCGGAGACAGTACAATTACAATAAGGGAGGACCACCGCCACCACCTTATTATCAATCAGGACCCCCACGACGTCACCCCAAATCCACCACTGAGAGCAGAGGGGGCCGGCATCAAAATGCCCCATATACCTATCCCAATCATTATTGGAATCCCCCCTATACACAACGGGAATCTAACCCCAATCGGGGTTGGGGTCCCTATGCCCCTTATGCGCCACAAGATATGGGACCCAACTCTAGACGGGGCCCCCCACCTCGTGTGGAGAATTACCCCACTGGGAGACCTGTAGGAGGTCCCCCTCCTCATATGAATCATTCCAACAACCATGAAGAAAGATATTCTCACATGACAGGAGGTCCAATGATTAATTCATCGGGTGGCTCCAACACGGATGAATATTTTGGGTATGGTGGGATCACACAGAATCGTTTCTTCCCTCTACGTGACCTTGATGGGCCTGCAGAGGGGGACACCAACCCAATGGGTTCCCCTTACCCAGCCGATGGGGGCACCCCTGGACCTATGTCCTACTATGCTAATGATAGGATGGGACCCCCTTATTATCCAGGTGCTTCGGGCCCTAACCCCCATGAGTGGGGTTTTCACAGGCCAGGCCAGGGCACCAAAAGACTGGCAGACCAAGGAGAGGGACCCGAGGGGGCAGACGCTCTAGAGCAAAAAAGAAAAAAGCTCTAGCTGGGACAGGGATTTTCAATTTAAGCACCGTGACCCTCAGCCAGGAAGAAAAACTGGTGCTTGATAGGGGCCTAAAGTTCGCACCACCTAGGAAACCAAACAAGTTCGAAACCTATATGGATATTCACAAATTCATTCGTAAAATTAACATTAAGAGATACTTGCTTTCCAACCCCATTCAGGAGAGGAATGTGTTTTCCGATGATTACCAACATTCCGGATTGGCCAATGCCTCTTTATTTAACCCCCCTGGAGCTATGGCGCCCTCTGTTAAAGTTTTTAAGGAGGTACTTCTGAGGGATTTAGACACAATGCCTGTCAAAAAGGTTAAGTTTGATCGAGATCTTCATATTGGACTTGATTCCCTATGTAACAACAAAGAATTAGTCATTAGACCCGCTGATAAAGGGGGAGGGATTGTGGTTCTTAATAGAGGCGACTACCTCCAAGAAATGTTTAAGATCTTGGGTGATAGAGAGACCTATACTCCTTTGGATTCTGATCCCAAAACTCCCTATCTTAGGGAGTTGAGAAAGTTGGTTGATTGGGGCTATACTCAAGGAATTCTTAATAAAAAAGAGAAGGCCTACCTGATACCTAAAGCCCCCCGGACCCCTGTGATATACTATCTGCCTAAAGTGCATAAACATCCTACCTGCCCCCCGGGACGTCCCATTGTAAGTGGGATTGACTCCCTCACGTCCCGGGTGGGCAGGTATATAGACTTCTTCCTGCAACCCTTGGTAAGCAAGATGCCTTCCCTCATTAGGGATTCTAAGCACACCATTAACATACTGGCTAATTGCACCCCCACTCCCAATATGTGGATGGTGACGGCGGACGTTTCGTCCCTATACACTATTATTCCCCATGAGTTGGGTTTTTTCGCGGTCGAGTATTATCTAAGAAGGGACTCCGGTTTGTATGATGAGCAAATCAATTTTATTCTGGTACTTTTAAGGTACGCCGCGTCCCATAATTATTTTTGGTTCAATAAGTGTTTCTACCGACAGGACCGTGGAGTTGCGATGGGGGCTAAATATGCCCCCAGTCTCGCAAACCTGTTTATGGCCCTGTGGGAGGAGGATGTCGTCCATGTTTGCCAGAGGCCCCAGCTAAAACTGTGGGCTAGGTACATTGACGACATCCTCCTCCTGTGGGATGGCAATCGCAGTGACCTCGACCTCTTTATGGAGGAACTTAATTCCAACAATAGAGGCATTGTACTTAATTTTGAAGCCAGCCAGTCCAATATCCATTTTTTGGACCTCAATATTGGTATACAAGGGGACCGGTTTGTAACCTCCACCTACTTTAAGCAAACAGACCGGAATTCATACATTCCTTTGAGCAGCTGCCATCATAGCTCCTGGCTCCGGTCTGTTCCCAAGAGCCAATTTTTACGGCTCAAACGGAATTGTACTGACAACTCACAGTTCTTGGAACAGACCGGAGTCCTGATGAACCGTTTTGTGGAAAAAGGGTATAATAGAGAATTCCTAACCCAAACCCTGAATGTCGTTAAGGGTATTGATAGGGAACAGTTACTTATTCAAAAAGCACCCCCTAGAGAAAAGCCTGTCACTCTCCCCTTTATCACCACTTATTCAATACAACATACTAATATTAAAAGCCTACTCAATAAACATTGGCATCTATTGGGGAATGATCCGATTTTGAGAACTGTCATTCCAGACAAACCACAAGTGATTTTTAAAGGGGCATCATCACTTAGGAATAGATTGGCCCCTAATGTTCTTGATCCACCCACTAGAGGCATTCAGGGCCTTTTTGACAATCTGAAGGGGTACTATAAATGTGGCAGATGTCGTGTTTGCAGGCTCAATTCTGCAACATCTAGACGAACTCAGAAATTCACCTCCAATAGTACCCACGAGGAACATGATATTAGGCCCTTCATCACATGCACAACGGAGGGGGTCGTCTACCTACTGCAGTGCCCTTGCGGCCTACAATATGTGGGTAGGACTAGGCGACCACTCTCCGTTCGTTTAAATGAACACATCACTAATATCTTGAATGGCTTCCCGAAACATTCTGTTTCTAAGCACTACTTGACCACACATAACAAAGACCCCTCCAAAACACTCTTTTTAGGAATCGATAGATATCGGCCTCATTGGAGGGGCAGCTCTTTAGTTAGGAGCATCTCAAAACTTGAGATGCTCTGGATACATAAAATCAAGTGCTATGCCCCCTATGGGCTTAATATTGACACTGATACTAATGCCTTTATCGATAATTCATGAATAACGTACAATTCTCAGAATTTCCGGCTTGTACTCATTTTCCATCCCTCTAGAGTCCCTGAATGCTTCTGATGAGTATCCCTTACACTGTTAAAATGGTCATATTAGATTTATACCTCTTCTGGGAGGGCAGATGCCTCATTGGGTAATTGGGTCTGCTTAAGGAGGTATGTGCCACATTATTATCTGTGTGGATTTGGTAAACCTAAGGTTGGGACTAGTAAAATGCCTAATGTTACTTTTTCTGGTTTGTTTTTACATTTTGTATATATCTTTATATCTACATATGGTGTACTTAATGCTTTTCAGAGATGGGAAGAAATCACCTTCCTTTCCCCTAGGAATATCCATCCTAATCTGATTAGAGGATGGGTGCGTTTTATTTACATACCTCTGGGCGTTTACAGTATTATGAATGGCTCTGGGACGCCCCTGTACACTTAGCGAACGATTTCCTGGCTTATTAGCCACGTGGCATGTTATCTGAAGGGGTTATCCCTCTATTCCCTTTTTATTCCTACTTATGGCCTTATAGTTGGAGAATGTCGCTCGATTTTAACTTATTTAATTTTAATAAGTCTCTATTTTACTTAACTATTTTAATTTCGCCCTTTCGTTAGTGAGGAATCCTATCTAGTGATGTTAATTTACACCTAGGAACGAAAGTTGGTTCGCCTCTGTTTATACCGGAAACGGACATAGGATGTTACACACATTCCCACATCCAAGATGGCGTTTTTGTGCCATCCGCCCTAAATTGGTGGAATGCAAGGTGATTTCCGGTCCCGTCCTCAGTACGAGGTCTGGTTACGGTGCTTCATTATATTAATGCGACACGTCAGTGCGTCGCCCGTGCCCCAGACGACGTCAGAGTGTGACGAAACGTACGTCGGGCGTGCTGACGCGCTGACGTGCTGCATTTACCGTCTACAGTCTACAGGACGGGCGTTCGCTTTCTAGCCGGCCGGCTCAAATGTTTGTTGTTTATCCTTCCACATGTAAGTGCAATTCTTTTTGATTTTAATAAAAGTGAAAGCAGGATTACGCTATGTCACTTTCCTTCTTTCTTTGGTATACCTCCCCGGAGGTTTAGCCCTAGCCAGGGGTCACATCTCCACATAGAGTGGTAATTGGAAGAACAGCGTGCTTAATCCAAGCCAAAGTGGCGTGCCTCTCCCTGATGGTTCCACCCTGAAAGGCCCCGACCGGGTTAAGGTCGCAAGCTCTTCCAAGCTTGCCATTTGGTAAGCGCGCATTTTTACTATCACAGTGGTGTGGTGAAGGACTCATTGATTTCCATTTATTCACGCTTCTTCTATTTACCATCCAAGATTGGTTTTTGAATAGGACGGTCCAGCTGCTTATGTAACTTATGAACTTGGAGCCTATCCCAATTTTTGGGCTTAATATTTTCACTTTTTTTGTTCTGGTTTTATCATATAGAACTTTTTTATCACAGCGCTGCTCCTCTTGTATCTATTTTGTTATGTGTGTATCTCACGTTTTAGCGGCTGCTTTATATTGATTTTTGATCACTGATTTGTCACATTAGATTGTTTTCAATTTCTGTTTTTCAATATGTTTCTATGCACCAATTCAGTTAAGGTATAGCGCGGTGATTTGCCTTTTTCTGTTATATAATAAAGTGTACAGACCTCAGAACAGCATGGATGGATATACACAGTGGTGTGTGTCCTTCGGGCTCCTCCTCTTCCTGTGTGTATGTAAACAGAGAGCTCCGGTCCGCTCCACTGAGGGACACAGCCACGTGACCCGAAAGGTGCAGATCAGGGCAGCGGGTGGTGTTAGCGGTGCCGATACCCACGGGTGTCACCCCTCTGCCAGGTGTCTGCACCCCCCTGCCCCCCCTAGCGATGCCACTGGCATCAATTAACTACCTAGAGCACTCATCAGCACCCTGGTAGTTTATTGAGAACTACAAGCCAACAACCTCAATGGATGACAGTAGTTGTAGTTCTTTTATTCACAGAACTCTGTGAATTAGTAATGTGGCCATGTGGGCGGAGCCCCAAACTGATGCATTTTTTACAATTGTTATAGCGGGTGGGGGGCACAATTGAAATCTAATGGGGAACAGCCCACCCCAGCACCCCCCTAGATCCAACCATGCAGCATTTACTTACGTGACGCCCCAGCATTCCCTGCTGCTGGTGCTATTGCAAACATGGCAGCCCGGCATCCCTCCAGGCATGCATTTGCCTGGCTTGTCAATGTAGGCTGCCAGGGCTGCTATGTCTGCATGGCATACTCGGCGTTCATAAAGACGTACATGGGCCAGGCTTGTCTGTGTCGCCCACCGTAGCTGCTGTGCTTGCACTGCCCCTTCAGATGGGCCCGGGCCGCATGCTATACTCTCAGGCTGCGAGCCGCGGGTTGGACACCATAAATAGGGGTATATCATGTAACATGTTATTAAAGGTAAACTTATCCTTTACACTGCATCCAGACTGCATGCATACAGTGAGGGAAAAAAGTGTTTGATCCCCTGCTGATTTTGTACATTTGCCCACTGACAAAGAAATGATCAGTCTATAGTTTTATTGGTCAGTTTATTTTAACAGTGAGAGACAGAACTACAACAACAACAATATCCAGAAAAATGCATTTTCAAAAAAGTTATAAATTGATTTGCATTTTAATGAGTGAAATAAGTATTTAATCCCTTCGCAAAACATGACTTAGAACTTGGTGGCAAAACCCTTGTTGGCAATTACAGAGATGTTTCTTGTAGTTGGCCACCAGGTTTGCACACATCTCAGGAGTGATTTTGTCCCACTCCTCTTTGCAGATCCTCTCCAAGCCATTAGGGTTTTCAAGGCTGACGTTTGGTAACTCAAATCTTTAGCTCCCTCCACATATTTTCTATGAAATAAGGCCTAGAGACTGGCTAGGCCACTTCAGGACCTTAATGTGCTTCTTCCTAATCCACTCCTTTGTTGCCTTGGCCATGTGTTTTGAGGGGAAGGAGGTTCTCACCCAAGATTTGACAGTACATGGCCCCGTCCATCGTCCCTTTGATCTGGTGAAGTTGTCCTGTCCCCTTAGCAGAAAAACACCCCCAAAGCAAAATGTTTCCACCTCCATGTTTGATGGTGGGGATGGTGTTCTTGGGGTCATAGGCAGCATTCCTCCTCCTCCAAACACGGCGAGTTGAGTTGATGCCAAAGAACTCGATTTTGGTCTCATCTGACCACAACACTTTCACCCAGTTCTCCTCTGAATCATTCAGATCTTCATTAGCAAACTTTAGACATGTGCTTTCTTGAGGAGGGGGACCTTGCAGGCGCTGCAGGATTTCAGTTCCTCAAGGTGTAGTGTGTTACCAATTGTTTTCTTGGTGACTATGGTCCCAGCTGCCTTGAGATCAATGACAAGATTCTCCTGTGTAGTTCTGGGCTGATTCCTCACCGTTCTCATGATCATTGAAACTCCACGAGGTGAGATCTTCCATGGAGCCCCAGACCGAGGGAAATTGACAGTTATTTTGTGTTTCTTCGATTCGTGAATAATTCGCACCAACTGTTGTCACCCTCTCACCAAGCTGCTTGGCGATGGTCTTGTAGCCCATTCCAGCCTTGTGTAGGTCTACAATCTTGTCCCTGACATCCTTGGACAGCTCTTTGGTCTTGGCCATGGTGGAGAGATTGGAATCTGATTATTTGATTGCTTCTGTGGACAGGTGACTTTTATACGAGTAACAAGCTGAGAATAAGGAGCACTCCCTTTGAGCTCATGTTCATACTGAGCGCAGGTTTGAAATTGTGAGAGTTCAGCTGAACTCGCACAATTTCAAACCCGCATTTCATTCTGAGTTCGGGGGCGATTTGACAGACATCTGTGCGGGTTAATTGCACAGATGTCTATTGAAATCGCCCACAACGTAGCCAAAAGTAGTACCGGAACTACTAGTGCAGGATTCAGACAGTGAAGTTGCTGGCAATAGGCTGCGATTTGGCATGCGATTTGACATGTTAAATCGCATGTCAAATCGGCCCAATGTGAACGCAGGCTGTGTGTAGGCTTCAAGAATTTCTTTTGGGCTTCGGGCGCCCTGCGATTCTGTTTGCGTGTTTTTACTGTGATCTTACCGCGATTCGTCAGGCACCAATCACGGCAAAATCGTGCCACGATTTGGTGCCATTCAAAATAGCGGGGATCGCAAGGGCGCCCTGCGATTTACGGCGTTTCCGAATCACAGGCAGAACCTCGGCGATTCCGCCCGTAAAACGGAATGCCACAGTGTGAATGGAGCCTAACTTTAGGGGTTGATTAACCAAAACTGGAGAGTGCAAAATCTGGTGCAGCTGTGCATGGTAGCCAATCAGCTATTAACTTCAGCTTATCCAATTAAGCTTTGACAAAAATAAAACCATGAGCTGATTGGTTTCTATGCAGAGCTGCACCAGATTTTGCACTCTTCCGTTTTAGTAAATCAGCTCTATAGTGTTTCCCATGTTTTCCAATGGTCTTAGTTCACACCAGTGCAGTCGCTTCCAGTGTCTTTGACAAAAGTACAACCTGTTACATTTTTTTTCTTCAGGGATGCGTCAATGCGTTGGGGCTGCACCAGACTGCTCACTGTTCTAATGAAAATAAAGATTTTTCAAGTGTCAAAATAAAAAAATAAAAAAGAGGAAAAAAAAACACACTGGACTGCAGTGGAAATGCATCAAAAATCATATAAATGTGAATGCAAAGACACATCCAGAACGCAGAAATGGTGGTGAACAAGCCATCAATAATAAAGGGTGCAGCTTATCCTTAAAGGGGTTGTAAACCTTTGTGTTTTTTCACCTTAATGCACCCCATCAAATCATTCCCCCATCTATTATCTTTTGTACCACCACCCCCTCCCTTTAGAATGTAAGCTCTACGAGCCGGGCCCTCCTGTCCCTTCTGTATTGTACTGTACTGTAATTGTGCTGTCCCCCCCTCTACATTGTAAAGCGCTACGTAAACTGTTGGCGCTATATAAATCGTGTATAATAATAATAATAATAATGATATTATATATATATATATATATATATATATATATATATATATATATATATATATATAAATAACATAATAATGACAATAACAACATAATAATAATAATACTGATTATTAATATTATTGAAATGTTAATAACAACAAATAATACTATCAAATAAAAATAATTTAAATAAAATAATAAAAATAAATGTATAAGATTATTACAAAATAAATTACAATACAATATAATAACAAATATTAGAATTACTAATAGTAAACAGGATACAATAGTAACAAATCATAATATAATGTATTATTCTCATTGCTGTCTATCTCTCCATCTCCTGAAGTCGGCTTCATGCAGAGCTCTCCATATCATATTATTGATTCTCTCTGTAATCTCTTCATGTGAACATTCTGTAATTTTTCCTGAAATCAGAAGGAAATTATAATAATCTCTTAATATGTGACTTAGATGAAGACATCTAAATTATTGATACTTTGAGCTAAACCTAGTTTTTTTTATCTTTCTTCAATCAATATCAATCTGGTTTTAACGCGCAGCCTATCACAAGCTGTAATTGAATTGCTGCGAGTTAATCAATGCGCTAAATATTTCACAAGCCGAATCCATTCCTCACATCATATTAATCTCACCATCTTGGAGACAAGAATGTTTTTTTTTTCTTTTTTCTAATTTTATACAAGTATAATATAAATAAATCACGAGATTTTAGGCCCGTTGGAGGGACAGATATATATTGTAAATAAAATGCAATCATCTGTGTGTGTGCCCGCTATAAACTTCCTCTCTGCTGTGAATCTGACATGTTTTAGGCACTGGGGGGGCTTGAACAAAAGGCATCTAGGTTTCTTACAATCAGGGCTGGGACAAGGGATAAGCAGGAGGGACGGCCCTTGGCACAATGGTTTATGGCAGGGATGGGGGGAGGGGGGTGGGGGGCCCTGACCCTAACCCTAAGGGGGGGGCAGTTTTGCATCTTTGCTCTGGGCACTGGATGATCTGGTCCTGGCAATGCTTACAATAGCAGAGGATGGACAGAGAGGCAGAAGGGCAATATCGCGCTTCCATAGTCCAATAAGCAGGTGACCTAGAAAGTTTTAAAGCTGGACTCCAGGCACAAAAACTTTCACTTAAATATATTCATCAATAGCCACAAAGAATATCAATCCACTTTGCGAGCACCTTATACCTTTGCAAACCTAGATATTACCTTGTAGAAGTAGAAGTGACATCATCACTATGCTGTACATAGCCTGTGCATAGAGCAGAGCTGTGGGAGGGGTCCAGAAGGCTCCACCCACTACAGAAAACTACAGAAGGGGTGGAGACAAGACCAGTCACCCGGCAGAAGGAGAGAAAGCAGAGATGTAGGAGGGGCCCAGCAGGCTCCACCCACTACAGGAAACTACAGAAGGGGCGGAGACAAGACCAGTTACCCTGCACAAGGAGAGAGAGCAGCAGTGAGCGGTCTTTATTACAGGAAGTGTCACACTGGATTACCGCACAGATCTGGAAGAAATACACTTATGCCTCGTTTCCACTGAGCGGATCGGTTCGGTACAGTACGCTATTTTGAGTGTTTCCATTATGAAAGTGGCCCATACAAAAAGAACCGAACTGCACCATTCTGGGTCCTGCTTCAGATGTGGGGCCATTGAAAATGGTACGGTTCGGTTAGGGCGGAGCTACGATACATCCCACTGATTGGCGGACGTGTGACGCCATGCTAGGCATTTTTTCTAAACCCACGTATGGCCCCTGGTGGTCCGACTTGCAGTGGAAACGCTCGCCTGAATAGGCCGGACCATTCTAGGCCTTCCAAACTGTACCGACAGTGAAAACGAGGTAAAAGTGCACCAAGATTCAATAAAATACACATAATGAATGGATTTACATCGTAGACAAAAGTGCTTTTTCCTGGAGTTGACCTTTAAAATGTTAGATGGCAAATAGTGGTGCTACCCTCTGGTCATTCTGCCTGGCAGGAGTGTTTGGATCACAAGATTGACTGAGAAGAACTACAGATCTTTTGTCAGGTAAAATTTATTCCATTTATATATTTTATTTATATATATAAATTATATATTAAGTCATCATCCCAGCGTCACAGCACTGCCCAGGACTCTGTTCTCGGGTCACGGCACTGCCCAGGACTCTGTTCCCGGGTCACGGCACTGCCCAGGACTCTGTTCCCGGGTCACGGCACTGCCCAGGACTCTGTTCCCGGGTCACGGCACTGCCGAGGACTCTGTTCCCGGGTCACGGCACTGCCGAGGACTCTGTTCCCGGATCACGGCACTGCCCAGGACTTTGTTCTCGGGTCACGGCACTGCCCAGGACTCTGTTCCCGGGTCACGGCACTGCCCAGGACTCTGTTCCCGGGTCACGGCACTGCCCAGGACTCTGTTCTCGGGTCACCGCACTGCCCAGGACTCTGTTCCCGGGTCACCGCACTGCCCAGGACTCTGTTCCCGGGTCACGGCACTGCCCAGGACTTTGTTCTCGGGTCACGGCACTGACCAGGACTCTGTTCTCGGGTCACGGCACTGCCCAGGACTCTGTTCCCGGGTCACGGCACTGCCCAGGACTCTGTTCCCGGGTCACGGCACTGCCCAGGACTCTGTTCCCGGGTCACGGCACTGCCCAGGATTTTGTTCTCGGGTCACGGCACTGCCCAGGACTCTGTTCTCGGGTCACGGCACTGCCCAGGACTCTGTTCCCGGGTCACGGCACTGCCCAGGACTCTGTTCCCGGGTCACGGCACTGCCCAGGACTCTGTTCCCGGGTCACGGCACTGCCCAGGACTCTGTTCCCGGGTCACGGCACTGCCCAGGACTCTGTTCCCGGGTCACGGCACTGCCCAGGATTTTGTTCTCGGGTCACGGCACTGCCCAGGACTCTGTTCTCGGGTCACGGCACTGCCCAGGACTCTGTTCCCGGGTCACGGCACTGCCCAGGACTCTGTTCCCAGGTCAGGGCACTGCCCAGGACTCTGTTCCCGGGTCACGGCACTGCCCAGGACTCTGTTCCCGGGTCACGGCACTGCCCAGGACTTTGTTCTCGGGTCACGGCACTGCCCAGGACTCTGTTCTCGGGTCACGGCACTGCCCAGGACTCTGTTCTCGGGTCACGGCACTGCCCAGGACTTTGTTCCCCTTCGGAAGGAACTGATTCAAAACCATCTGCCCTAAAAAATGAAAAGGGAAGCACAGTGGCTCAGTGGTTAGCCCTTCTGCCTTGGAGCACTGGGTCCTGAGCTAAAATTCTGTCTAGGACACCATCTGCATGGAGTTTGCATGCCTTCCCTGCGCCTGCATGGGCTTGCTTCAGGTACTCTGAACCATACACTGGTATGGTTAATTGGCTCTGGTCCAAATTGGCCCTAGTATATGTATGTGAGATAGGTAGATTGTAAGCTCCTCCACGGTAGGGAGTGAATATAGAGTATGCAAAGCGCTACGTAAAGTGTTGGTGCTATAAAAAAACCTGTAATAAATAATAAAACTGTAACCTTAAAACCTTTTTGCTTACATTTCTACTGAAACCTGCAGCCTGTTAACTAGAATCTCTGACAACCAGCGGCATCAGCCTGAAAAGAAGGAAATTAGAGGCGCCCAGCAGGCCGCCAATGTCCCCCCATGTGAGTTCAAATACAAAATATTCCTGTTTGTGCTGAAATCTGTTTAATGAATGATTCATGTGGATGTTGTTTGCATGTCTTGTCAGGTCAGGCAGAATCTTTTTCATGTTGTTGCCACGGCGCTCGCCCCCCCCTGCCGCGGAGTGTCAGCGTTGCGAGGCGCTACTGCTGGTGGGAGGCGCCATTCTCCACTTCGATCGCTGCATCCTCTGGCCAGGGCGCGCCGAGCGAGGTGCTTCAGATGTGTCAGTAATTAACTGGCCCTCACACAAATCTCACCAGCCCAGCACCACACCACAGCCGGCTCGTAGAGGGAATTGTAAGTGGATTACGACTTCCGATCAATAACCCCATCAGCACGCCGGCCGGGGGCCCCGAGCATCTTCAGCGCTCTTTTCTGTGCGGCCGGACAGGAGTGCAAGAATTAGAGTGCGCTCAACCCTTGTGCCAACACTGATACTGCAAAGCAAAGAACTACATTCGGTTATTTTTTGTTGTCCTTGCTAAAAAAAATAACACCAATTTGCAAATAAGGAGGAGTCAGCAAATTTACGGAACTTGGTTTTGCTGAAATTTAATTGAAATTAAAAAGTAACTCCGCTTTGTAGAGAAACAAACCTTCCCCCCTGGGTGGTTTATGTACATTTCAGGGATTTTAACAAACTTTGTTGCAGATTCCTACCTTTTGTTTTTCCTTTCATGCCTAAGCCTAATGCCCCGTACACACGATCGGATTTTCCGACAACAAATGTTGGCTGTGAGCTTGTTGGCGGAAAGCCCGACCGTGTGTATGCTCCATCGAACTTTTGTTGTCGGACTTTACGCCAACAAATGTTGGCTAGCAGGTTCTCAAATTTTCTGCTCGAGTGTACACAAGTCCGTCACACAAAAGTTCACGCGTGCTCGGAATCAAGTACGAGGCGGAAGCGCTCGGTCTTGTAAAACTAGCGTTGGTAATGGAACTATTGAACTTCCTTTTTATCGGCTCGTCGTACGTCTTGTACGTCACTACTTTCGTAATTGTTGGCCAACATTTGTGTGACCATGTGTATGCAAGACAAGTTGGAGCCAACAACCTTCGAACAAAATTCCACGGTTTTGTTGTCGGAAAGTCCGATCGTGTGTACGGGGCAGATTTCTGACATTTGTTGCTTACAAGGTAAAATCCGTATTATTAGCTATAAAATTACTTAGAACCCCCAAACATTATATTTATATATATATATATATATATATATATATACACTACCGTTCAAAAGTTTGGGGTCACCCAAACAATTTTGTGTTTTCCATGAAAAGTCACACTTATTCACCACCATACGTTGTGAAATGAATAGAAAATAGAGTCAAGACATTGACAAGGTTAGAAATAATGATTTGTATTTGAAATAACATTGTTTTTACATCAAACTTTGCTTTCATCAAAGAATCCTCCTTTTGCAGCAATTACAGCATTGCACACCTTTGGCATTCTAGCTGTTAATCTATTGAAGTAAGCTGGAGAAATTGCACCCCACGCTTCTAGAAGCAGCTCCCACAAGTTGGATTGGTTGGATGGGCACTTCTGGCGTACCATACGGTCAAGCTGCTCCCACAACAGCTCAATGGGGTTCAGATCTGGTGACTGTGCTGGCCACTCCATTACCGATAGAATACCAGCTGCCTGCTTCTGCTGTAAATAGTTCTTGCACAATTTGGAGGTGTGTTTAGGGTCATTGTCCTGTTGTAGGATGAAATTGGCTCCAATCAAGCGCTGTCCACTGGGTATGGCATGGCGTTGCAAAATGGAGTGATAGCCTTCCTTATTCAGAATCCCTTTTACCCTGTACAAAGCTCCCACCTTACCAGCACCAAAGCAACCCCAGACCATCACATTACCTCCACCATGCTTAACAGATGGCGTCAGGCATTCTTGCAGCATCTTTTCATTTGTTCTGCGTCTCACAAACGTTCTTCTTTGTGATCCAAACACCTCAAACTTGGATTCATCCGTCCACAACACTTTTTTCCAGTCTTCCTCTGTCCAATGTCTGTGTTCTTTTGCCCATCTTAATCTTTTTCTTTTATTGGCCAGTCTCAGATATGGCTTTTTCTTTGCCACTCTGCCCTGAAGCCCAAAATCCCGCAGCCGCCTCTTCACTGTAGATGTTGACACTGGTGTTTTGCGGGTACTATTTAATGAAGATGCCAGTTGGGGACCTGTGAGGCGTCTGTTTCTCAAACTAGAGACTCTAATGTGCTTATCTTCTTGCTTAGTTGTGCAACGCGGCCTCCCACTTCTTTTTCTACTCTGGTTAGAGCCTGTTTGTGCTGTCCTCTGAAGGGAGTAGTACACACCGTTGTAGGAAATCTTCAATTTCTTTGCAATTTCTCGCATGGAATAGCCTTCATTTCTAAGAACAAGAATAGACTGTCGAGTTTCAGATGAAAGTTCTCTTTTTCTGGCCATTTTGAGCGTTTAATTGACCCCACAAATGTGATGCTCCAGAAACTCAATCTGCTCACAGGAAGGTCAGTTTTGTAGCTCCTGGAAGGAGCTAGACTGTTTTTAGATGTGTGAACATGATTGCACAAGGGTTTGCTAATCATCAATTAGCCTTCTGAGCCAATGAGCAAACACATTGTACCATTAGAACACTGGAGTGATAGTTGCTGGAAATGGGCCTCTATACACCTATGTAGATATTGCACCAAAAACTAGACATTTGCAGTTAGAATAATCATTTACCACATTAGCAATGTATAGAGTATATTTGTTTAAAGTTAGGACTAGTTTAAAGTTAGCTTCATTTAAAAGTACAGTGCTTTTCCTTCAAAAATAAGGACATTTCAATGTGACCCCAAACTTTTGAACGGTAGTGTACACTACCGTTCAAAAGTTTGGGGTCACCCAAACAATTTTGTGTTTTCCATGAAAAGTCACACTTATTCACCACCATACGTTGTGAAATGAATAGAAAATAGAGTCAAGACATTGACAAGGTTAGAAATAATGATTTGTATTTGAAATAACATTGTTTTTACATCAAACTTTGCTTTCATCAAAGAATCCTCCTTTTGCAGCAATTACAGCATTGCACACCTTTGGCATTCTAGCTGTTAATTTATTGAGGTAAGCTGGAGAAATTGCACCCCACGCTTCTAGAAGCAGCTCCCACAAGTTGGATTGGTTGGATGGGCACTTCTGGCGTACCATACGGTCAAGCTGCTCCCACAACAGCTCAATGGGGTTCAGATCTGGTGACTGTGCTGGCCACTCCATTACCGATAGAATACCAGCTGCCTGCTTCTGCTGTAAATAGTTCTTGCACAATTTGGAGGTGTGTTTAGGGTCATTGTCCTGTTGTAGGATGAAATTGGCTCCAATCAAGCGCTGTCCACTGGGTATGGCATGGCGTTGCAAAATGGAGTGATAGCCTTCCTTATTCAGAATCCCTTTTACCCTGTACAAAGCTCCCACCTTACCAGCACCAAAGCAACCCCAGACCATCACATTACCTCCACCATGCTTAACAGATGGCGTCAGGCATTCTTCCAGCATCTTTTCATTTGTTCTGCGTCTCACAAACGTTCTTCTTTGTGATCCAAACACCTCAAACTTGGATTCATCCGTCCACAACACTTTTTTCCAGTCTTCCTCTGTCCAATGTCTGTGTTCTTTTGCCCATCTTAATCTTTTTCTTTTATTGGCCAGTCTCAGATATGGCTTTTTCTTTGCCACTCTGCCCTGAAGCCCAAAATCCCGCAGCCGCCTCTTCACTGTAGATGTTGACACTGGTGTTTTGCGGGTACTATTTAATGAAGATGCCAGTTGGGGACCTGTGAGACGTCTGTTTCTCAAACTAGAGACTCTAATGTGCTTATCTTCTTGCTTAGTTGTGCAACGCGGCCTCCCACTTCTTTTTCTACTCTGGTTAGAGCCTGTTTGTGCTGTCCTCTGAAGGGAGTAGTACACACCGTTGTAGGAAATCTTCAATTTCTTTGCAATTTCTCGCATGGAATAGCCTTCATTTCTAAGAACAAGAATAGACTGTCGAGTTTCAGATGAAAGTTCTCTTTTTCTGGCCATTTTGAGCGTTTAATTGACCCCACAAATGTGATGCTCCAGAAACTCAATCTGCTCACAGGAAGGTCAGTTTTGTAGCTTCTGGAAGGAGCTAGACTGTTTTTAGATGTGTGAACATGATTGCACAAGGGTTTTCTAATCATCAATTAGCCTTCTGAGCCAATGAGCAAACACATTGTACCATTAGAACACTGGAGTGATAGTTGCTGGAAATGGGCCTCTATACACCTATGTAGATATTGCACCAAAAACTAGACATTTGCAGTTAGAATAGTCATTTACCACATTAGCAATGTATAGAGTATATTTGTTTAAAGTTAGGACTAGTTTAAAGTTAGCTTCATTTAAAAGTACAGTGCTTTTCCTTCAAAAATAAGGACATTTCAATGTGACCCCAAACTTTTGAACGGTAGTGTATATATATATATATATATATAAATATTTTAGCAAAGACCCTATAGAATAAAATGGTGATTGTTGCAATATTTTATGTCACACGGTATTTGCGCAGCGGTCTTTCAAACGCAATTTTTTGGGAAAAAAGACACTTTCATGAATTTAAAAAAAAAATAAAAGAAACAGTAAAGTTAGCCCAATTTTTTTGTATAATGGGAAATATGATGTTATGCAGAGTATAAAGATAACCAACATGTCTTGCTTTGAAATTGCACAAACTGCGACAAACTACGGTACCTAAAAATCTCCATAGGCGATACTTTTAAAAAAAAAATGATGGGTACCAGGTTAGAGTTACAGAGGAGAATTATTGCTCCCGCTCTAGCGATCGCGGTGATATCTCACATGTGTGATTTGAACACCGTTTACATATGCGGGTGCGACTTACGCATGCGGTTTCTTTGCTGTGTGAGCTCGCGGGGACGGGACGCTTTAAAAAAAAAAAGGTTTTCTTATTTATTTATTTACATTGTCTTTTTTAAAAAAAAATGAATTCTGTAAACATCCCTTGTGACAGTAATAGGTGGTGACAGGTACTCTTTATGAAGGGATCGGGGGTCTAAAAGACCCCAAATCCCTCCTTTGCACTTCAAAGAATTCAGATCGCATAAAACGGCAATTTTGAATACTGTCATTTTTTCAAAATTGGCTTATGACGTCACAGTCCTGCTGCATGATGGGACCGTGATGTCATAAGGGGCGGGGTCACCATGTGACATCACCCGGTGACCACGCTCCATGCCTATATAAGTCGTTGCACACCTCGCACACGGCATTACAGCAGGAGACAGCGTCACGTCAACATCGGAAGAAGAGGAAACAAGACAACGGAGAAGACCAGGCCACTGATAGCAAAAGAGCAGCAAAAGAGCAGAAGATAGCGGAGGAGCCAGGCAGAAGAACCGGAGAGAGGGAGAAGAACCGGAGACCGGGAGATGAGGCCGGAGAGAGTGGGAGAAGAACCAGACAACGGGAGAAGAGGCCGGAAAGCGGGAGAAGAACCGGACACCGGGAGAAGAAGCCGGAAAGAGCGAAGTTGGAAGAAGACCCCCGGAGCTGCCTAATAAACGACTATAAAAACCTGTCTAGTGTGTTTTTTTTATTGACACCTTTTTTCCCCCAGGTAAATGGGTAGCGGTACGATGTACCCCATACTCATTCACATAGGGCGGGGGACCGGGATCTGGGGGCCCCCTTATTAAAGGGGGCTCCCGGATTTCGATAAGCCCTCCGCCCGCAGACCCCGACAACCAACGGCCAGGGTTGTCGGGAAGAGGCCCTTGTCTTCATCAACGTGGGGACAAGGTGCTTTGGGGCAGGGGTGGGTGCAGGGCGCCCCCCCTGCCCCAAAGCGCCCACCCCCCATGTTGAGGGCATGTGGCCTGGTACTGTTCAGGAGGGGGGGTGCTCGCTCGTCCCCACCCCCTTTCCTGACAAGCCGGGCTGCGTGCTCGGATAAGGGGCTGGTATGTATTTTGTGGGGACCCCAACGCCGTTGTTTCGGCGTAGGGGGTTCCCCTTAAAATCCATACCAGACCTAAGGGCCTGGTATGCCCTTGGAGGGGAACCCATGTTTTTTTATTTAAAATTTGGCGTGGAGTTCCCCCTCATGATTCATACCAGACACCTGTCAGCAATGCTTGTCGCTCATCGGGAAAGGAAAAAAAAACAATTTTTTCCTTTCCCGATGAGCGAGCCAGCTCATCACTGGCTCCCGCGACGGGGCTCGCAGGTGTCAAATCTCGCCGATAACAGCGGCGAGATTGACACAATATTGCGGTCACCTACTGTAATTATGTTTTTATATACATTTATATCATTTATAGATGGCAAGGCCTTGCCCAAGACTATAATGAGACCCTTTATACAAGCTCTTCATCCACTTAACATCCACACCGTGATTCTGCCTTTATTTACTTTTTTATCATATCACTAACCTTAGCAGAGGTAGGTAATTACTGTGATCACTAGCTTGGGACTTTACAAGGCTCCAAAACCACTATGCATGGAGTAATAGCCGGTGTTTTGGTGATGCTGACCTTCTTCCCCTCTATACTATCTATATCATTAACACATTCATGGTGTTGAAATCTATCTTGCTTCCCCTTGGCTTATATGCATTGATACTAGGCATGTCCCCGCATTCTGCCCACAGCTCACCATCTATACTGTACTTATTTGATGTCTCTTTTTCTAGAAATTATACAGTGCCTTGTAAAAGTATTCATACCCCTTAAAATTTCCCACATTTTGTTATGTTACAACCAAAACATGAATGTACTTTATTGGGATTTTATGTAGAGTTTCAATTTCTAATGCCCCGTACACACGGTCGGACTTTCCGACGGAAAATGTGCGATCGGAGCTTCTTGTCGGAAATTCCGACCGTGTGTAGGCTCCATCTGACTTTTTCCATCGGAATTTCCGTCACACAAAGTTTGAGAGCAGGCTCTAAAATTTTCCGACAACAAAATCCGTTTGGGTAAATTCCGATCGTGTGTAGACAATTCCGACGCACAAAGTGCCACGCATGCTCAGTATTAAGCAGAAGAGCAGCACTGGCTATGGAACTTAATTTTTCTCGGCTCGTCGTACGTGTTGTACGTCACCGCGTTCTTGACGTTCCGAATTTCCGACCAAGTTTGTGTGACCGTGTGTATGCAAGACAAGTTTGAGCCAACATCTGTCAGAAAAAAAAACATGGATTTTGTTGTCGGAATGTCCGATCGTGTGTACGAGGAATGATAGTGTGTATAGGGGCTTAGGGTTTCCAGAAGTGATAGTCGGTGTATCTGTGTGATGACCTGACATTCAATGTATGTATATTTGTTTGTTTGCATGGTTTAATCAAGCCCCTGATTGTATATACAATTTGTATTTTTTTATCAAAAAAAAAAAACTTTTATCCCCATTTTTTAATTTTATTTTTAATGCTTGCTCCCAGTTACACTCACCAGCCACTTTATTAGGTACACCCGTTCAATTGCTTGGTAACACAAATTGCTAGTCAGCCAATCACATGGCAGCAACTCAATGCATTTAGGAATCAAAACATGGTGAAGATGACTTGCTGAAGTTCAAACCGAGCATCAGAATGGGGAAGAAAGGGGATTTAAGTGACTCTCAACGTGTCATGGTTGTTGGTGCCAGGCGGGCTGGTCTGAGTATTTCAAAAGCTGCTGATCTACTGGGATTTTCACTCACAGCCATCTCTCGGATTTACAGAGAATGGTCTGAAAAAGAGAAAATATCCAGTAAGCGGCAGTTGTGTGGAGGAAAATGCCTTGTTGATGTCAGAGGTCAGAGGAGAATGGGCAGACTGGTTGGAGATGATAGAAAGGCAACAGTAACTCAAATAACCACTCGTTATACCCAAGGTATGCAAAATACCATCTCTGAATGCACAACACATCGAACCTTCAAGCAGATGGGTTACAGCAGCAGAAGACAAAAAAAGGAAGGTTTCCCCACATTGGGGTTTTTAGGCAGCACAAAAACAAATGTAGTCAATGTTGTATGAAAAAATATAACACTTTTATTGGATAATATATATCATCAGAGTTAAAAACAATGAGCTCCAGTGGGAATTATTTAAAAGAATCATTTGACTGAACATACAAAAGCAGACATTTGTTCATAGCAATAATTTATATCATGAACATTAAACCTGACGCGTTTCAACCCCTATGATTAGGGTCTTCTTCAGAGGATCAGTCTGCTGGGAAGAACATGAAAGTAGAGTTGATATACATATACATGTTCTATTCATATAAATATAATATGAGCTACATTGATTGTGCAGTACATCAGTACAGTATAGTTACCAAGTAAAAGTATGTCCAACGAAAAACATAAATTCCCACATGGAGATCCCTTTAAAAATTAAAGTGCTTTGTCCTCTTCTCCAGAGGGGGATTCCAACCTCCTCTACCGCCGCCACAGCCCAGACCAGGATAGTGAGAAATAACGTGGCTTACGAGAGGCCACGCTTTTGAGCACCGCCCGCCAGAGCAGACAACCAACCGGAGAGCACCAAATTACCTGTGATGGAGATTTGCAAGGAAAAAGTAATAACTAAGAGACCCATATGAAGGTAATTAGGTTTAATCTATGGGCTAAAGGAGCCTCTAAGAAATCAAGGGCATTATAGGTATGATATATATATGGCCCAAACCAACAGGGGAGTTCTGAGCCATATTTTTAGGTGTATGTTTAAAAGAGATTACCATATAGAGGAACAAATATGGTAAGGGCAATAAATATTGTACCTGTACTAGAAAAAGAAATAGTAGTGGCAAAGTAAGGGGAATGAAGAGAGAGGGGGTGAGGAAGTGAAATAGAAGCATACAGTCCAAGTGTGGTGGAATGTGAAAAAAGAGTATGTGAGGTGCAAGCAAGTGCCAGTGAGTGGAAGGGGAAGGAAAAGTGTGTGTTGTGGGGGGAAAGGAAGGGGGGGAAGGGAAAGGAAAATGTGGGAGAATGGTGATGTAACAAAATAATGTATTATTATTACCTCAAAAAGGTGCTAAATGGCACATGTGGATGCATCAGGTTGTCCCATATATCTAAACTGTTGCTTATTGGCCAACCCGGGATTGGTCACAAGCTGTATAAGACTCAGGTGATAGTATCCAAAAACTGAGTCAACCAGTCTGAAAATAAACAAAGTATATAATTGTAAGGAGTGTGACCACATATATTATAAGTGGTCAAAAAATATTATCAATCATAGGGGTCGGTGACCCCGATTCCTTGGGGCAACACGATGCAATATAACACATGGCTAAGAAGGTGTACTTACTGTGTGATAGACGAAAATGACAACAGAAGTAGTGACAGGCAGCAGGGTGTGCTTGCAGTTCACCAGACAGGAGGAAATTGAACACATACATCAAGTATAGGCTTTTATACCCATGGTTAGATGGGCATGTATACCTTGCCTCTTATCTATCCAGGTGTGCGCAATCCGGTGATGGTCCCATGACGGGCGGCAAGGCGGCCAACATGGCAGCCTAGTGTGGTCTCCCCGGCGTTCTGGAAGAGCAACGCTCCGAGTTCTCGTCATCCTCGCCGAAATCTCGCGATGTCTATGACGTCACGTCGCTCGCGCGGGGCCCCGCGCATGCGCGGTGACGGAAGGCATCCGAGGATGTTCCGGAATGCCGCCGGCAAGGAGAAAAAGATTCCCAGCGCGGCGCCCGGTGGCCAGCCGAGCGTCCAAAGGGAAAAACATGGGGGGGGGGAGGAGCCGCCTAACCGCGGGTGGGCCCGTCCCACCCCCCTCACCTTGCCGGGAAGGCACGTCACAAATCACTCCTGCCCCGGAGATGACAGCAGAGAGAGTGCCAGAGCTCCCCCAGTGGTGGAAAAAAGCAACTTCAAAAGGGGAAAAACAAATACAGATTGTACGAATTACATTTTTCACAGTTCAAAGTTGAACAACATTGTTGCATATCTTATGTATACAAAATCATGTAGGGAGCTTCAGTGAAGAATAGGAGCAATTCAATCACATGTATAGATAACTTTACCCCGTCAATTGGGAATAAATAAAAAAGCAAAAACAAATCGATGGAATATGGTAGCAGATGTAGTTGGATCAGCATCAGGGAAAAGGGGAGCAGTTGGAAAAACAAAGGGGGAACAGGACATCGTCACTGATACCAATTATTCTCTATTACTTTAGACTGTATTATATTATAACCAAAAAACAAGGGGGACATGATTATTGTGTTTTGCCAGAGACGAAGCCTTTTAAGAATGGAGCAAAGGAGATGGCCTCGTTCAATCCTGGGAACAGGGTGGAATTTAATTTAAATATCCACCTCTGCTCGTGCTGCAATAGAATTTTATTCCAGTCGCCGACTCGCACTGGTATATGAATTCGGTCGAGAGCGGCGAAGGATACTATGGGCATTCTGTAGTTGTGAATTTCCATCACATGTCTCCCAAGAGGCACATATGGGTTACCAATTTGCATATGGTAAATATGTTTAGATATGCGCTGGTGAAACTCTTGTTTAGTCTTTCCGACGTAGTGTGCTCCACATTCGCAAGACATAAGGTACACTACGCCACGTGTTTGACAGTTGGTAAAATGCGACGGTTTAAAAGTTGTCCCATTTGGGAGGAGAAAGGTCTTTTCATGTCTTATATATGGGCAGCAAGAGCAGTGTCCACAAGGGAAAGATCCCAGGATGGAACAATGCCTACGTCTTTTTTGTGCCGTTTTGAACTCACTCTGAACTAATTTATTCTTTAATGAGGTTGCTCGTCTGAAAGTGATTGAAGGGGTATCTGCAATGAACCTACTAACTTTAGGGTCATCTCGGAGTATAGGCCAATGCTTACGGATAATGTTTCTGATCTCATTGTGTTGTTTGGAGAAGCGCAGGATCACCCTGGTGTGATCCGTACCTGGGTCGCCCCTGGCCCTTTCCCCAAACAGCAGTGTATGTCTGGATTGTGCAGCTGCGCGATTGTACGCTTTGCGTAGGGTTGAACGGCTGTAACCCCGTGCTAGTAGTCTGATTTGTAACTTCTGTGCTTCCTGTTTGAAGAGGACCTCATCAGAACAATTCCTGCGTAAATGCAGGTACTGTCCATATGGAATAGACCTCTTCAGACCTGTGGGGTGAAAGCTATCCGCATGGAGGATGGTGTTTCCTGCGGTGCTTTTCCGAAATAGGGTACTGGAGATGAGATTCTCAGAAGTACGTCTTAGCTGCACATCCAGGAAGTTTATTTGGTCACGATCATAGGTCATAGTGAACTTGAGATTGCGTTCATTATGATTGATGTGGTCAAAGAACTTCAATAATGATTCCTCGGGTCCCTCCCAAACTAGGAGGACATCATCGATGTATCGTCGCCACATACGTATACAGCTCACGTATGTGGCGAGGCCTTCGTCCTCTCCGAGTGCCTTCTCCCACTCCCCCAGGTACAGGTTGGCGTAGGCCGGGGCACAACATGTGCCCATAGCCACGCGCTGCACCTGGAGGTAGTGGGAGTTGTCAAAAAGGAAAAAGTTATGATTCAAGATATATTCAAGGCCATCGATGATGAACTCACCCAGAGCTCCATCATATCTGCTGGTTCTCTGGAGGAGTGCCCGTACCGCCTCGATCCCCTTGTTGTGGGGGATCGAGCTGTACAGGGCTTCAACATCAATGGCCACAAAAAATGAATTGGGTGGAAGGGATACTTCTTGAATCAATTGGAGTACATGCATTGTATCCTTAAGGAAAGAGGGCATACTCGTGACCAAAGGTTGTAAAAATGAGTCAATCACTTTACTCAAGTTTTCTGAGATTCCTCCATTCCCGGAGACAATTGGTCGTCCGGGAGGTTTAGTTTGGTTCTTATGGATTTTGGGCAAGCTATAAAAAGTGGCCATACGTGGGTGTTTAGTTCGAATGAATTCATACTGGTCTCTAGTAATAACTTCCTTGTCCAAAGCGGACTGTATTAGATCATAAAATTTGGTATAGGACCTCTGTATGAATTTAATTGGAATGGTCTTGTACCATTCATCATTGTCCAAGATGTCTTGGCACATCCGTACGTAGTCCTGATTGTCCATCAGGACTACGTTGCCTCCTTTGTCAGAAGGTTTTATTGTAATGTCTACATTGTTACACAGGGAATCAATGGCTGCCGATTCCTCAGCAGTCAGGTTTTGGGGACCTACTTTTTTGTGTGTGAGTTTTGATATGTCTCTAATTGTTTGTTTTACAAAAATCTCTATGTTTGAATTCAAACTAAGAGGTGGAAATTTTCCAGAGGGTTTTTTAAGATTCATGGCAGGGTTTTGAGTAGGTTCATTGGCACTTTCAAGTAAAGTTTCTAGATCAATTTGGTCTATGAGGTCTAGAGTGTTATTTTCTTGGAACAAAAGCGTTAAGTCACGTAAGGCTTTAAATTCCTTCATACTGAAGGTGGCCCACTCCGTCATGTCCAGGTTAGTGTCAGTTTTTGCATGCAGGCTCTTCAGAAGTAGCCGACGTGCAAATAATTGTAGGTCAGTGACCACTTCGAATAAACAGCAGCAGAAGACCACACCGGGTGCCACTCCTGTCAGCTAAGAACAAGAAACTGAGGCTACAATTGGCACAGGATCACCAAAATTGGACAATAGAAGATTGGAAAAACATTGCCTGGTCTGATGAGTCTCGTTTTCAACTGCGACATTCAGATGGTCGGGTCAGAATTTGGTGTAAACAACATGAAAGCATGGATCCATCCTGCCTTGTATCACCGGTTCAGGCTGGTGGTGGGGGTGTAATGGTGGGGGGGATATTTTCTTGACACACTTTGGGCCTCTTGGTACCAATTGAGCATCGTATAAACGCCACAACCTACCTGAGTATTGTTGCTGACCATGTCCATCCCTTTATGACTACAGTGTCCCCATCTTCTGATCGCTCCTTCCAGCAGGATAATGCACCATGTCACAAAGCTCCAATCATCTCACCACTGGACAATGAGGTCCCTGTACTCCAATGGTCTCCACACTCACCACATCTCATCCAATAGAGCACCTTTGGGATGTGGCAGAAGGAGAGATTCACATCATGGATGTGAAGCCGTCAAATCTGCAGCAACTGTGTGATGCTATCCTGTCACTATGGACCAAAATCTCGGAGGAATTTTTCACCTTGTTGTATCTCCGCCACGAAGAATGAAGGCAAAAGGGGGTCCAACCCGATACTAGCAAGGTGGACCTAATAAAGTGGCCGGTGAGGGTATAAAGGCCTTTTGGATATATATGAAGCTGGTAGAGAGGAGCTGACTTCTTCAGTAGCAGTGAGGCGTGCCACGTCTGCAGATTTGACAGTCATTGGAATGTTCACAGCCTGAAGATAAAAGATGTTTCTTCTGATTGGATCAATATGTGACTTGTGTGTCTGCCTGAACCGTGGTGTCACATAGCAAAGAGGTCACCATCTTCTGCTTTTAATTCATTAATTACAATTTTAATTGTACTTTAAGAAGCTTTGTGTGAATGCCAAACCCCCACAAAGTGTTTTCTCATGTTGTTCCTGCACAGTTTCCATTCCATGGATCTCATGGTGAACCAGCCGGGGTCTCTCTAGTTCTACACATCACAGAATAATGGTATAATTATAATTATGTTCTATGTAGGAGCTCCATGCAGGGCTGGGACAAGGAAATCTTAAACCTGAGTGCGAACAGGCCAAATTGCGCCCCCCTACCAAAATTGAGCACCAATCTGCAGGCTCACCCCCTAAGTACCCAGCTCAAATCCTCTCTCTCTCCATTCTTGCACAAATCACCCCACCCCCAAAAAAAGTTTTCCCCCTCCTAGCACAAATCCTCTACCCCGCAAATTCCCCCTCCAAGCACAATTCCTTCCCCCCAATCCCCCATCCTGGCACAAATCCAACCAGCATATTTCCCCTCCTAGGACAAATACCCCCCCCCCAATCATTCATACTAGCACAAAGCCTCCCCCCCCAAAAAAAATATTATCCCATTACCATATTACCTTAAACAAAAAAAAAACATTCCCCCCCATCCTAGCACAAATCCTCTTCCCAACACAAGTCGCCACTCCTAGTACACCTCCCAAAATTTGCCCTCCTAGAACAATTCTTACCCCCCCCCCCCCACACACACTTTCCCCTTCTCAACCCAAATCCCACCCCCCCTAATCTCCTTGTGGTGCCCCACCTGATGTCAGAGGTCAGAGGAGAATGGACAGACTGGTTCCAGATGATAGAAAGTCAACAGTAACTCAAATAACTGTGTGCGTGTCACCGGCGCAAAAACAACCCTTAGTTCCTCAAACAATGTTACATACTAAATGTTAGGGATGCTGCATTCAGAAAAAAAACCCTTCACTTAGATGGGTAAGAAATACTAGTTGGTGTATGTGAATGCGCTACTCCCGTAATATACCACCACCTGTAATACTTATCAACTACTAATCATAAATGTTTCATGTGCATAAATTTAAAATTTTTAGATCAATAAATCATATATCCATTCAATGCATATACATATAACAAAAAGTCCTTCAGATGTGTTGCAAAGTCTTGTAACCATTAATGTGACTGACGTGCTCCTATGTTGCTTCAATATTCATATGTGACTGAGTGGGACCCTCCACCATTCAGATTGGCCACTCACCAGATACTTCACTAGGGGTACGCCTTTCGTTCATTCAAGGGATAACCACTCCACCTAGGTACCACTTCTCACCGGTTAAAACTTGGGTTCTAATGCTCCTCATAGGAAAGCATAGGGACAAAAGGCGATCATAGCGCAATATGTTTGAACCGTTTATTTTAAAAAAATTTCAAAGGTTAAAATCACTCACATTTAAAAGTGCCCTCGAGCCGGCACGAAGCTTATCCAGCAGTTACGGACGGGTGGCTATTAGCATGGTCCGCCTGGTGTTAGTGTGCGGCCTCCACGCTCGGCTTGCGCTCCAAGCCTCGTTCCCGTTCTCGTCCGGTCACGTGATGCATAAAATTCTCCCAGCAGCCTCTACGCGTTTCGCATAATCAAATGCGTCATCAGGAAGCTTCCTGATGACGCATTTGATGATGCGAAACGCGTAGAGGCTGCTGGGAGAATTTTATGCATCACGTGACCGGACGAGAACGGGAACGAGGCTTGGAGCGCAAGCCGAGCGTGGAGGCCGCACACTAACACCAGGCGGACCATGCTAATAGCCACCCGTCCGTAACTGCTGGATAAGCTTCATGCCGGCTCGAGGGCACTTTTAAATGTGAGTGATTTTAACCTTTGAATTTTTTTTAAAATAAACGGTTCAAACATATTGCGCTATGATCGCCTTTTGTCCCTATGCTTTCCTATGAGGAGCATTAGAACCCAAGTTTTAACCGGTGAGAAGTGGTACCTAGGTGGAGTGGTTATCCCTTGAATGAACGAAAGGCGTACCCCTAGTGAAGTATCTGGTGAGTGGCCAATCTGAATGGTGGAGGGTCCCACTCAGTCACATATGAATATTGAAGCAACATAGGAGCACGTCAGTCACATTAATGGTTACAAGACTTTGCAACACATCTGAAGGACTTTTTGTTATATGTATATGCATTGAATGGATATATGATTTATTGATCTAAAAATTTTAAATTTATGCACATGAAACATTTATGATTAGTAGTTGATAAGTATTACAGGTGGTGGTATATTACGGGAGTAGCGCATTCACATACACCAACTAGTAACTCAAATAACCTCTCGTTACACCCAAGGTATGCAGAATACCATCTCTGAATGCACATGATACCACAGTGCCCACTGCCCAGGGCAGCCGCCCCTCTTGCCCACCCCTTGTCCCGGCCCTGGCTCCAAGTCTCTCACGTGTAGGCTGAAAGCTGCTGGCTGGCAGTACTCCTTCTCAGCCATTAAACGCATAAAGGTGGGCTGAAACAGACCAGGGAACTATGAGGTCCTTATGAGATTTAATGCAAACCGACCACTTTCCACCTCTAACTAAAATTTCACTCTTAGGTGGTCTGAGAATCACATTGGCTTCTGCTCTGCCCATTCTTCCTTCAGATAGCTCAGTTGATTGTTTGAATTTAAAAAAAAAAAAAAATGAATGCATTCCTAAACTGTTGTTCCAGCACAGTTTCCATTTCATGGATCTTATGGCAAGCCAGCCAGAGTCTTATCTTGTTCTACACAACACAGATTACCGTTATAATGATGTTCTATGTAGGAGCTCCATGTCTCTGTAGGCTGAAAGCTGCTGGCCGGCAGTACTCTTTTTTCAGCCATTAAACACATAAAGGTGGGCTAAAACTGACCAAGGGAACTTTGAGGTCCTCATGAGATATTGGAAGCCAACCACTTTCTTTCATTAACTGATATTTCACTCTTAGGAGGTCTGAACACCACATCGGCTCCTGCACTGCCCATTCTTCATCTAGCCAGCTCAGTTGATTGTTTGAATTAAAAAACAAATGGATGCATTACTAAATTGTTATTCCTAAACAGTTTCCATTTCATGGATCTTTGGGCGAGCCAGACAGGGTTTCTCTAGTTCCACACAACATAGATTTATCTTATAATGATGTTCTATGTAGGAGCTCCATGTCTCTCACATGTAGGCTGAAAGCTGCTGGTCGGCAGTACTCTTTTTTCAGCCATCAAACACATAAAGGTGGGCTAAAACTGACCAAGGGAACTATGAGGTCCTCATGAGATATTGGAGGCCAACCACTTTCTTTCATTAACTAATATTTCACTCTAAGGTGGTCTGAGCATCACATCGGCTCCTGCACTGCCCATTCTTCATCTAGCCAGCTCAGTTGATTGTTTGAATTTAAAAAAAATGGATGCATTACTTAATTGTTATTCCTGAACAGTTTCCATTTCATGGATCTTTTGGCGAGCCAGCCAGGGTTTCTCTAGTTCCACACAACATAGATTTATGTTATAATGATGATCTATGTAGGAGCTCCATGTCTCTCACATGTAGGCTGAAAGCTGCTGGTCGGCAGTACTCTTTTTTCAGCCATTAAACACATAAAGGTGGGCTAAAACTGACCAAGGGAACTATGAGGTCCTCATGAGATATTGAAAACAAACAACTTTTCACCTCTAACTTAAATTTTGAATGCAAGTGGTCTGAGCACCACGATGGCTTCTGCTCTGCCCAGTCTTCCTCTAACCAGCTTAGTTGATTGTTTAAATTTAAAAATAAATAAAAGTGGATGCATTCCTAAATTGTTGTTCCTGCACAGTTTCCAATTTATGGATCTTATGGTGAGTTAGCCAGGGTCTCTTTACTGCTATACAGCACATATTATGCCGCGTACACACGGTCGGACTTTTCGGCTACAAAAGTCCGACAGCCTGTCCGACAGACTTTCGACGGACTTTTGGCGGACTTGCGGCAGACTTTCTTACGAACGGACTTGCCTACATACGATCACACAAAAGTCCGACGGATTAGTACGTGATGACGTACACCGGACTAAAATAAGGAAGTTGATAGCCAGTAGCCAATAGCTGCCCTAGCGTGGGTTTTTGTCCGTCGGACTAGCAACAGACGAGCGGATTTCTGGGTCCGGCGTAGTTACGACGTAAAGATTTGAAGCATGTTTCAAATCTAAAGTCCGTCAGATTTGAGGCTGCAAAAGTCCGCTGAAAGTCCGGGGAAGCCCACACATGATCGGATTGTCAGCCAGCTTTAGTCCGTCGGCGTCCGTCGGACTTTTGTAGACGAAAAGTCCGACCGTGTGTACGCGGCATTAACGTTATAATGATGTTCTATGTAGACCGGTGCAGAACAGAAAAAATTTAGTTTCGATTCGTTATTTACATAAATTCGTTTAGTTAAATTCGTTTTCGGAATTAGTTTAGCGTATTCGCTTTCGAATCGATTCGAAAAGTTTTCAAATCAATTTCAAATAGTTTTTGAATTCAAAAAGTTTTTTCAAACCCAAATAGTTTTCCAATTTCCAAAAAGAATAAAATAGAATAGAAAAAATATTTTTTTTTTATATTCTATTCCTTTATTTTCTATTCTATTTTATTCTCTTTGGAGATTGAAAAACTATTTGAATTTCTTCCGAATTTTTTTCTTTGTTATTTCAGACCCGTTTAAATTCGGTACTATCTTAATTCAGAAATTCAAATACTTTTCCGAATCACCGAATAACAACAATTTGTCTGAATTTTAATCCAGAACGAAACGAACCGCACATGTCTGGTTCTATGTAGGAGATCCATGTCTCTCACACGTAGGCTAAAAGCTGCTGGGCAACAATACTCTTTCCCAGCCATTTAACACATAAGTAAAGGTGGGCTAAAAAACAGACCAAGGGAACTATGAGGTCCTCATGAGATATTGGACACCAACCACTTTACACCTCTAATTGAAATTTCTGAGCATCACATTGGCTCCTGCTCTGCCCATACTTTCTTTAGCTACCTCAGTTGATAATTTGAATTGAAAAAAAAAAAAACTGAATGCATTGCTAAACTGTTATTCCAGAAGAGTTTCCATTTCATGCACCTTATGGCAAGCCAGCCAGGGTTTCTCCGGTTCTACATAACATAAACAACTTTCCTGACGCCTTCATGGCAGCACACACTGGGTTGTGACTCCGCCCCCACAACCTGACAGGATTGGTTTAGCTATAAAAGTTGAAGAGAGATGACCCCCACCATTCTCTTTTTTATCCTCACCTGACAAGATGGTTGGACATCGCAGAGCCTCTTACCGCATCGCCCCAGCAGGTTCAAGCCTCTCCTGTTTGGAAGTCCCTCCTGTACAGTCTCTAAAGGAGCTTCTATGGAGGGAACCCCCACTCTGGTGGTCTCAGGGGCGGCAACATGGATTATCTGGCACAGAGTAAGCTTTAAAGAAGCTTCAGTTTGCAGTGGTCTCCACTTCTTAAACCTTCATCTCCCCTGTAAGTTATTTTTTACTTATCTTTTGCTGGAAGTTCCTATTCTTCATTACTCTGGGCTCTGTAGTCCCACAGCGCTCAGGATGGCCGGCGGCGCGTCTCGTTCCGCATTGCGCATGCGCGGAGGAGTCAGATGGGGACAGTTTACTATTTTGCCAGCTCCCAACATGGCGCCGGAGCCGTCGCGACGCTTCTGCGCATGCGCGAAGCGTCATTTTTGGCGCGACGGCAGCGGTCTATTTAAAAAAGGGTTCTGACTTTTAAAAAACAGCAGTTTGGTATTCTGCTCGTTTTTGCCTGCCTTTTTCTTGCATCCTGGAACAAAAATTCTATCTGGAAACTGGTAAGTTCTTTTTTTGCCTTCTCGATCCTTCGTTACAAGGGTTTTTAAAAAAAAAAAAAAAAATTTTTAAGAGGAAAAATTAAAATATATATATATATAATAAATAAATAAATATATATATATTATTAGTATTATCTAGGCATAGGTATATATATATATATATATATATATATATATATTTGTCCTCCTTTTTTAACCTCTTCCAGACCTCCTTATTCCTGCCTACCTTCCTCCTTTCTGCTCATGGAGACCACTGCCCAAGCAGACCACCCACGTCCAGTAAGGTAAGAGGCTGTCCGTATGGTAAGTATTGAAGAGAGAGAAAAAAGAGCGCACAGCTGCTGACAAGACTTCTTCTATCAGTCCTTCCAGGTCTGAATCAAGACGCAGGGAGAGATCAAGCCATACCTCAAGCAGAAGATCCCGCAGAAGCCGATCACGCTCATCATCTCGTCACAAGCACTCACGCCGCAGCCATACTCGGCATGGCCACTCACGCCACAGTCGCTCTCGACGTAGCCGATCTCATCATAGAAGATCACCTTCGTCACATCATAGGCGAAACCAGCACACTCGTCCCGCAGCCAATTGCTGTTGGGTATGTGGCGCTACTGCTTTGCCAGATAAATTGGTATGTCGCTCGTGCTTCAATGAAGCTACGAAGGATAGAGACTCAGACGTCAGGGAAGTAACGGACCTGATTCGGGAATCCGTCAGAGAATCTATAATGGAGTCAACTGCACCCCTGCCGACCAGGTCAGACCCGAGTACTTCCATGGCTCCTCCTCGCTCAGCGACCGAGGCAGGGGCAGAAGAGTCTCCTTCAGATAACGAAGATCCGGAAGTACCAACAGGTTTTGATTTCACCTTAGTCGAACCCTTTGCAAGGTCTGTCAAAGAGGCCATAGGTTGGGAAGAATCCGAGGAAATACCTCAAAAAACGCGGAAGTATTTTCCGAACCTGAAGAGGGATCCAGAAACCTTCCCCTTCATCGAGGAGCTGAATGATTTAATTAAAGATGAATGGGAAAGATCCGACAAGAGACCTAACTTAAACAATAGACTTGCAAAGATGTACCCTTTAAGAGAACCTAACGTCACCTCCTTAATTAATGCCCCGGTGGTGGATGCCTCTTTAATGCGTCTGGCAAGACATGTCACCCTACCCATTGAGGATGCTGTCTCCTTCCGTGACGTCCTAGATCGGAAAATCGACCTGGAACTCAAAAAAGCCTACTCCTCAGCGGGAGGCTCTTACAGACCAGGCAGAGAGTTTAAGAGAAACTGGAAGAACACACAGTCTTCTTTTCTGAGGATGCGAAAAACCAAGACCACCCCTTCTACCGAGCAACAGAAGTCCTTTTGAGGGTACGCCCGTCCATCCTCCAAGGGTGGGCACCAGACTAAAGAAATTCATACAAATATGGTCAGAAAACATCAGGGACCATTGGACCATTTCTACGATCAGGTACGGTCACAGGTGGAGATTCCTGAACCAGATACCCAGGAACCACTTTCTGCCAACCAAACTTCCAGCTTCTCCAGTCAAAAAAAGAATCCTCCTGAAATACATAATGGAACTAAAACAAAAGGAGGCAATTTTGGAGGTTCCACCATGTCAAAAAGGAAGAGGTTTTTACTCCCCTCTGTTTTTGGTAAAAAAGAAAACGGGGGATTTTCGGCCAGTACTGGACCTAAAGAGACTAAACAAAAATATCAAGTTAGAAACCTTCAAGATGGAAAGCCTACAGTCCATACTATTAGCTGTGAATCTAGGAGATTGGATGCTGTCCGTAGACTTATCAGACGCCTATCTTCACATCCCAATACACCCTGCTTTTCAAAGGTTTCTCCGCTTTTCAATCAAACAACATCACTTCCAGTTCCAATGCCTACCCTTCGGCATCTCATCAGCTCCCAGGACCTTCACCAAAGTTCTCCTGCCTCTCATCGCATACCTCAGAGAAAAAGGTCTAAGAGTACATCATTATCTGGATGATATACTTCTTCTAGCAGAAAGTCGCCAGATCTTGATACAACACCGAGAAATCCTACTATTAACTCTGCAGAAATTTGGTTGGCTGGTGAACTGGCAGAAGAGCAAGCTTCAACCCACTCAGAAGATGATTTTTTTAGGTGCGGAACTAGACACCATCCTAAACAGAGTACAGCTTCCTCAGGAGAAAATCATGCCTCTGATTCAGAAAATTCAGAGACTAATCTCGGTTACACACTTGCCAGCCAGAGTATGTATGAGTATCCTGGGCTCCATGTCTGCAACCCTGCCCATGATACAGTGGTCTCAATGGCACACAAGAATCTTCCAGAATTCATTTCTGAGGCAGTGGGATGGAGTATCAATGCTTCAACGAATCTACATACACAGGTATGTGAAGCAATCGATGTGGTGGTGGACACGTCCCAAAAATCTCAAGAAATACAAACCGCTAGTTTCTCCACAACCAGAGGTGGTCACCTCAGATGCCAGCCAGCTAGGATGGGGAGCCCATTACCAGAATCTAGCATCTCAGGGGCAATGGAAGTTCCAGGCCCATGGGATGGTATCCAATATTCTAGAGCTCAGAGCAGCTTTTCAGGCACTCCTGGCCTTCACTCCATATCTGGTAGAGAAGAATGTCGTAATTCGAATGGACAACAAAGTCGCTGTAACGTATATCCAGAGGCAAGGAGGGACGAGGAGTCGCTCTTTGATGCAGGAGGTACGCCCTATCATGGAGTGGGCTCAAGTACACCTAATAGACCTGAAAGCGGTATATGTCCCAGCAGCTCAGAACATGCTGGCCGACTATTTGAGCAGGGAACTGCTCTCAAACAACGAGTGGTCATTGAGCCAACAGGCCTTTTCCCTTCTTTCAAGAACCTGGGGAACACCAGAGATCGACCTAGCAGCCACACCTGCAAACACCAAATGTCGAAGATTCCTGGCGAGAGCAGCCTTCCCATCAGCCGAGGGGATGGATTGTTTGACCCATCCGTGGAAGTTCAAGTTGGGTTACATTTTTCCTCCAGTACCCTTAATTGCAAGGTTCCTATCCAGGCTTCGGAAATCATCAGCAACAGTAATAGCCATAATTCCTTTTTGGCCGAGGAGACCATGGTTCACAACCTTACTACAGCTCAGCCTACAACAACCGCTTCCTCTCCCAGTAACATCGGACCTTCTGTCCCAGGGTCAATTTCTACACCCAGCTCCAGAGAAGTTACACTTGACAGCATGGAAATTGAAAGGACTCGGCTGTTAGAACAGGGATGCTCGCAGGAGGTCATTTCTACTCTTCTACAGGCAAGAAAAAACACCACCAACAAGACATACTCACAAGTATGGAATAGGTTTTGTTCTCTGGCCCAACAAAGAAGATGGAACCCAGTATCACCAGAGACACCACAGGTTCTGGAATTCCTGCAGTTGGGTATTTCCAAAGGCTTAAGCTCAAGTACTCTCAAAGTCCAGATTTCGGCTCTTTCGGCTAAAACAGGCATTAGATGGGCACTACATCCGCTAGTGATTCAGTTCATGAGGGCTTGCTTAAAAATCAGACCTCCAAAGAAACCCACATTTCCAGCTTGGAATCTCTCCACAGTACTCGATGCATTATCCAAACCTCCTTTTTGGCCAATTGAATCAATCTCACTTTGGAACCTGACTTTGAAAGTAACCTTCCTTATCGCCGTTACATCCGCTAGAAGAGTTTCAGAGCTAAAAGCGCTATTAATAACAGAACCTTACCTAGTCTTCTATCCCGATAGAGTGGTACTAAGACCCTCGGAACGTTTCACTCCCAAGGTATCATCTTCTTTTCATTATAACCAAGATATCAACCTTCCATCCTTTACTAACGACCAGGGTGAACCTCATGCATTGGATGTTAAAACTATCATTACCAGCTATCTGGAAGCCACAGCCTCTTTCAGAAATTCAGATACTCTTCTCATAATCCCTCACGGTCCTAGGAAAGGTCATCCAGCAACTTCCCGAACAATCGCATCCTGGCTGGTCAACACCATTAAGAAGGCATATTCGTCTCAGCAACTAGCCATCCCAGAAGGCATAAGGGCACACTCAACCAGGGCAGTGGCAACCTCATGGGCAGCATACTGCAGAGTTTCACCGGAGACAATCTGTAAGGCAGCTACCTGGTCATCAAGACATACATTTATTTCCCACTATAAGATTGATTCTGCGCATCTAACTACAGCAGACTTTGGCAGATCCATTATTACAGCCAATTCCACAGCTCTTTAGTATAATAAAAGTTTAATTGCACCCTCCCGACTGGCGAGTTATTTCCCAGTGTGTGCTGCCATGAAGGCGTCAGGAAAACGGAAAATTGTATACTCACCTTTCCGTAATTTTCCTTTCCTGACGCATCTTCATGGCAGCACACAGATTCCCACCCTGTCTTAAGATGATATATACTGAGAATGGTGGGGGTCATCTCTCTTCAACTTTTATAGCTAAACCAATCCTGTCAGGTTGTGGGGGCGGGGTCACAACCCAGTGTGTGCTGCCATGAAGATGCGTCAGGAAAGGAAAATTACGGAAAGGTGAGTATACAATTTTCCGTTTTTGTTTTGTCATGTTGGAATGTCCAAGTACGTCCCATGCGCAGCTTCCTGGCTGATGAATGCAAATGTTCCTCCAGAATTTTTGGATAACATACTGCGTTCATCTTGCCAACAATTTTGACCAAATTTCCTGTGCCTTTGTAGCTCACACATCCCCAAAACATCAGAGATCCACCTTCGTACCTTTCATCATAGGCCTTGTTGACTTCTCTCCTAATGTAGTGTTTATGGTTGTGGCCAAAAAGCTCAATTTTGGTCTCATCACTCCAAATGACTTTGTGCCTCAAGGTTTGAGGCTTGTCTCTGTGCTGTTTGGCGTATTGTAAGTGGGATCATTTGTGGCATTTGCGTAGTAATGGCTTTCTTCTGGCGACTCGACCATGCAGCCCATCTTTCTTCAAGTGCCTCCTTATTGTGCATCTTGAAACAGCCACACCACATGTTTTCAGAGAGTCCTGTATTTCACCTGAAGTTATTTGTGGGTTTTTCTTTGCCTCCCGAACAATTTTCCTGGCAGTTGTGGCTGAAATTTTAGTTTGTCTACCTGACCGTGGTTTGGTTTCAACAGAACCCTTCATTTTCCATTTCTTGATTAGAGTTTGAACACTGCTGATTGGCATTCTCAATTCCTTGGATATCTTATATCCCTTTCCTGTTTTATACAGTTCAACTAACTTTTCCCGCAGATCCTTTGACAATTCTTTTGCTTTCCTCATGACTCAGAATCCAGAAACGTCAGTGCAGCACTGGATGAAAGATGCAAGGGTCTGTCAGGAGTCCAGAAACTCAATGAACTCATTGACCTTTTGTTAGGTACCTGGTAGTAGAGCCTGACTTGTAGGAGAAGACCTCTCATACAACGCTGGTTCAGGAGCCACTGGAGTGGGAACAGTGGTCTCCTGAGCACAGTGGGGTAGGAGTGCCTGTGGAGCGGAGTCTCTGGAGCAGATGTGATGAGAGATCCCTCAGGGATGGCTGGACTGCAGATCAGGTAAACACTGGAGGCAGCACACTGGAACACTTGTAGATGCAGAGATCACTGGAGCTGGAGCTGAAGGTGCTACAGCACAGGGCAACAGCAGGCACAAGCAGGGTCAGACAGTCCGGGTCAGCACGGGTATGAGACAGGCAAAAGCAGCAGGCAGAGGCAGAGTCGGTCGGCAGGCGGAGGTTGGCAACGGTATCAGGCAGGTAGCAGAAGAGTAGTCAGGCAAGCCGGGTCGGATAGGAGCAGGACGGATAGTCAACAAGCCGGGTCAGACGGGTAACAGCAAACAGATTCAAGTTATACACGGATCACAAGCTGAGACGAAGCAGCAATGTGCCAGAGGCACAGGGGGATTTATATATGCACTTTGGCGCCAAACCGGCGCTATCGCGAACGCGCGCACGCCCGTACACGCACACGTGCACCCGCGCGCGCGCCCGAGCGCCGCGTACCCGCGTGCGCCCTGGCGCCGCGCTGACGCCCGGGAACACCAGGATCTTGCTGGGAAGTGTGCGATGGAGCGCGCCGGCGCATAGGCGCGCGCCGACGCCCACGTCTAGTGCTGGTGATACCCTGACATTGCCCCCCCCCAAGGGGCAACCTCCGGGTGCCCAAAAGTCTTTTTTCAGGATGGTTAGCAAAATAGGCTCGAACTAAACGCCTAGCATGCACATTGCTATCAGGTTCCCATGAATTATTTTCTGGGCCGTAGCCCTTCCATTTGATTAGGAACTGGATCTGCCCCTGTCTTTTCCTGCAATCAAGGATATCTTCAACTTCAAATTCCTCGTTACCGTCAACCAAAATAGGTTCAGGAGGTCTAGTTCCTCTACCAGGAAAGGGATCAGGTACAGCAGGCTTGAGCAAGGACACATGAAACACAGGATGAATTTTAAGAGAGTCAGGCAAAGTCAGTTCATACGAGACTTCATTAATTTTCCTCCTAACCGGAAAAGGTCCCATAAACCTAGGTGCCAACTTTTTAGAAGGACAGGCTAGTTTGATATTATTTGTAGAAAGCCATACCTGGTCGCCCGGCTGAAGCTTCAATTCCCCTCTTCTCCTTCGGTCAAAGATCCTCTTGCTGTCCGCCTGAGCCTTGGACACTGCTTCCTGCAACATCTGGTTGTTACTATTGATGAAGTCTACCGTATTTTGCACTGCTGGAACTGAGGACTCTGGAAGAAAATCTGGTAAAAAGGTTAGATGGAACCCATAATTAGCGAAGAAGGGGGATTGACCAGTGGCTGAGTGCTTGGCGTTATTGTAGGCAAATTCTGCCAAGGGCAGCAAGGATACCCAATCATTTTGAGAAAAGGAAGTAAAACATCTAATATACTGCTCAAGAGTCTGATTGGTTCTCTCTGTCTGGCCGTTGGTCTGGGGGTGATAGGCCGAAGACAAAGCCAGCTTGATTTTTAAAGACTCACACAGGGCTCTCCAGAAGCGTGAGGTAAATTGTACCCCTCTGTCAGAAGTTATGTTTACGGGGATTCCGTGGAGTCTAACGATCTCCTTGATGAAGACGTGAGCAGTTTCCATAGCTGACGGGGTTCCTCTTAATGGAAGAAAATGGGCCATTTTGGTAAAACGATCAACTACCACAAAAATTGCGGAACATCCCTCAGAACATGGCAGCTCTACAATAAAGTCCATGGATATCATTTTCCAAGGCCTATCGGGTACCGGTAAGGGTTTTAACAGACCCCAAGCTCGACTCCTGGAAGTTTTATTCTGGGTACAGATAGGACATGAGCTAACATATTTCTCACAAAAGTCCTTTAAATTGGGCCACCAGAAGGTACGCTGTACCAACTCCAAGGTTTTACGAACCCCGAAGTGACCTGCCAGCAGGTGGTCATGAAGAAGTGCTAAGACCTTGACCCGAACCTCCTCAGGAACAAAAATTTGGCTCCCTTTCCAGAGTAGTCCGTCCCTGTTACTTAAGGTAATCCCTGCGGGTCTGGCTGATTCAGAGGAAGCTTCTTTAATCTGGGAGAGGAGATCGGTTTGAATGAGCAGAAAATTGTTTGCCGGTAGAATGGTATCCGGAGCAGATGGGTCTTTTGGGTTGTCATGCATACGTGATAATGCGTCTGGTTTGACGTTTTTTGAACCTGGCCGATAGGTAATGTGGAAGGAAAAGCGTGAAAAAAACAGCGCCCAGCGGGCTTGTCGGGGTCTTAGCCTTTTAGCGGAACGTAGATATTCTAGATTTTTGTGGTCAGTATAAATTAGTACTGGATGCATAGCCCCCTCCAGCAGGTACCTCCACTCCTCTAATGCAGTTTTGATGGCAAGAAGTTCCCGGTCTCCAACATCATAGTTCCTTTCCGCGGAGGAAAGTTTTCGGGAGAAAAACCCCACAGGATGCATATCATCTTTACTGCCCCTTCGTTGTGAGAGTATCGCTCCGACCGCTATTTCAGAAGCGTCCACTTCCAAAATAAATGGCAAGGATGGTTCAGGATGACTGAGGATAGGTGCTGAGGTGAATAGTCTCTTGAGGTTCTCAAAAGCTTCTTGGGCTGGGTGATTCCAGGAAAAACGGGTATTTTGTTTGGTTAGTTGAGTGATTGGTGCGATTATCGCAGAAAAACCCCTGATAAATTTTCTGTAGAAATTTGCAAAACCGATGAATCGTTGCACCCCCTTCTTGTCCAGGGGTACCGGCCAGTCCAGAACAGCAGACACCTTCTGTGGATCCATCCTGATGCCAGTGGAGGAAATGATTAAGCCTAAGAACTGAATGCTTTCTCGCTCAAACTCGCATTTTTCCGCTTTTGCATAAAGTCTGTGTAAGCGGAGACGACCCAACACTTGGCAAACATGTTTTCGATGAAGATCCAGGGATTCTGAAAAGATCAAAATATCATCTAGATATGCAATCACAAATAGGTCTAGGAAGTCTCTAAGCACGTCATTAATCAGGTGTTGAAAAGTCGCAGGGGCATTGCAGAGTCCAAAGGGCATGACTAAATATTCATAATGCCCGAATCGGGTCCGGAAAGCTGTTTTCCACTCATGCCCAGCCCGAATGCGGATCAGGTTATAAGCCCCTCTCAGATCAAGTTTAGTGAAAATGACAGCAGTCCTTAATTTCTGAAACAGTTCGGGTATCAAAGGTAGGGGATACCGATTCTTGACCGTGATCTTATTCAGTTCTCGGTAGTCAATGCACGGGCGGAGAGATTTGTCTTTTTTAGCAACAAAGAATATACCCGCACCTGCTGGAGAAGTGGAATGGCGAATGAATCCCTTGGCCAAGTTTTCATCTATGTAAGACTTCAGCACTTCTTGTTCTTTCTCGGATAGAGGGAAGATGCGTCCGAAGGGAATTTCGGATCCCGGCAGCAATTCGATGGGGCAATCGTAGGGGCGATGAGGTGGGAGAGAGTCGGCCCCCTTCTTGCTGAAGACATCAATGTAATTATGATACTGTTTGGGAATGATCTGACAATTTTTCTGGTCGGTGTCCAGGCATAGCAGGGTAGTCTGGGAGTCCAGATCCTTCGCCAGACAGTGGTCCTGGCAGTAAGATGACAGGAATTCCACTGTTCCGGAGACCCAATGGATGTGTGGGTTGTGAGCCCGGAGCCAGGGAATGCCCAGGATGATGGGAAACATAGGGGAGGTAATGGCGTCCAGGATCAGCAATTCCTTATGTTGAGAGTCAATTGTAGTGGGTAATGGCAGAGTCTCTTGCGTCACTTGCCCAGATCTGATACGAGAGCCGTCGGCAAGGAAGACAGAAAGTCCATGGGTCTTGGTCTGTAGAGGAATATTATGCTGCTTAGCAAAGCTTAAGTCTATAAAGCAGCTGCATGCCCCGGAATCAATAATTGCGTTGACTTGGAGTGTCTTTTCTTGAAGCTGTAACGAGAGAAGAACGGCAAGATGGGTAGAATTGGTAGATAAAGCAGAAAAACTGGTAGGTATAGGAGATGGACACTTACTCATTCTAACTGGGCAATTATGGACAAAATGCCCGGTTCCACCACAGTAAAGGCACAGATTTAATTGCCGACGCCGGGCACGTTCTTCGGGAGACAAAGCAGGTCGCATCACCCCTAGTTGCATGGGTTCGGAGGTATCTGGTGTGGTATGCACTGGATTAGAACTGGATGCAGGGGAGTAGCGTGTTGCAGGCATCGGAGCTCGGGCTGTCATCCAGGTCGGGCGGTTTGGTTGAACTGATCGTTCAGATCGTCGTTCTCGGAGGCGACGATCGATCTGAATGGTTAGGGTGATCAAAGTCTCTAAAGTATTTGGCACACCTACACGAGCCAGTTCGTCTTTCAAGCTTTCAGACAGTCCAATGCGGAACTGGTGACGCAGGGCCGCGTCATTCCACTGTGTGTCCGCGCTCCAACGTCTGAATTCAGTAACATAGTCCTCCGCGGGTCTGCGGCCTTGTTGGAGCGCGAACAGGGCAGATTCAGCTGAAGTAGTCTGCTGAGGGTCCTCATATAACTGTGCCATGGCTTGGAAGAAGGCGGATAAGGATTGGGTTAGAGCCGAGTCTCCTTCCAGTAAACGATGGGCCCAGGTCTGAGGTTCCCCTTGCAGGAGGGAGATGACAAATCCAACCTTAGTGGCCTCCAATGAAAAAGTTCTGGGCTGTAAGGCAAAAAAGAGCTGGCAAGCATTGCGGAAGGTCCGAAACTTAGCCCGATCCCCAGAGAATCTTTCTGGAATGGGGACCCGTGGTTCAGGTGGGAGCATCACAACTGCGGGCCCTGAAGCGGTCTGTGTTGGAGCAGCAGCAGAGGAAGAAGAAGCAGAAGGGTTGGACCCCGCCAGGTTCTGAACTTGTCCTTCCAGTCTATTGTAATTGTCCTGAAGAGCTTGTACTGCTTGGGTGAGAGCCGCCAGGTGTGTGCATATCTCCTTCATTGGAGAGGTATCTCCTGCAGGCTCAGACATGGCTGCTTCGTACTGTTAGGTACCTGGTAGTAGAGCCTGACTTGTAGGAGAAGACCTCTCATACAACGCTGGTTCAGGAGCCACTGGAGTGGGAACAGTGGTCTCCTGAGCACAGTGGGGTAGGAGTGCCTGTGGAGCGGAGTCTCTGGAGCAGATGTGATGAGAGATCCCTCAGGGATGGCTGGACTGCAGATCAGGTAAACACTGGAGGCAGCACACTGGAACACTTGTAGATGCAGAGATCACTGGAGCTGGAGCTGAAGGTGCTACAGCACAGGGCAACAGCAGGCACAAGCAGGGTCAGACAGTCCGGGTCAGCACGGGTATGAGACAGGCAAAAGCAGCAGGCAGAGGCAGAGTCGGTCGGCAGGCGGAGGTTGGCAACGGTATCAGGCAGGTAGCAGAAGAGTAGTCAGGCAAGCCGGGTCGGATAGGAGCAGGACGGATAGTCAACAAGCCGGGTCAGACGGGTAACAGCAAACAGATTCAAGTTATACACGGATCACAAGCTGAGACGAAGCAGCAATGTGCCAGAGGCACAGGGGGATTTATATATGCACTTTGGCGCCAAACCGGCGCTATCGCGAACGCGCGCACGCCCGTACACGCACACGTGCACCCGCGCGCGCGCCCGAGCGCCGCGTACCCGCGTGCGCCCTGGCGCCGCGCTGACGCCCGGGAACACCAGGATCTTGCTGGGAAGTGTGCGATGGAGCGCGCCGGCGCATAGGCGCGCGCCGACGCCCACGTCTAGTGCTGGTGATACCCTGACACCTTTTATACACACACACTAATTACAAGCAAACAATACAATGTTTACCTTTAATAGCCATTCAAACCCTTTTGTGTCAACTTGTGTGCATGTTATCAGACCAAAATCACCAGGGTATGTAAACTTTTGATCAGGGTCATTTAGGTAGTTTCTGTTGCCATTATGATTTAAAAAGAGTAAACACAGTTGATTGATAATAAATGACCTCAGCCAAACACTAACCATGAGTGAAAGAAAAGTTTTTGTGTTATCGTTCATATTCTTTGAAAAATGGCTAAGAAATCATAATTTCTGCAAGGGTATGTAAACTTATGAGCACAACTGTACACATATATACGTTGCGGTCTGCAAGTGGTTTTACGGGGTTATGGCTGAAGATACCATTTTTTCCAGCAGCCAGCTTTCTCAGGAAACTGGTCCAAGCAGCTTATGAGCCGCTGGAATGGTTTCCAAAGCTGCGGGAGGGGACACCCTCCTGCTGCTCGCTGGTGTTTCTCGGGCTTACCGTTACCGAGTGTTTGCAAAACTGCTGCGCAAATACCGTGTGACATAAAAAATTGCATCATAGCCATTTTATTCCCTGGGGTCTCTGCAAAAAAAAAAGGTTATAAGTAATTTTCTAACAAAAAATACTGATTTAAACTTTAAAGGCTTTAAAGCCCAATTGGCAAATATGCAAATCCATGGTCCTGGACTTTCTGTTGTAAGGTGACAATGCTCTGTCTTTGTCTTACAACTCTTCTCCTGTGTTGTCATTGGTCTTCTGAAAGAGACTACAGGTGTCAGTTTCGGCATACATTATACAGGCACGGTCTGCTGTTGTCAAGGCTGGTCTCCATGCAAATGCAGCCTGACCAAGAACGCCCACTTCTCCAGACTGACACCCACCCATCAAGGGCTGATGCATCAGGGCTGATGGCTCTTGAGAGAAGTACTGAGGCAGGGAGCTGTGAAGTTTTCAGGAAGCCATGCACAGCACCCTGCTGACCCCTCCCACCAGCCATGCATTGCATAGTGAAGCACAGAGACCAAGTAATGACATCACTCGGTATAAAACAGGGTATGTTACATAGCTCCCAACTGTCCCTGATTTCAAGGGACTGTCTCTGATTTGGAGCAATGTCCCTCTGTCCCTCATTCCTCCTCATTTTGGTCTGATCTATATAGTTGTATATAAAATGCACTGTTTATCTTTCAAAAAAGTGTTTCCCAGAGCTAAACCTTTCATCCAATTTCTAAATTGCTGCATTTGTACATTTTAAAAACCAATATGAAGGAATAGCAGTGGTAAAAAAAGCACTTGTGGATGTAATTAACCTTTTTTTGGGGTTAATTCTCCTTTAAGGGGGTGTGGCAGGGGGCGTGTCCTATGCCTACATACGTTTGATAGTAGGTGTCCCTCATTCCCATCTCAAAATGTTGGGAGGTATGGGCATGCTATGAAATCAGAAAGATTTAATTTCAGATGTCACGAGCATGTTGATGAGGAGGGAGGAGGGGGGGGGGGGAGGAACCAATGAAGGCAAAATATAAACCGATTTAACTTCAGCTCTAATCTTAAAATGAAAGCAAACCCACAACAGTAAAATCAGTCTGTATGTGCAGTAAAGAATGCTTGTTATACTCACTGTGGAACCTAAGGGGTTAATCCTCCGCATTGTGTAAAAAGGCTGTTTGATCCTGTCTTCTCTGATCCTCCCCTTATTTTACTGTCCCCAATCCATCTCCTGATAGAACAGAGCATTGGAGGCACTCTGCACATGCTCAGTTTGGTGTGTATAGCTAAAAAAAAATGTTGTGATCGGCACAGGGCCAATCAGCACTGTACAGACAGAGGGCCAGGGGTCATGCAGCCTCATAGGACAGTCAGAGGAGAATGAAAACTCCTTCTACGAGCTTTAACCAGAGCTCGGCCAGACACTGATAGAAGTCATAAGACTGCTATATACTGCTGATGAGAAAAGGTATTTAGCAGTTTATATTTACTAAAATAATTGAATTTCCATGTTCTGTGTACTGTGGGAGACCAGATATAGTGAATGCATGGTGCTGGGTTTAGTAACACTTTAAAGTGGTTGTAAACGTTTGTGTTTTTTTAAAATAACAAACATGTTATACTTACCTGCTCTGGGCAATGGTTTTGCACAGAGCAGCCCTGATCCTCTTTTTCTGGGGGTCCCCTGCCGGCACTACAGGCGCTTTCCACGGGGGCACCCGTATGGGCGTGCTCCCTAGTCCCGCTGCTGCGCCCCAGTGACACAGAAAGCGGGACTTGGCCCCGCCCCCCCTATCGTGTCACAGCTTTTGATTGACAGCAGCAGGAGGCAATGGCTCCTGCTGCTATCAATCTGTCCAATGAGGAGAGAGACAGCAGCTCATGCACATTGCTGGATCTGAACGGGTTCAGGTAAGAAAAAGGGGGGTCCAAGGGGCAGCTGCAGCACAGAAGGTTTTTCACCTTAATGCATAGAATGCATTAAGGTGAAAAACCTTAAGGCACTACAACCACTTTAAGGAACGTCACACAGAAATGAGGGAAAATGGGACTCCTGAGCCACTTCCCTCCAATGAGGGGGAATTTGCAGCTGAAACAATATACTGTAAATTTTGTACCATTTTGGTCTTTTCCTTTCTTCTCTTTGCACAGTCCAGGTTGATCATTTGCATGTGGAAATATTTATTTTCTCCCGATGAACAGAGAGTCAAGAAGAAAAAAAAAAATCAATCTTGTGGGAGCGGCAGACTCGATGTTTTATTACCTTTAAAAATGTCAAATTGTCTCGCAGAGCGAATTGAAATAAAAATGAAAATGTAAATCGGGTGTTTTTCTTCCTCTTTAGAATGAAGAATTCCAGATAAGTGTTTTCCGCGCAGATAATGCGGCGCATTTATATCAGACAGCGGCGAAAGTGCTCCCATTTAACCCTTCCCCGGCCGAGCTGCAATAATGTAATAGCTACATTATGTGTAATGGGTTTCTTCTATCAACTGAACATGATTGGTAGCAATCTCCAAAGGGTAGAACTACTATTTAGTTGTTTTAACCCTTCCTGTTTTGGGCTGTATTGGGTTGTGCTGGGCTGTATTGGGCTAAGTTGAGCAGCATTAGAGTGTGTTGGGTGGCATTGGGCTGTGCTGGCCTGCTCTGGCCTATTTCGAGCTATATTGAGCTGTACTGGGCTACATTGGGTTGTGTTGATTTACATGGGACTGTGTTGAGCTGCATTTGGCTGTGTTGGTCTGCACTGGGCTGTGTTGAGCTGTTCTGGGCTATATCGGACTTTGTTGGATTGTGGTGTGCCGCATTGGGCTATGTTGAGCAGCATTGGGCTGTGCTGGCCTGCTCTGGGCTGCATTGGGTTGTGTTGGTCTGCATTGGGCTGAGTTGAGCTGTGTGGGACTGTGTTGGTCTGCAGTGGGCTGTTTTGGACTATATCAGGCTGCATTGGGCTGTGTTGAGCTACACTTGGCTGTGTTGGGATGCATGGGCTATGTTGGGCTTTTCTGAGCTGCATTGGAATGTGTTGAGCTGTATTGGGTTGTGTTGGGCTGTATTGGACTCCATTGGGTTGTGTAGGGCTGAGTTGGGTTGTATAGGGCTGAGTTGGGTTGTATAGGGCTGAGTTGGGTTGTATAGGGCTGAGTTGGGTTGTATAGGGCTGTGTTGGGTTGTATAGGGCTGTGTTGGGTTGTATAGGGCTGTGTTGATCTGCATTAGGCTGTGCTGGATTGTGCTGGGCTTTTTTTTAAGCGGCATTGGGCTGAGTTGAGCAGCATTAGACTGTGTTGGGTTGTCTTGGGCTGTGTTGAGTGGCATTGGGCTGTGCTGGGCTGTATTGAGCAGCATTGGGCTGTGCTGGGGTGCTTTGAACTGTGATTTCCTGCTCTGGGCTATATTGAGCTGTACTGGGCTGCATTGGGTTGTGTTGATCTGCATGGGACTCTGTTGAGCTGCATTTGGGGGTGTTGGTCTGCACTGGGCTGTTTTGAGCTGTTCTCGGCTATATCAGGCTGTGTTGGCTTGTGGTGTGCCGCATTGGGCTGTGTTGATCGGCATTGGACTGTGCTTGACTGTGTTGGGGTGCATTGGGTTGTGTTGGTCTGCGTTGAGCTGTTCTGGGCTATATCGGGCTGCGTTGGCTTGTAATGTGCTGTACTGGGCTGTGTTGAGCTACACTTGGCTGTGTTGGGATCCATAGGCTGTGTTGGGCTTTTCTGAGCTGCATTGGAATGTGTTGCATTGGGGTGTGTTGAGCTGTATTGGGCTGTATTGGACTCCACTGGGTTGCGTATGGCTGTGTTGGGTTGTATAGGGCTGTGTTGATCTGTATTAGAGTGTGTTGGGTTGTGCTAGATTGCACTGGGCTGCGTTGGGTTATGTAGGGCTGTGTTGTTCTGTATTAGGGTGTGTTGGGCTTTGTAGGGCTGTGTTGGGTTGTGCTTGATTGCATTGGGCTGCAATAGGCTGTTCTGGGTTGTGTTAGGCATTGTTGCCCAATGCAACAGCAAATTAAAATACATTGATTTAAATGAGCGGAGTTCACACCAATGTGCTGCTTTGATATGTGCCGGGTGAATATAGGGCATGTTGCATTTAAATGCAGCTCATATAGTAATTAGTAGTTTGGCTCCTGCTGTGAAGAAAAAGAAAAATGTACAGCAACGCTTAAAAAAAAAAAAAAAAAAAAAGCAAAAAAATAATTAAAACGCACACAACTCAAGTAGTGATGCAAAGTTGACCAGTAATATCTCGTAAATTCTTTAACATGGTAACGTCATACCAACAGATATTTTCCATCCTTTATAATTTGCAGCTTCCATTACAATAACCCCTGGTGATCCTGCTAGGAGGACGCATTGTTCAGGGAGACATGGAGGTCAAGCAATGTCGGCAGAGTTCAGTATGAACCCCATTATCTCCACATGTCTCTGTTTCATCTTTATGATTGAATAATGCATAGCAGCTCTGGCCGCATCAATTTTCAGGTCCTGGGAGAGCTTAGGGGATGTTTTAGGCAGTTACTGGCTCAGAAAATGGGAGTTTTATTCTTCGGGGTGAACCAGGGTTGGGGGGGGGCAGTGATAGGGGAAGGACGAGCTTCACAGAGAAGGCACTACATGAAGAAGCCATATAACGGTCTGGTTGGAATTCACTTCACATACAAATGTGTCTATATCCCCCTCCCCCCCTATAGTCACATGCCCTTCACCATTGTTGCATCCTATCAAGCTAGTAATCTAGATGGCGATCACTGTAAGGTCAAAACTTCAGATTCATTGTGAATCTCTCAATGACACCAATCCCGGGGGATCGAGTCTCGGAGATTCCATTAACGTAGCTCTGGTCTCAGGGGAGGGTCAGACAGAGCTGTGATAATCCTCATCTAACTTGGCGCCATGAAACACGAGAGTTGTCTTCTACATCACCTTGGATGGAAGAAGTTCTCCCCGCCACATCTTTGTCACCATCTCCGCCTCCACTGGATTACCCAACCTGGATGAGACATGGTCCTCTTGGATGCCATGTTTACCAATTAAATCTGACCTCCAGTCTTCCCTTCAGTCTTGCACAGTTGTAGCGGCTCCTCTGCTCTACTGAAATGGCTTCCTCTGATTTCACTGCACACTGTGAGCTTCTCACAATGTGCATTTGAAGCTGCAGCAAGGCAGATAGAGCCCCGCCTCACTTTCTGGCCTGCCCCTTTCATTCTTTGTATTTCAGTTCTTTCAATCATGGAGGCTCAACATCACATGTAGGCATTACCTAGTCTGCAGCCTTCTTAGGAACTCCCACTCCTCCAGACTGGCATCCACCCATTCTTCCCAATAGCCAGCCTACTGCTTGCATCAGGACGGTAGAGGAGTACTGAGGCAGGGTGCTGTGAGGTTTTCAGGAAGCTATGCACAGCACCCTGCTGGCCCCTCCCACCAGCGATTATTTTCCTGCAGTACCAGAACAAGTTCCACTAGCGCCATAGGTGTGCGCACAGGGTGTGCCGGTGTAGATGCGGTTTAGATTCGCCCTGTTGACCCCCCCCCGGCTCCTCTTTCACAATAAGAACCGGGGAAGGAGTCGGTTAATATGTCATTTACCAGCCCCTTTCTTTACTGAATGAACACAGTGAGTGATCGGTACTGATCACTCACTGTGTTCATTCATAACGAAAGCATAGTTACTGGGCTTCAGTTTGTGAATGAACAGGAAGCCGCTCAGCACAGAGCACTTCCCATTCATTCACTGCCCCATACAGCTGAGGCTGCAGAGAAAGGGACTGGCGAATCTCTGTCCTCAGTTGTCCTTTCTCTTTCTGAAAATTGAGATGTCAGGGGATATTTCACCAAAAAATAATAATAAAAAAGTAAAATAATAAAAATAAAAATTGACTGACACCATCCTCTGCCCTACTGACACCGTACATGTTTTAATACATTTTCAAATGTCTGTATACGTTAAAAGTGTGTGTGTGTCTGTGAGGCTCGGTTCACACTGGGGCGACTTGGGATCCGACTTGTACGCCCTCAAGTCGCCCCAAGTCGCCCCAGAAATAGTTTCAATGGGAGTGAACGCTAGCGTCTTAATAGACGCTACTGAAGTCGCTCCGACTTCAGAGCGTACTCCCTGTACTACTTTGATCCGACTTGGTAGGCGACCTGTACCATAGAAATCAATGGAATTCGCCTCCAAGTCGGATCTCTCTGTAAAGTCAAGCGACTTTGCAGGGAAAACCCCTCCCTCCCCCCCAGAGAGCTGATTGCCCCGTGATTGGCCACAGGCGAAGTCGCCTGTCATGGAGGCGACTTCAAGTCGCCTTGTAATTTGCTGAAGTCGCGCTGAAGTCGCGCTGAAGTCGTGCTGAAGCCGCGTTGAAGTCGCGGTACAAAGTCGCGCTGAAGTCGTGTTGCCCCAGTGTGAACCGACCCTAAGTGCGTGTGTGTGTATATACTGTGTGTGTGTGTGTGTGTATATATATATATATATATATATACACACACACACACACATACACACACACGTGTTTGAGCTTCAGGGTGCACACCCAAATGCAACAGGCTGCACACACCTGTTTCTAGCACCCAGGGCAAGGATGTGGAACTGCACCCCCTCCTCTACTGTTAATGTGTGCCATAGAATGGGTTTACTGTCCTGTGTCCATTCTCTGCCCTCTCTTGTCCTGCTGTGTCCACGGCAGCTTTCCCTCCTGCCCACTCCTCGTCCCAGCCCCGTTTGCCTGCATTGCATAGAAAAGCACAGAAACCCAGTGACATACCTCCCAACCGCCCCGTATTCCGCGGGACCGTCCCGCGATTTGAAGTAAGTCCCGGGGGGCCCGCGGATCTGGGCTGGAGTCCCGGATCCCAGGGCTGGAACAAGTTCCAGCCCTGGACTTCACTCAGTAGTGGTATCCTCAATGGGTGCAATATGCAGTGTTGCCAACTTACCAGATTGAAATTTACTGACACAACACCCAAAATTTACTGGCCCCGCCAAGTTTTTACTGGCATTTCCAAAAGTTACAAAATGACAGTTTTAAGTGCAAATTTGAGTATTTAGGCTACAAACAAATACAATATGCAATTAGCAATGTGAGTTAAGGTAGATAATAAGGCAAAAAACATATTTCTTATTTTATTTTCGATATAGTAAGTAAGTAGCTCAGGGACAGGAGTGCAAGAAATTAGAATGGGCGCACACACACATAAAATTGACTTTCACAGTGACACTGACAGCAGCGTGCAGCAGCACAGATTATAATGACATCTCACTGACACTACATGTCCCCTCCTGAGTCACAGTGACAGTCTCTCTCCATGCCAAGTGGTCCCTCCAGTCTAAACAGCACTGACGGTCCCGGTCCCAGCCTGTCTTGCTCCCATACCGCAGACCCGCACACGAGGCTCTGGCCGCTCTGCTTGGCTACATTGCACCACGACATTACAGGACATGCTCAGGCACCGCCTCCGCCAGAGCCGCCCAATAACACTGTAGCAGGTACTCAGATGGTCACAGCCGGCTCCAGACCAAGCCGAGCGTCACAGCCATATTTTTTACTGGCAACCTTTTACTTTTACTGGCAGGAGAAAATTGCCTGCTTTTTTACTAGCTGCCAGTAAACATACTGTCGGTTGGCAACACTGGCAATATTTGCTCTCACACACAGCACCAATTGAGTATTTGTGGGAGAAGATCTGGCCGGCAATCTCTGCCCCCTCCTCCTCCTCAATGCAGTCACCGGTTGTTAGGACTGCCGGCATCCTAGCAACCAATGACATAATTTGCAGGCCACCTCTCAGCTCCGCCCCCGTCTTCGGCTCCCGGCCTCTCAGCTGCCCCACTCCGCCTCTCAGCTGCCCCGCTCCGCCTCTCAGTATCCCAGATGCCGCTCTCAACAGCCCTGATCCCGCCTCTCAGGATCCCATTCGTGGAAGGTAAGAGGAACTCCTGGTTATATGGAAGCGCTCCACCTGCTTCTGTGTGTTTGTGCCAGGCCCCCAGGGGGGGACATGGCCCATATTTGCTGGTGGGTACCCTGGGTCCTGGCACCACAACCGCCCACATTGTGGATGCCGGTGTCTTCTCTCCCCACCTGTCAGGACTGTAGCATTGAATGAAGTGCCGTGAAACTCTCCGCTACATGCTACAGTCCTGACACTGGGAGCTGCCAGCGGCACTGTGCTTAAAAAAAGCACCTACCTACCATTCTACATTTGTGAGAAAGCTGGGGGGGGGGGGCACTAGTAAGAGAGGAGGGGAGGATTGGGGAGAGAGCTGGGGGGGGCATTATTAAGAGAGGAGGGGGCATTAGTGAGAGAGCTGGGGGGCATTATTTTTTAAAAGAGGAGGAGGAGCAGATGGGAGGGCTGGGGGGGCATTAGTAAGAGAGGAGGGGGAGCATTTGTGAGAGTGTTGGGGGGGGCATTAGTAAGAGAGGAGGGGAGGATTGGTGAGGGCGCTGGGGGGGCATTAGCAAGAGAGGAGGAGGGCATTGGTGAGAGCGCTGGGGGGGCATTAGTAAGAGAGGAGGGGGAGCATTGGTGATAAATCTGGGGGGGGGGGCATTGCTCAGCCTGCTGGGGGGGGCATTAGTAATAGAGGAAGCGGCATTAGTGAGAGAGCTGGGGGCATTATTTTTTAAAAGAGGAGGAGGAGCATTGGTGAGAGAGCTGGGGAGCATTAGTAAGAGAGGAGGGGGAGCATTGGTGAGAGCGCGGGGGGGCATTAGTAAGAGAGGAGGAGGGCATTGGTGAGAGCGCTGGAGGGGGCATTATTAAGAGAGGAGGGGGAGCATTGGTGAGAAAGCTGGGGGGGGGGCATTTCTCAGACTGCTGGGGGGGGGGGGCATTAGTAAGAGAGGAGGGGGGCATTAGTGAGAGAGGTGGGGGGGGCATTATTTTTTAAAAGAGGAGGGGGAGCATTGGTGAGAGAGCTGGGGGGGCATTATTAAGAAAGGAGGGGGAGGATTGGTGAGAGCGCTCGGGGGGCATTAGTAAGAGAGGAGGGGAGCATTGGTGAGAAAGCTGGGGGGGGGGGGCATTTCTCAGACTGCTGGGGGGAGCATTGCTCAGACTGCTGGGGGGGGGCATTAGTAAGAGAGGAGGGGGGCATTAGTGAGAGAGCTGGGGGGGCATTCTTTTTTAAAAGAGGAGGGGGAGCATTGGTGAGAGAGCTGGGGCGGGCATTATTAAGAGAGGAGGGGGGAGCATGGTTGAGAAAGCTTGGGGGGGCATTGCTCAGGCTGCTGGGGGGGCATTAGTAAGAGAGGAGGGGGCATTGGTGAGAGCACTGGGGGGCATAATTAAGACAGGAGGGGGGCATTGGTGAGAAAGCTGGGGGGGGGGCATTGCTCAGACTGCTGGGGGGGGCATTAGTATGGTAGGAGGGGGGCATTAGTGAGAGAGCTGGGGGGGGCATTATTTTTTAAAAGAGGAGGGAGAGCATTGGTGAGAGAGCTGGGGGGGGGGGGGGCATTGCTGAGAATGCTAGGGTGGGGGCATTATTGAGAGAGATGGGGGACATTTGTGAGAGATGAGCTGGGTTTTGTTTAACTGCACCCCTTAAGCCCCTCCCACGATTAAGACTTTGGCCACACCCACATTTTGCCGTTATGCGTGCCGCAGCTCACTTACTCCCTCAATTGTTCCTCATTCTGGATTTCAAAAGTTGGGAGGTATGCCAGTGATAATATCACTCAGTCTTAAATAAGGTATGTAATGAAAACGGAAAGGTTTTACTTAAAAGATGAATTGTGTGTAGATGAGAGGAGAAGGAGAACCAGAGAAGTCAAAATATATGCAGATTAAGCTTCAGCTTTTAAACTACTTTATGGCCCTTAACTATACCTGAGAAGACACTTTTCTCTTTGTTGAGTCCAATGTCTGCAAAGTAATTATAAAGATGTAATTAGGGAAACAGATATGCGGCGTGCGACTCCCTGACCTCGGCGGTTTGTGTCTGCCGGCGCGGGAACACAATTTATTTTTCACACCTTGTAAACAAGCCGAAAAGTGGAATTCTCTGAGTGCGCCAATTAGGCTTTTCTGTTAAAGAAGGACGTCCTCACAATCGTCTTCCTTTATATTTATCGGTTCAGATGACAAGAACAGAGAAAACAAATGCAAGCATGTTTATTATAGAGGATCTCTGGAAAACTATGCAAGTCCTCGTGAATATATTCCTGACATGTCACACTACACAGCAACAGGATCATTTTTCAGAAGAATTCCCCCTTTTATGCCAATTCTGGCATTTCCTACATGTACAAAATCATCATTTTTTGCAAAAGAATTACTCAGAACAACAAAACATTTTATATATATTTTTTTTTAGCAGAGACCCTTGAGAATAAAATGGTGGTTGTTGCAATTTTTTATGTCACACAGTATTTGCGCAGCAATTTTTCAAACATAATTTTTTGGGGGAAAAAAAAAGCACTTTAACCACTTGCCTACCAGGCACTAACACCTCCTACCTGCCCAGGCCATTTTTCAGCTTTCAGCACTGTCGCACTTTGAATGACAATTGCGCGGTCATGCTACACTGTACCCAAACATTTTTTTAAATCATTTTCTTTACACAAATAGAGCTTTCTTTTCGTGGTATTTAATCACCGCTGGGTTTTTTATTTTTTCCAAAAAAAAAGACCAATGAATTTGGGGGAAAAAAAGTTTTTTTACTTTTTTTCTGTCAGTAAATTTGGTAACTAAGCAATTTTTCGCCTTCACTGATGTGCGCTGATTAGGCGGCACCGATGGGCACTGATAGGCTGAACTGGTGGGCACTGATGAGGTGGCACTTATGGGCACTGATAAGGCGGCACTTATGGGCACTGATGAGGTGGCACTGATGAGGAGGCACTAATATGCCGTACTTATGGGCACTGATAGGTGGCACTGATGAGGAGGCACTAATATGCCGTACTTATGGGCACTGATAGGTGGCACTGATGAGGAGGCACTAATATGCCGTACTTATGGGCACTGATAGGTGGCACTGATGAGCACTGATAGGCGGAACTGATGGGCACTGTTAGGTGGCACTGATGGGCACTAATGGGCGGCACTGGTGGGCACTGATAAGCGGCAGTGGCTGGTACTGATAGGCGGCACTGGTGGGCACGGATAGGCGGCACGGATAGGCAGCATGAATAGGCTATACAGATGGGCACTGATGGGCATTGATGGGTGGCACTGATGGGCGACACTGATGGGCATTGATGGACAGCAGTGATGGGCATTGATGGGCAGCACTGATATGGGCGGCACTGATTGCCAGCACTGACTGGCATGGCTAATGGGCACTGATTTGTGGCACTTGTGGGCAGTGGTGGGCACTGATTGCTGCCACTGGTGGGCAATGTATGCTGGCATTGGTGGGTACTGTATTGTTACACTATATTTCTTTATTGTATTTAGGGCACTGATGATCAGTGCCCTGATTACCCCTAGATGTCCTCCTGTGAGGAGATGCCACTGATCGGCTCTCCTCGCCTCACACTCTGTCATTGTGAGGCGAGGAGAGCCGATTACCGGCATCTCCGTGTTTACATGTGACTGGCTGTGATTGGACACAGCCGATCATATGGTTAAAGAGCCGCGGACGCGGCTCTTTACACAGACTGGGGTCGCGGCGCGGCCACCGCGCTGTATGCCCCCCACGGGCACGCGAGAGCGGCCATTCTGGGGCGCCGTCATATGACGGCATCCCAGAACAAGAGCCGCACCGCCCTGCTGTCATTTGACAGTGGGCGGGGGGGGCAACAAGTTAATGAATTTTATTGCAAGAAAACTAAATATCTAACCTACTTTTTTGGTAAAATATATTTTATTTATATTTATATATATTTTTTTGATAACTCTTATTCCTATTACAAGAAATGTAAACATCCCTTGTAATAGGAATAAGGCATGACAGGTCCACTTTATGGAGACATCTGGGTCAATAAGACCCCAGATATCTCCTCTATCCTGGAAAGCTTACAATAAAAAAAAAAACACATTGATCTCTGCTGGGAAAAATATGGTTCTCCCCAGTGTCAGTTAGTGTCAGGTAGGTGGCTGCGCTATCGCAGTCTCATTATAAGTCGCTGAGTAGTGTAAAAAACGATTAAAAAAATTCCATTATATATATATACACCATAGTTTGTAGGTGCAAACCAATCAATAAACACTAATGCCCCGTACACACAGGCGGACTTTTCGACCGGACTGGTCCGACGGTCTTTCCGACAAACTTTCCATCGGACTTCCGACGGACTTTCGAACGAACGAACTTGCCTACACACGATCAACCAAAGTCCGACGGATTCGTACGTGATGACGTACACCGGACTAAAATAAGGAAGTTGATAGCCAGTAGCCAATAGCTGCCCTAGCGTCGGTTTTTGTCCGTCGGACTAGCATACAGACGAGCGGATTTTTCGACCGGACTCGAGTCAGTCGGAAAGATTTGAAACATGTTTTATTTCTAAGTCCGTCTGACTTTTGGGGAAAAAAAGTCCGCTGGAGCCCACACACGATCGAATTGTCCGACGGAGTCCGGTCCACCGGACCAAGTCTGCCAGGAAAGTCCGCTCGTGTGTACGCGCCATTAGTCTAGGTTCACATCTATGTGGTTACGGTTGATGCATTTTTCAGCCATGTTTTTGTTGCGTTTTTGCTTGCAGTTTTCATGCATTTTGCCCCCCACTGTATATACTGTAGCTGGTTGCTAAGAAGCAGGCCGGGAAGGCCAGAAGAGCCTGGTATAGATTTGTGTTTTCCACAATTTTTTTTCAGCCGGCAATTCTTTTTTTACATTCAGCTGTCAGCGGGAAACCCCGCTGACAGCTGATGATTCATCAGTTCTTAGGGATGCAGCAGCTGGCATCCATTACCAACCAGCTAAATACAGTGTTTTTAAAGGGCGGGAAAAAAAACCCACAAAACGCATTTAAAAACTCATCAAAAATGTAACACTTGCGTTCCTGGTGCGACTCCATTGAAGTCTATTACATGTAAAATGCAATCTGCTGCGGGAATAAAAGTCCCCGACCCTTTCCAAAAGCTGAAAAACGTATGGATGTGAACGTGTACCATAGGAAACCATGTTAAATGGATTGTAGTGCACTTCTGAAAAACGGAAAATGCACAAAAAAGGAGAGTTATTGGGATTTTTTTTTTTAAATCAAAACATGTAGCAGAATACATTATGCCCAAACTTTATAAAGAAATTCGATTTTTATTTATTTGTTTTAGATTGGATATGTTTTATAGTAGAACGTTAAAAACATTGGGGTTTTTTTCAAAATGTTCTGCCTTTTTTTTTTTCTTTTATATCGCAAAAAATAAAAAAATCCAGAGTTGACCAAACACTGTGTAAGGCTGTAACATAACAAAATGTGGAAAAAGTGCTGAGAACACTTTCAGGATGCAGTGTAAACAGTCAGTTAAACCAAAGTTTTTGCTGTTCCCAAGTTTGTCCAAAAGAAATGTAGCACACCCCCCATGCATACCTCCCGAGTCCCAACATTTTGAGATGGGAATGAGGGACACCTACTAACAAATGTAGGCATGGGACACGCCCCCTGCCACGCAACGTTAAAGGAGAATTAACCAAAAAAAGTTTAATCAAATCCACAAGGACTTTTTTTTACCACTGCTATTCCTTTGTATTGGATTTTAAAATGTACAAATGCAGCAATTTAGAAATCGGATGAAAGGTTTAGCGCTGGGAAACACTTTTTGAAAGATAAAAAGTGCATTTTATATACAACTATATAGATCAGACCAAAATGAGGGACAAATGAGGAGGATAGAGGGACAGAGGGACGTTGCTCCAAATCAGGGACAGTCCCTCGAAATCAGGGACGGTTGGGAGCTATTGGAAAATATATATACTAAATATATATACTCGCGCCAATGGTGTGACAAAAAAATGAATAGTGAAATGAAAAATTGCAGCTGCTATACACAGAGTGCTAGTCACCTCGAAAACATGAAAAAATAAATATAGCGCTTGCAAACACAATATATAAATGTGAAATAAGAAATAAATAGTAAGACAACACAAAGTCCAAAACAAGTGACTCAAGGTGCTTCAATCCAAAGTGATGAGAAGAAAGGTGCTTCAAAGAATTCAGAAGCACAACACCCCCTTATGTATCCCCACTCACCAGATTGACATGACCCCCAGCTTTTCAGTCTGGTGGGTCACTAAAGGCTTGGTATGGTTGTCTTTGAGATGGTGAAAATAGGAAGTCAGGTCATCAGATCCAGGATTCCTTGGTGAGGAGTTTCAGCCAGACAATACACGTACCCAGAAATAAAAAAAAATTGGAACTAATGGTGAAGTACCATCAAAAAAAGGGTTTATTTGTACAAAAGATGGGTACTTACAAAAAATTGGATCAAAACAAGCATCAAGCATGGAGTAGATCGTATAAAACTGCCGTTTCAGGCGTGCGTTCCAAGCGATCGGAAGTGACGTCAGAAATCACGGAAATAGCGTTTTGACGTTATGGTTGGGAGCTATGCCCAGGGGAGCCTCAGCTGGTTCTTTCCCCAATCGTATTGCAGAGACGCCCAGGCACACGGCAGTTTCTCTCCTTTTCTGGCTCAATAAAGAGTCTAGTGTGTCAGTATTCACAATGCCACAGGATCATTGGTTGCCAACATCCTATATCCACCGGGCACTCTTCAGTGAGGGAGAAACTAAGCTCACAATACCACAGGACAGCTGGGCACCCTCCTCCTCCTTCCACTGGACACTCTTCTTAAGCTCTTCAGACCGAAATCCCAGCACCCTTGAAGATCTGGATGAACATCCATCCGCATTTCAGCAAATTGCCCTTAGGGGCAGAGGCCCCCCCAGGCTAGGGACTCCTCCTGCAGGAATGGACCCAGGACAAAAACAAAACCCCTGCTCCAGGCATCAGGCTATGCATGGGCTCTCCAGCCACCTACTGGACACACTTCCCCAGGGATTGGCTGGGTCCTCAGATATTTTCAGACGGTCCTCCTGCCTTTCCTCCCTCTGTGATTCAAGAACTCTCTGGAATGCTAGGGGGAAATAATCAGACCAGCAGCCTGTGACACACTGAGCAGGTTAAAGTAATGAATAACTGCTCTACTGGCAGAAACCAAACTTACCCAACATCCTATACTCTAACTAGGAGGGTGCTACAGAAAAAGAAAATAAAAGTTGTTCCTTAACCACTTGCCGACCAGCTCACGACGATATACGTCGGCAAAGTGGCACGGGTGCGCAAAATCACGTACCGGTGCGTCGCTGCGTCATTGGCGGCTAGCGGGCGCGTGTGCATACTCGATGTCCCTATAACTATAAAAAAGTTTTTTTTTTTTTTCCAAAACTTTCGGTCTTTTTTTTATGTATTTCGCGAAAAATAAAGAACCCAATGGTGATAAAATACCACCAAAATTAAACTCTATTTGTGTGGAAAAAAAAAACATTAAAATTTTGTTTGGGTACAGTGTAGCATGACCGCGCAATTGTCATTCAAAGTGCGACAGTGATGAAAGCTGAAAATTGGCCTGGGCAGGAAGGGGGGGGGGGTAAAAGTGTCCAGTAGGCAAGTGGTTAAAGCATTAAAAAAAAACCTCAACAAGATTTTCGTTTTTGGGTTTCCACCTACTCACTAGGTAGAGAAGAATGGATGAGGATGACAAAGGAGCACAGCGATATAAATTCCTATCCTGAGAGGTCCCCTTTAAGACAAGGGCCACCATCCACCTCCACCAATCAGCATCGCATTTCATCGTCCTCCAACTGGCAGCCCTCGGCAGTTGACAGCAAGGGGCCGATGAGGAGTCGGAGGACTGCGCGATGATCACATTGGAGTCTTTTCCTTCTATTGTGTGAAAAACGCCCTAAAAGTTTATGATGAACGAGGTGGGAGCCCTGCGGGGAGGTTGGATTAATTACAGTTATGAGAGAGGAATATTCCCCAGCCAGCTCCGCTCCTAAACGATTCTCATTTATTTCTTGCTGGGCCGATGGGGAGAGGTAAGTGAGGTGCGGATAATCCTGATTAAAGGACGTCGGAGGGAAGCCCGCTCACATGTAAGAGGAACTCCGGGGAAAGTAATTAAAACACTCTTTCCATACAGGTACAGACAATGGCAGAGGAAAGAATCCTCTCTTCCCACATCTCCCATAGCAGATATACCCTGACTACAGAGACTACATTTACTGAGCATGCAGTTATTATTTCTTAAATCTGCCTGGGGCTTTTGTACTTGGGCCCATCCACCTGGACTGTCCGAAATTTGTACATGCTCCATCCAGCTGACCTGGCCCTAAGCACTGCCCCATCGCCGAACTCCCTGTGAGGGCTGGGCTCAGCCCTTCCTTCTCTGAGCTGGCCGCTCAGCTGTCGGCAAATTGCCAGCTCCTATCTCTCTCCACAGTTACTCAGCTGTTGATGATCCTGCTCATCAGTCCTGCCTACTTAAGCCGTCCAGTCCAGAGGAGCTCTGCCTTCACCTTGGTCAACATCACAGAAACTATCTCCTGCGTTCCTGTTCAAAGACTTGCTTGGCTGACATTTCTTCTGGCTCCAGATCCTGCTTGATATTCCACTACATTGATGCCTGACTTCTGGCTTCGCTGACTATCCGTTCCGGTTACTGAACTTTGGCTAAGTTTTGACTACGTTTGTTCTTTTTAATTTTATTATTAAACAAGTGTGATTCAACTGTACTTCTGTCTCGGTCTGATTTCATGGTTTCTGGCACTCTGCTCAACCTGATCCCTGAAACATGATACTGTCTGGGGCTAGAAGAGGATGGAGCTGGGAGTATCAATCACTCCTCTCCAACAACGAGTGCAGGTGTTTCGTCAGATTAGGCAACCCGTCAGATTTTTTAACGGAAGTAGGCTGCCACCTGTCCGGGATTCACCCGGACAGTTCGGGTTTGGAATCATGCGTCTGGGTTTCAGATTGCCTGAAACCCGGACACATTATTGAGAGCGGACTATGGCTTCCCAGCAGGGTTGCAGGCTGCAGATGTGTAAGCCAAGAGTGTGTGTTATACTTTCTTTCACACTGCCCAAAGCCAGCACTAACAATTCCCCCCCCCCCCCCTACACACACACACACGGGAGAGGAGAGAGGGCTCGATCTGCACCTCTGCCCCCGCCCCTACTCCTCTGTGTCTGCTCACACACCAATCCCTGGTTCTGTGGCTCAGAAAAGGAAAGTGGAGGTGGGATATAGTAGCCTCAGATATATCTGGATGAGAGGTGCTGAATGCCAAGGGGTAAATGAGCTCACCATCCATCCCTGTCTGTGACTGAAGCCTCTCCCCTTCTCTCTCCCGTCTCCGAGTGAGTACACTAAGGCAAATCAGAGTTCCCCTTTACACCAGAGGCCACAGTGTTCCTCCTTACAGCAGAGTCCTCTCCATACATCAGAGTTCTCAGTGTTCCCCCTGAAATCAGGGTTCCCAGAGCATGCCTTATGTTAGAGTCCCCAGAGTTCTCCCTTACATCAGAGTCTGCAGAGTCCCCCCCCTTACAGTGCAAGGAAACTCTGCGAGTTCAGATGTAAAAGGGGAACTCTGTGGACTCTGATGTAAAGGGGGACTCTTGTAATTAATTTCATATGATTATAAATATTATTTAATTGCAAAATATATGTATAGTTTATACTATAAAATAAAAAATAGAAAAATTGCTGTGCACTGCTAAAGTGTTCGGGTTTGACTTGAAGAAAAGGTGGCAACCCTACTTGGAAGATATCGTTCAGACACACTTCAGACTGATCCTCCTGTCACCTTTAACCCTTCACAGCAACTCCTGCAAAACAAATCCTATCAGCTTTCCACCCTAGGAGACTCAGACAAAAACTCTCAGCTCGCCTCTTCCCTGCATGTAGTGTGAAGAGGCGCCAGCCCGACATTATCTACTCCTCAGCTCCGCCTCCCGGGTTCTCTAAGCACACCGCACTAGTGATGGGGGGGGGGGGGGGGACAGGAATAAGCTTTAGATTCTAACACACACACACCACCACATTGCATTTATGCAGAAGCAGTGACACTGCTGCTGTCTCCACAGTGACAAATATGCTAATGGAGCTCCCTCTGCCTGAATGGTCTGTCCAGGTTTCGGAGATTCTGAAAACCGGGCAGATGATTCAGAACCCGGACTGTTTGGGTGATTCCCGTACAGGTGGCAACCCTAGAATGCACATCCGTTCCTGGAATACGCCTGCAGTGTGTGTGCTTGTGTATATAATTTCCAGAGTGTCCGAAAAAACATGAAACTATCGGAATCAACCAGAACAAGGACAGAATGTTTATGGCCATCATTCACTATCTTTGTCTTTTCTCCCTCTACAAGGAAATAAGAACACAATATAAAAATACAAAAAAATGAATACAGACCCTCCCAAAGACAGATAATAATGATTACTGCTAAACTCAGAATTTCTTATGTAAAATATAAATATGAAGGTAAGATGTGAAGGAGGACAGAATCTCCGGAGGGATCGATCGTAGCAAAATATATCAATGTCATTCCAGCAAACACCAGAACATTGTTCTCTACCCAGCGCTTTTATCAGCTCTTGCTTGTCCATGAGTGACATCCTTATCAGGCCATTATCTCAACTGAGCATAGACAATTACTAAAGCACGGGAAATCAGGAATCTCGCAGGAAGTGGGCAGTACAGAGCAAAATTGAGGAATGTGGAAAAATAGCACTGGCCCAAAAGGCTATCTTAAAGTGATATTAAAGTGTTGTTTTTTGTTTTATATAATAAACATGTTATACTTTAGACATGTGCAATTAGTTTCGTTCCATTTACGTTTTTTTAACAAATTTCAGCAAATTAGTTCATTAAAAAAATTTGAAAATTTGGAAATTCGGAAATTCGAAAATCCGAAAATAAGAAAGAAAATCCAAAAATTAGAAAACCCGAAAATTTGAAAATCTGAAATAATTTGGCTCTTAGTGAACGTAACAAATACACATTTATCCGAAGTTATGAATTATCCGAAATAATGAATTCCGTATCTAAACAAATGGAACATAACAAATTAATAATAATAAATAACAACAATAATAATAATAACAACGTATTATTATTATTTATTAATTTGTTCCATTCCGTCACTGACAAATTTGAAAGGAAATTCTAATACCTATTATTTACTAATTGGTTATTATTAGTTATTAGTTTTTTGGAAATTTTGGCTTTTCGTTCTTTCAAATTTTCAGATTTTCTTTCTTATTTTCGGATTTTTGAATTTTCGGATTTCCGAATTTTCGATTTTCGAATTCCAAATTTTCGAATTTTCAAATTTCCGAATTTTCGGATTTCCGAATTTCCAAATTTTTTAATTTTTTAATTCTGAATTTACAAATTACCAATTTTCGGTTTTACGAATTTTCTAATTTACTAATTTACAAAAAAAAAACAAATGAAATGAAAACGAACAAATTTTTCGGCAGTGCACATGTCTATTATACTTACCTGCTCTGTGTAATGGTTTTGCACAGAGCAGCCCGGATCCTCCTCTTCTCGGGTCTCCTGCCGGTGCTCCTCCCTCCTGTCAGGTGCCCCCACAGTAAGCAGCTTGCTGTGGGGGCACCCAAGCAGGCGCGCTCCCAACCCGCGGCTCTGTGTGTCCATGTACACATGGAGCCGCGGCTCGGCCCCACCCCCTCCATCTCCTGATTGGCTCACTGGCTGTGATTGACAGCAGCGGGAACCAATGGCCAGAAACCAATCAGGAGTGCTAGTCCCCGGAGAGTTAAGGCTCTCGTGGACATCGCTGGATCGAGAGGGGGGGCTCAGGTAAGAAGGTTTTTTACCTTCATGCATGAAGGTAAAAAACCTTGTGCCTTTACAGCCACTTTAAAGTATTGATGATGATAAATGTGATCTAGTTCCTGGGCAGGTGGCTTCTACACCCCAGAATATCTCCACGGTCTCCTTTACTTGTAGTGCCATGTAATAAAAATTTAAATTGAAGTCACGCCACTGCTAAGAGGTTCAAACACGACTTCAGATGATTCAGATGAAAGTCAGGGGGGGAGGGGGCAATCCAAAGAGTATCCAACGCCTTCCAGAGTTCCAAAATCACCCCCTTCAACAGGGCTTGATTGAATGCAATGTGAATGAACTTGAAGTGAGCTGGACCTTTAGGGCCACTTCACATCAGAATGCATGCGTTTCCCTCACCGTGTGGGAAGGAATGTGTTACCCTTGTTAGAAACAGGTGGGCGCCATTAATTGTTAATAGCATCCCAAAAAGTTTACAGGCACCAAACCGCATAGTACTGTAATGGCACTTGTATGCCTTATTTATGTTCTTCAATACCAATAATGAAAAAGTGTGTGACTGTGGTGGGACATTAGAGTGTAAGCTTCTCAGGCGTATAGACTTATGTGACTGGCTTAGCATTCTCTGTACAGCACTGTGGTATACAGTGCCTTGAAAAAGTGTTCATACCCCTTGAAATTTTCCACATTTTGTCATGTTACAACCAAAAACATAAATGTATTTTATTGGGATTTTATGTGATAGACCAACACAAAGTGACACATAATTGTGAAGTGGAAGGAAAATGGTTTTCAATTTTTTTTTTACAATAAATAAGTGAAAAGTGTGGGGTACATTTGTATTCAGCCCCCCTGAGTCAATACTTTGTAGAACCTCCTTTCACTGCAATTACAGCTGCAAGTCTTTTTGGGGATGTCTCTACCAGCTTTGCACATCTAGAGAGGGACATTTTTGCCCATTTTCTTTGCAAAATATCTCAAGCTCTGTCAGATTGGAGGAAGAGCGTCTGTGAACAGCAATTTCTAAGTCTTGCCACAGATTCTCAATTGGATTTAGGTCTGGACTGTGACTGGGCCATTCTAACACATGAATATGCTTTGATCTAAACCATTCCATTGTAGCTCTGGCTGTATGTTTAGGGTCGTTGTCCTGCTGGAAGGTGAACCTCCGCCTCAGTCTCAAGTCTTTTGCAGACTTCTTTTCTTCTAAGATTGCCCTGTATTTGGCTCCATCCATCTTCCCACTAACTCTGAACAGCTTCCCTATCCCTGCTGAAGAAAAGCATCCCCACAACATGATGCTGCCACCGCCATGTTTCACGGTGGGGATGGTGTGTTCAGGGTGATGTGCAGTGTTAGTTTTGCTTTGAGGCTAAAAAGTTAAAATTTGGTCTCATCTGACCAGAGCACCTTCTTCCACATCCTTGCTGTGTCCCCAACATAGCTTCTCGCAAACTGCAAATGAGACTTATGGATTTCTTTCAACAATGTCTTTCTTCTTGCCACTCTTCCATAAAGATCAGATTTGTGGAGAGCACGACTAATAGTTGTCCTGTGGACAGATTCTCCCACCTGAGCTGTGGATCTCTGCAGCTCCTCCAGAGTTACCATGGACCTCTTGGCTGCTTCTCTGATGAATGCTCTCCTTGCCCGGCCTGTCAGTTTAGGTGGACGGCCATGTCTTGGTAGGTTTGCAGTTTCCATTTTTGGATGATGGATTGAACAGTGCTCAGTGAGATGTTCAAGGTTTGGGATATTTTTTTTTATAACCTAATCCTGCTTTAAGCTTCTCCACAACTTTATCCCTGACCTGTCTGGTGTGTTCCTTGGCCTTCATGATGCTGTTTGTTCCCTAAGGTTCTCTAACATTCCTCTGAGGGCTTCACAGAACAGCTGTATTTATACTGAGATTAAATTACACACAGGTGGACTCTATTTACTAATTAGGTAACTTCTGAAGGCAATTGGTTCCACTAGATTTTAGTTAGGGGGTATCAGAATAAAGGGGGGCTGAATACAAATGCACGCCACACTTTTTAAAACCATTTATCATTTTCCTTCCACTTCACAATTCTGTGCCACTTTGTGTTGGTCTATCACATAAAATCCCAATAAAATATATTTACATTTTTCGCTGTAACATGACAAAATGTGGAAAATTTCAAAGGGTATGAATACTTTTTTAAAGCACTGTATGTCAGAGCTATATAAATGTATTTTAATAATAGTGTGTGACTTTGGGGGGGACATTAGAGTGTAAGCTCCTCTGGTGCAGAGACTGATGAGAATATTTCTCCTCTCGGAACAGTCAATATTCTGATAGTTTTTTAATTGGATATGTTTTTGTTTTATAACAGAAAGTGGAAACTTTTCAGTCTTTTTTCCTTTATATAAGAAAAAATAAAAAAACACAGTGGTGATCAAATACTTCCAAAAGCAATCTCTATTTGTGTGAAAAAAATGATGCAAATTTTATTTGTGAACAGTGTTGCATGACCGCGTAATTGCCAGTTAAAGTAGCGCAGTGCTGAATAGCAAAGAATGCCCTGGTCATGAAAGGGGTAAAACCTTCCGGAGGTCAAGTGGTTAATATGTTCCCTGTCTCTTCTATCTCCCTAAACCTTTCCTCCTGGGGAGGAAACCTGAAAATTTGCCAACAGACATGGCCGCATTTAATTGATGGCATACATTCGAAAATACTAAATAAAACAGATCTGTCTTTTGGCGTGGCCGTAATTGCTGGAAATGTATTTATGGGCCATTTGTAAATTAAGAGCAGTGAAAGGAAATTCCAAGCTGGCTCGATGGGGCAGAGGATTCGTAAAGTGGTCATTTGTGATGAAGCCAATAAGCTTAGGGCTGGGGATTTCTTACTCCGCAGCTGGCAGACATAAATGGGCAGGAATGCATGTGACAGCATTGACCCAATGTGGGCACATGGCCATATTAGGTCATTTATATCATGAGCATCCCTGTCCTTTTGTATTTGTGCAGCTTCTGGGTGGGGAACCTCCAGCCCTAAGCTCATTGTCCCAAAATTGATGGATAACTTCCAGATTCTGGATGTTGAAGGAATGACTCTTTATTAAACAGAACTACAGGTTTTTATACACTTCAAAAGTAGGTCAGTCACCACATGAGCAATAAAACCAAATATTTACCCAAAACATCACACGATGGTTAGATAACGAGGTAGAGTTGACACAAGGCTAATCCCATCATGTAGGAACTGCCAAGAGTTATGCCCCGTACACACGGTCGGACATTGATCGGCCATTCCGACAACAAAGTCCATGGATTTTTTCCGACGGATGTTGGCTCGAACTTGTCTTGCATACACACGGTCGCACAAAGTTGTCGCCGATCGTTCTGAACGCGGTGACGTAAAATACGCACGTCGGGACTATAAACAGGGCAGTAGCCAGTAGCTTTCATCTCTTAATTTATTCTGAGCATGCGTGGCATTTTGTGCGTCGGATTCGTGTACACACGATCGGAATTTAACCGATCGGATTTTGTTGTCTGAAAATTTTATATCCTGCTCTCAAACTTTGTGTGTCGGAAATTCCAATGGAAAAAGTCAGATGGAGCCCACACACGATCGGAATTTCTGACAACACAATCCGATCGCACTTTTTCCATCGGAAAATCTGATCGCGTGTACAGGGCATTAGCCAAATTAGCCAACAGACAGAAACAATGGGTGACTCAATTAAATCAATTAACAATGGGAATTCACACCTAGGAGGCACACAATGGGAGGGAAATACTGAACAATAAACACATAAACAGTGATCCCATCCCACCTCAGACTGTCCGACATCAGTCTACAACAGTCTAGGAGACAAGCTCATACAATGTTCCAGTAGCCTGAAAAGGTTGAATGAATTTATCTTTATAGATTTATTAAGAGATATTGTTGATACATATTTCTATCCCAAGTGAAGGAGCCTCTCCCAGTCGAACCCAGTCTGCAGGAGGACCTCCATATTCCCTCTTACTATTAACCTGTACAAGATTAATATTACCACTTTCCATCCACTCCAGAAGGGAAGCTTTATTGTCCTTTTTCAGAGAAGTAATCTAAGCCTCACTCTCAGCGTTCAATATGTGGTTGTCCATCATAAGAGAATGATCTGCTTCATAGGTGTGCACAGCCTATTGCATTTGGGTGTGCACTTCAGAGCTCAAACACACATGAGTGTGCATGTGTGTGTATATATATATATATATATATATATATATATATATATATATATATACACACATATACATACACACACAGCTACACACTCTTATGGCAGAGATCAGTGGGAGATCTTTCCAATCTCCCTGCCGACACACAGAGTGCTAATGCTAATTTGCAAGGAATAATGTGCATTAGGGTGTGCCCAGGCACACCCGGCACACCGCCTGCGCACACCTATGATCTGCTTTCTCCATGGGCCATAATCAGTGTCCTGTCCTGGTTGGGTCTGTCACACAAAATAATAATGACAAGGTAAAGGGATCTTCTCCAGAAGCCAAGTAGAACAACCATATTATTGTCCAGAAATACTCCAAATCCATCAGTCCATGTGATGAAAGAACTTGTATTGAAGTAATGCAAAGTCAGTTCACAAAAAAAGTGGTGGGAAGACAACCCAACCAGGAACACTCCAGCAACTTGAAGAGAGCAGGTTTTAGCCGAACTAACAGGGCCTGTTAGGAGGGGCCGTCTCGTGCCCAAGCAGAAAAAAATGGCCAGAGACGTTGCAAGCCCTAAGGTTTCCCTCCTCGCCTGTCACTAGTTCTGTCCCTATCAGGCAAGGTACACGTCCTTGCTCTAACCACTCGCAAAATGCGTGCCAGGCCATCGAGCCAGGGCCTTAAGTAAGCTCTGTCTGACCCAAGAGGGCTGCCGGAGTCATATGGGGTGGCAGCATCCAATGGGACAGCTTCCCAAGTGACCCAGGAAAACATAGAGGAACCACGTTCCTCTTGACGTCCTCTCTAACTGCAATGCCTCTGCGGACGAGCACCACCTACAGTGGAGAAAGTAGGCTGAACCTGCCTACAAGTATCTATGGGCTACCCTTCATACACATCAGTTTGCTCCCCTTTCAGGCAGACTAATGCACACAGTTTATAACAGTGGTTCTTAACCTCTTAGAGACCAGGGCCTATTAAATTCTTCTAAATCCTTCCACGCCCCAAAAGTAAAAAAATGAAGTATATACTCAGACAACAAAAGTATAAAATGCAAAACATGTACTGGAATGCTGGAAGACTCTGGATGGTTGGATGCCTCTGTGGGAGGGTGGTGGGGGTTCTGGAGTGGGTTAGGGGAATGGTGGCCCTTTAGGGGGTGAGCTTTCTGAAGGGGACTGGGGATACTGTGAGAAGTTGGGGGACACTGTTGGAGGTTGGGGTCACTATGGAGGTCTGGAGGTTCTGCAGCAGGCTGGTGGGGGGGGGGGCACTGTAGAGGTTGAGGGCTCTCTGGTGGCACTGTGGGACACTATGGAAGGTTGGGGGCACTGTGGGAGGTTGAGGGATCAGCAGCTGGCTGGAGGCCCAGGAGAATCGAGGCCATGGCGTAGCAGTGTGCCATGGCCCAATAGTTGAGAACCACTGGTCTAGAAGCAAAGCCTTCCTATTTAATGAGGTCATATACTTCATACCAATGTGAGTGCCCTTAAAAATATTGTATAAAAATGTTGGGCGCCAAAACAAATCTACGGCAAAACATGAACAATGAAGATGGTGTTAAAGTTGGTGTTAAATACAAACCAGCAAATTATAGTGCGACCCAGAGGAGAAAATGGACGGAGAGTTGGAATGACTGAAGTGAGGATCCGGAAAGGGTTAAATCTGTGTCATTTAGTGGTGAAGGGGCGTAGTTCTTACCTTATTGGATGCTGTGGCCATTCAAACCCATGTCACACAGTTTTTGCTGCCTTTATTTAGAATGGTTAACAGACCAAGGTTGACGAATCTTGTAGTCATGCCAAAATCTCTAAAGAGCTTCTAGGTATCTCTAAAAGTCTCAGATAAGGCATGACCCCAAAGCCTTCCCTCTATTTAGTAGCAGCAGTCAAAAATCTCAAAGTACAATTCCCATCCGACCCCTCGCCTTGCCTTCCTCATACACATTTAGCTTAAACGGTTTTATTTCCCAGTGCTGGGGGGCAGATCTTTGATCGGGTTAATGGCGAGCAGCGCCGGTGTTCCAGGCTCAGTTACTGACTGCTGTGTGTGATGAGTCTGTGAGATAGGACAGCACACTCCCAACTCCTTCTCTCATTTAGATGTAAATGTGGAAGTTGTGTCCTGGCTGCGCTTAAACCTCGCGGGAATCTTATGTTCGCCATTAAAGGACCTTATTGATTAAGTAATTAATAGATAGTGACATCGCCGCGGTGACACGCAACTGAGCAGCTGGCTGAAGCAGACAGAGAGTAATGACAATCCACCGTGTGCTGGGGGGGGGGGGGGGGGTGCTGCCAGCCAGAACAGAAGGATCTAAACTGCTGCCCCACTTTGTGTCGACTTTGTCCTCTATGCAGCAGAAAATTCAACTGAGACCTTCCAAAATCTATTACAGAATAGTTGAAACAAGTGTAAAAACAATGAAGAAAAGAAAAAAGAAGAGAAGAGAAAAGAAAAGAGCAACTTGAGGTTGGTCATCTAGAAGTACTACATACCTGTAGCGCTGGTATTTTTAATACAGACGCTATAAGTAAAAATTTAGTTGTCTGAGGCTGTAGTTTAACTCAGACTGTGATTATTATAAATTCTGGTTCTGTTTCAGCTTGGCTGGTTGTGTGGTTTTCCCCTTGGCCTGGAGATGGCGCTCTATTATTTCGGCCAAGGTTGGAAATTGCAACAAGCTGGGTGTATTGAGTGCCTACTTGCCCAGAAAATAGTCAGTGGGTGTGGTCTGGCTGCTGTGCTTTCTGGGAAAGGGTACCTAAGGGACAGACCCCGTGACATGAGAGGAGTTCCGACCTGATGGCCCTCCTGGCCTAAGGTGTGTCTTTGCTGTCAAGTTAGTCTTGGGGCCGGCTGGCCTGAGACGTAGCTACTGAAGGTAGGCCCAAAAGTCTTGGGGCCTACCGATCCAGGGATGGTCCTGTGCTGTCTTGCCTGCGGGAAGAAGCCAATTGACTGGAGAATCCAGGGGACTTTTCAGGAGAGGACTGCGCTGTATGGAGCATACACACGGTCGCATTTTCCGTCGAAAAACTCTCATCGGTCTTTTGCGGGCCGAAATTCCGATCGTGTGTACGCGGCATATCTCAACACTAATTCCTAATACTGCAGTGACTATGCTGACAGCTCTCCTGCTGCCTGCCCTTGATTTAGGTATATTTTATGGCAAAATCAATTACACTATTGCCAGGGCCATCTTTAATATTGATTGGACCCTGGGCAAACATTTTTCTTGGCACTCCTGAATCCACTTATTAACTATTTTCGGGGAGTGCGGGCTCAAGGGACAGCCCCACAACAATGATTGTGCCTGGGGGGCAGCTGCCCCTTGTGCCCTGTTTTAAAGATGGCCCTGACTATTGTTTCAATTAACATTGCCAGGGACACAGAGAGAGAGGTCACTACGGGGCCCCATCAGAATTTTAAATTGTAGTTATGCCCCTGAGATGTAGCGTGATTAAAGGAGCACCTCAGAATCTTTCTCTCGTGTTTGAGTTGCTTTGATTTGCCTTTCAGTTGCTTGAGGAGTTGCATAGAGCTTCATTTTGCATTCAAATTGACTTGCTTCCATATTTACTTGTATATTGAAAAATGCTTTTCTATCTTTGGGATGTTTATTTGCTTTATTTAGATAATTCTCTAATTTAATATTTCTGTTCTCACACCCCCACATTACGGTGGAAATCCAGAGGGTCGATATTTCCAGAACAAAGCCTCAGAGGCAGATAAGAGTCATGTAATATTCATTAAAAGATGACCGGCCGTATCACAAGAGCTCAGTTTATTGTCCATTGTTCCCGCAGATTGCAGCGACCGGCCTCCCGAGCCCTCGGCGGACTGTTCGGCCTCTAAGTACATTCCATTTAGTTCATCTCGGTTTCTCATCTATCTAATGATGTGTGTCGCGGTTAGATAATTAATCCAGATAATGGGGGGGAGGTGGGGTCAAGGCTCTGGAACCTGAACATTGTCCCACTACCCATTACAATGATGGCAGAGTTTTATTCATGGTGTTGTGAAGGAGTCGTAACAATGGAGCGCTGAGATAAATATAATGATAGCGGAGACCTTGAAAAATCCTTTAGAAGAAGCTCCAACGCGTTGGGAGAAGGTTCAGCTAAGGTCATATATGGGTTTGGTCTTCTACTAACACCACTGATCAACCAAGCTCTTCCATTATTTGGCCCTTTGGCCATTTCACTCTTCATTCTTTCGTTCTCTCTGGTTGGCTATATTGGCATATTTAGAATTAAGATTGTTGATGTTTTGCGAGACAGATCTGCTCTCTCCTCGCTAGCTCTGTGGATTTTATCTATTCAGGAAATCTTTCCATTATCCCCACAAGAGGTTGAGACTTGTAATTGTCCGCGCTCTTGGCTCGGCGCTATGGCTTCTATTAATCCATCGGGATAACGGTGACAGATCTGTACAGAGAAGGCGGCTACATAATTCATGAGGATCCCGGACTCTGAGACTCTGCCAGGCCAATTTAAACTACCAGCAGAGATTATAATGCCTCATTGGCCCTCGGCAGGGATGTATGTGGGAATGTAGCTGTGAGTCTCCCCTGTGCCGCTCATCTTCAGGCAGATGTCACAGAGATGCCGTGTCACAGCAGAAGAGGATAGACATCTGGTAGAGATTGTTTAATTAGATATCAAAGAAGGACAGTCACTAATGCTCGACATTATAGGGATTAGCTGGGATTTACAAAGAGCAGCCAGTTGTGTTCTGCAATATTCAAACTTACACTACCAACTGGCTGCAGGTGACAAAATGTCCAGCCATACAGTTTAACAGTGTGCTAGGTAGAAAGTTCAGGAGTGTGCTATGTAAAGAGTGCAGACTTCAGGGGTGTGCTACATACAGAGTGCAGAGCTCAGGAGTGGACTATGCACTAAGCACAGTGTTCAGCAGTGTGCTGTGTACAGAGTTCAGGGGTGTGATACATAAAGAGCGCAGAGCTCAGGAGTGAATTATACACAGAGTGCAGAGTTCAGGGGTGTGCTACAAAGAATTCAGAGTTCAGCAGTTTGCTACTTACAGAGTTCAGGAGTGTGCTTTGTACAGGATGCGGCATTCAGAAGTGTGCTACATACAGAGTGCAGAGCTCAGGAGTGGACTATGCACTAAGCACAGTGTTCAGCAGTGTGCTGTGTACAGAGTGCAGGGTTCAGGGGTGTGATACATATAGAGTGCTAAGTTAAAGTGGAACTTCAGTAATTTTTCATCTTTCCATCTATTAAATCATCTGCCCTTGTTGTTTTAAAGAGGAAGTAAACCCCGATGGGTTTTACTTCCTCTTTTGCTACCCGCAAGGCCTGCAAATGAAATGCATCGCATACTAGCCCATTATATGACACTTACCTGCAAACGAAGCCCGCACTGTCTCCTGTGCAGGCCGCGTCCATCTTTGCCCCTCTTCCTTCCAGGCCGCAAACTCCGGCTCTGTGACTGGCCGGAGTCGCGTGACGTCACTCCTGCGCATGCATGTGGGATCGGTCTGTCACGGCACATGCTGGGGGAAGAAACGGCACGGTGGTCCGTTTCTTCCCAGCGCATGTGCCGATGACGACGTTGGTGCACTACAAGTGAAATATCTCCTAAACTGCGCACCATTAGGAGATGTTTCCACTACCTATAGGTAAGCCTTATTATAGGCTTACCTATAGGTAAAAGTCACTTAAAAGGGTTTACAACCACTTTAGCTTTGGATAGTAAAACATTTTTTTTCTGCCAGTAAATACCTTATACAGCCCACTTCCTGTTTCTTGTCTGGTAAAAAGCCTAGGCTTATGACATCATGCACAGCTCTCTCTCTGACTCTCGTGAGAGTTTGCCAGGAAGGGAGGGGGGATGAGTCATAAGAGGGCCAAGGAGAGCTGCAGAGCTGGAGGTGTGCCTCTGTGTGTCTGTGTAAATCCAGGAAGTGAACAGGCAGCAGCTTCAGCTGCCCACAGTTAAAATGGGTGCAGCCAGACTCAGTGGAGGGAGATTTCTGCAGAATGTTTGGCAAATACAGAATCATAGTATATATAAAATAATATGCAAAGTGGTTGGAGGGAAGCTTCAGAATGGCAAAGATGTTTTTATTACAAATTATGTAAGCAGACTGCAGTTCCTCTTTAAGGATTGTGCTACACACAGAGTGCAGAGTTCAGGGGTGTGATACATACAGAGTGCAGGAGTGCGCTACATAGAGAGTGTAGAGCTCAGCAATGTGCTACGTACAGAGTACAGAGTTTAGGGGTGTGATAAGTATAAAGTGCAGAGTTCAGGAGTGTGTTATATACAGATTGCAGAGCTCCTTGAGCCCCTCCTTCACAGTACCTGAAAGAGAAAAAGCTGCTGCAGAAGAGCAGCTAGAGGGTTTGATTTGGTGTAACCCTTGATGACAGCTTGAAAGTAAGACAATGGAACAGATTATATTTTAAGAGTTAATTCAGGAATAAGGATCCTTATTTTAGCCATGTGACTGTAATTTGCATTGGACGTAGCTGAAAACAACTGTCACTTTTAATCCTTGTGCTTTAGCTTTGTGAATTGAGCCTTGTGTCTGTGTGGGAGAAAAAAATGGCAATTAAGCAAGAGGGGGTTTGATTTGGTGGAACCCTTGATGGATCCTTTGATGGAGCCCTTAAAGGATCCTAATTTTTACCATGTGCCTGTAATTTTCAAATCTCACTGGACTCAGATAAAAACAACTGTCACTTTTTTACTCCTATTCTTGTGTTGTAATTGTGTGAAATGAATCTTGTGTCTGCCTGGGAGGAAAAATGACAGTAAACGGTAAGGGGTTTGATATGGTGGGACCCTTGATGGATCCCTTGGTGGAACCCTTGAAGGATTCTTATTTTAACCATGTGACTGTCATTTTTAAATCCCATTGGACTTAGATGAAAACAACTGTCACTTTTTTTTATCCTTATCTTTGTGCTTTAGCTTTGTGAATTGAGCCTTGTGACTGGAGAAGATGGAGGAGGACGAGGTGGGTGGAGTTTAGCACTGGGCCTCCTCCGCTATGAATGCCGGGGCCTCACTGTGATGTCACTGGTTGCTAGATGCCAGGCGGTAGGCGTTCCTAGCAACCAGTTAGTACAATGTAGCTGGTAGGGTGGCTGGCTGTGTTAGTTTCATTCCGGGACACTGTATTGTCACAGAATGAAGGTACTCGGGACCTGGGACAGGTAAATGACACCCTAAAGCCGGCCCACCGGAAAACTCCCGGTAGTCCTGATGGCCAGTGTATGCCTGGGTGGGACCCTTGATGACAGTATGAAAGGAAGAAAATGGAAAGGGTTATATTTTCAGTGTTACTTCAGGAATAAGAATCTCTATTTTAGCCATATGACTGTAATTTATAAATCTAATCGGACGTAGCTGAAAACAAAAGTTACTTTTTGATCCTTATCCTTGTGCTGTAGCTGAATTGAGCCTTCTGTCTGTCTAGGAGGATAAACAACAGCAAACAGAACGGGGTTTGGTGGGACCCTTGATGAAAGCTTCAATAGAAGAAAGCAGAAAACTTAATATTTTCAGTGTTGCTTTTGACAAATTACAGCATTGAGTGCGTTTTAAACACGTACTTACCCTGTGAGCGCAAAGATTAGGAGATCCACATTGTGGCTCCCTCACAGTTCAGTTGAGGCCCCGGCATGGTTTGCAGAGGGAATAAATGATTACAATCCACCCAAGAATCATAAAAATGCATAATTGAGTAAAGTAAACAAATAAATTGGAACAGCAGTCCAGTTACTACGACCGGTTATGAATTAAAGATGAGATTTGTTTCCGTATCCCGCCGCCGGCACCTCTCCTGAAGTGAGATCGCTTAGTATAGCGCTAAACGACGCATAGATTACAGTGAACCTGTCAGAGACTAGGAAATATGGAAACTGAGTTCGCTGACATGCTGGTTTCACTACTTTGAAAGTCTGGACCACCATTTTTTTTTAACACTGGCTACGTGTTTGTTTTAGGGCACTTCACCAGGGAGTGAGGCTGGGGTTCACATAGTTCGTGACCCACGCCAATAAAAAATTACTAACATTAGACAAAGCTTTTGTAGCCCTCTTTTGGGGGGGGGTTATGAGAAATGGCCCTCCCCAAATAGAATATTGCACTAAACCTGTAGGTAAATAAGAGAACCAGAACCTTTGCTAAGTGGAAGAGTGGGACTGATGATAAAGTTTGCAGTGCCTCCAGCCAGGACAAGCCCTTTGTGGGCAGAGGTAACTCTCTTCTTGGGAAATGAATCAGTAATTTAATCAAAGTAATTGACAATAGAAGAACTACTGCACCCAGCATATAACATTAACCACTTCAATACCGGGCACTTTCGCCCCTTCCTGCCCAGGCCAATTTTCAGCTTTCAGTGCTGTCACTATTTAAATGACAATTGCGCGGTCATGCTACACTGTACCCAAACTAAATTTTCAGAATTTTGTTCCCACAAATAGAGCTTCCTTTTGGTGGCATTTGATCACCTCTGCGTTTTTTATTTCTTGCTAAATGAATAAAAAAAGACCGAAAATGTTGAAAAAAAAAGTTTTTCTTTATTTTTTGTTATAAAATTTAGTAAATAAGTACGTTTTCTCCTTCACTGATGGGCACTGATAAGCTGCACTGATGGGCACAGATGAGGTGGCACCAATGAGATGGCACTGATCAGGTGGCACTGATGGGCACTGAAGATGGGCACTGATAGGTGGCACTGATATGCGGCACTGATGGGCATTGATAAGCGGCACTTATGGGCACTCATAGGTGGCACTGGTGGGCACTGATGGGCACTGATAGTTGATACTGGTGGGCACTGATGTGCACTGAAAGGCGGCACTGATGGGCATTGATGGGCACTGATGGCTGGCACTGATATATTTCACTGATAGGCAGCACTGGTGGCACTGGCAGGCATTTTTCATTGGCACTGATTGACAGCTGCCTGGGCACTGATTGGCATTTCCCTGGTGGTCTAGGGTGGCTTACCTGGTGGTCCAGTGTGGTGGCCATCATTGGTGGTCCTGGCGGCATCCTGGTGGTCCTGGATGGGCATCCGAGGGGGGGAGGGGGCTGCACTGATAAACAATCAGCACAGACCCCCCCTGTCAGGAGAGCAGCCGATCGTCTCTCCTCTACTCGCGTCTGTCAGACGCGAGTGAGGAAAAGCCGATCAACAGCTCTTCTTGTTTACATCGTGATCAGCCCTGATTGGACATGGCTGATCACATGGTAAAGAGTGTCTGTCAGAGACTCTTCACTTAGATCGGAGTTGCGGTGTGTTAGACTGACACACCGCAACAACGATCGCCGCGATGCATGCCCCCGGGGGCATGCAGCAACTTGTTATCCTGACCACGTCATATGACGTCCAGGCAGGATATCGCAACCACTTTGCCAACGTCATTTTGCTATATGGTGGGCGGCAGGTGGTTAATCATAAGTATATAAAGTGCCTTGAAAAATGATTCATACCCTTTGAAATTTTCCACATTTTGTCAGGTTACAACCAAACCCTTAAATTTATTTCATTGGGATTTTATGTGATAAACCAACACAAAGTGGCACAAAATTGTGAAGTGGAAGGAAAATGATAAATGGTTTTCAACATTTTTTACAAATAAATATATGAAAAGTGTGGGGTGCATTTGTATTCAGCCCCCCCCCCCTTTACTCCGATACCCCTAACTAAATTCTAGTGGAACCAATTATCTTCAGAAGTCACCTAATTAGTAAATAGAGTCCACCTGTGTGTAATTTAATCTCAGTATAAATACAGCTGTTCTGTGAAGCCCTCACAGGTTTCTTAGAAAACCTTAGTGAACAAACAGCATCATGAAGGCCAAGGAACCCACCAGACAGGTCAGGGATCAAATCGTGGAGAAGTTTTAAGCAGGGTTAGGTTATAAAAAAATATCCCAAGCTTTGAATGTCTCACGGAGCACTGTTCAATCCATCATCCGAAAATGGAAAGAGTATAGCACAACTGCAAACCTACCAAGACATGGCCGTCCACCTAAACTGACAGGCCGGGCAAGGAGAACATTCATCAGAGAAGCAGCCAAGAGGCCCATGGTAACTCTGGAGGAGCTGCAGAGATCCACAGCTCAGGTGGGAGAATCTGTCCACAGGACAACTATTAGTCGTGTTCTCCACAAATCTGATCTTTATGAAGAGTGGCAAGAAGAAAGTCATTGTTGAAAGAAAGCCATAAGAAGTCATGTTTGTAGTTTGCGAGAATCCATGTGGGGGACACAGCAAACATGTGGAAGAAGGTGCTCTGGTCAGATGAGACCAAATTTGAACTTTTTGGCCTAAAAGCAAAATGCTATGTGTGGTGGAAAACTAGCACTAGTGAAACATGGTGGTGGCAGCATCATCTTGTGGGGATGCTTTTCTTCAGCAGGGGCAGGGAAGCTGGTCAGAGTTGATGGGAAGGTGGATAGAGCCAAATACAGGGCAATCTTGGAAGAAAACCTGTTAGAGGTTCACCTTCCAGCAGGACAACAACCCTAAACATACAGCCAGAGCTACAATGGAATGGTTTAGATCAAAGCATATTGATGTGTTAGAATGGCCCAGCCAAAGTTCAGACCTAAATCCAATTGAGAATCTGTGGCAAGACTTGAAAATTGCTGTTCACAGACGCTCTCCATCCAATCTGACAGAGCTTAAGCTATTTTGCAAAGAAGAATGTGCAAAAATTTCACTCTCTAGATGTGCAAAGTTGGTAGAGACATCCCCAAAAAGACTTGCAGCTGTAATTGTAGTGGAAGGTGGTTCTACAAAGTATTGACTTAGGGGGCCTGAATACAAATGCTCGTCACACTTTTCAGATATTTGTTTGTAAAAAAAATGTGAAAACCATTTATCTTTCTCCTTCCACCTCACAATTATGTGCCACTTTATGTTTTTGGTTGTAACATGACAAAATGTGGAAAATTTCAAGGGGTATGAATACTTTTTCAAGGCACTGTAGATGTACACTAGTATAGAAAAAATACAAGCTTTATATAAGAAAATATTAATAACCGTACATACATCCAATGTACAAACAGGTATTATCAACAAATATGAGTCCTGGTGGAGTTGCATGTACCTGGGTAAATATAGATATTTATAGAGATCCCTCCAGATGAATGTGACAGCAAAATCCAGTTAAGGATGATGCTGTGCCTGTGTTTGTGTCAGAGACTTGAAGACCAGATCAGCGGTCATGGGGGGGATCCTCCAACTGTTGTCCAACCAGCCTGGAACAGAGCTTCTCCCTGGTAGGAATTGAGGTCTTGCACTGAAACCCAGAGTCAGCCAGTTACAGGGGCCTCTGAGGAAGATGTGGCATTTTTCTGTCAGAGACTTGAAGACAAGATCACCGGTCACGGGGGTGACATCCTCCAACTATTGTCCAACTAACCTTGAACTGAGCTTCTCATCAGTAGGAACTGTTGTGTGGTACTAGAATTCAGAGTCAGGAGGTTGCAGTGCCCCCTGAGGAAGATGTGGCATCTTTGTGTTGGAAGCCTGAAGACAAGATCAGTTGTCACAGGGGGATTGTCCATCTGTTGTCCAACCAGCCTGGAACGTAACTTCTTACAGGCAGGAACCGTGGTGTGGCACTGGAACTCAGAGATACCCTATGTACTCTGCACTTATCCAACCCCCCACCCGCTAGTTCATAATAGTCTCTTGTGGCTTGGAGCTTGGACAGGACATGTGGCTCAGACTTTTTCTACCTCTCCACTTCCGTGTTTCAGGGTTTCAAAGCCAACAACTCAAGGGCAAGAAAATATTTACTGGCATTTACAAATTCAGACAGTAGAGGGCAGCAGATCCCTCCACCCCCAACAAAAAATTCATGTAAATACACATTCAAATCAATATCATCTTACTCTCAACTGCTGACCAGTCTGCACCTAATGTGGCAAAATCTGTAAGTACGCCATTGATTAATGGTGGATCGGGAATGTGCCCAGTGGGAGAGGCCATTGACTACTCAGAATAAGCTGAGGGATTACGCTGCAAAATTACCTATTTTGTCTCTGTCAAATTTTTTCTCAAAATTAACCTCAAATTTTGCCATTCCGAGTAAGGCCCCTTTCACACTGATCAGTTTTTCTTCTGTTTTTGCCTTACCAAAAGCAGAAGAAAATGCAATGACCATTAAATCCTATGGAGCTCTTTATGCCAATCAGTTGAGTTTTTAAAAGTCCTGCATGCTGCATTTTTGTTGCATGTTTGATACAGTAAAAAAAAAAAAAATCACTATAAACACACCTCTTTATTGAAATGTTATCAATAGAGATACCTCCAGATGAATGTGACAGCCCAATCCAGTTGCAGGGGCATCTGAGGATGATGCGGTGTCTGTGTTTGTGTTGGAGACCTGAAGAAAAGATCAGCAGTCACGAGGGATCCTCCAACTGTCCTCCAACCAGCCTAGAAAGGAGCTTCTCCCTGGTAGAAACTGTGGTGTGGCACTGAAACCCAGAGACAGCCAGTTGCAGGGGCCTCTGTGTAAGACGTGGCATCTTTATGTCTGAGACCTGAAGACAAGATCAGAGTTCGGGGGGCGGGGATGGTCCAACTAGCCTTGAAAATTGCTTCTCATTGCTAAGAACTGTGGTGTGACACTGGAACCCAGAGTCAGCCAGTTACGGGGGCCTCTGAGGAAGATATGGCATCTTTGTGACAGAGACCTGAAGTCAAAATCAGCAGTCACAGAGGGGGTATTGTCTAACTGTTGTCCCAAATACCCTTGAATGGAGATTCTCATTAGTAGGAACTGTGGTGTGGCGCTGCCTCCCAAGATCAGGAAGTTGATGTGACGTCTTCTGTCAGAGGCCTGAAGACAAGATCAGCGATCATGGAAGGATCCTCCATCTGTTGTCCAACCAGCCTGGAACGGTGCTTCTCACCATCAGGAACTATGGTTCGGCACTGGAACTCAGTTAGCCTATCTACTCTGTGCTTTAGCCCCCCCCCCCCCCCCCTACTAGTTTATAATAGTCTCTTGTGGCTTGGAGCATGGACAGGGCATGTGGCTGAGACTTTCTCTACCTCTCCACTTCCTCGTTCCAGGTTTTCAAAGCCAACAACCCAGGGGCAGGAATATATTTACCGGCATTTACAAATTAAGACAGTAGAGGGCAGTAGATCCCTCCACCTCCAACAAAAAAGATCATGTAAATATACAGCCAACTCAATAGCAGAATAATATTCCTCCTTGATGGTGTAGATCCAGGTCAAAACCTATCATCTCACTCATAAAGCTGCTGACTAGTCTGCACCCAACCTAACAAAATCTGTAAGTACTCCAGTGATTTATAGCTGATCGGGAATGTGCCCGGTGGGAGGGGCAAAAATGAAGCGGACAGGGGGTTTTAACCCCCTCTTATTCTATCTATTAGAAAAAAAAGTTTTGCCTTTAGTTCTACTTTACCTGAAATTGAGTTTTTGGGCTTATTTTAGCCTCTAATGTGCTGCCTGCCATCTCTTTAATTTTTTCAGGTCCCATGTGGCTTTGAGGTCCCATTGTACGCCGTAACACAAAAGCGCATTGTATGGGTTTATTCCTGGCTAATTGCAGTTATTTGTGTTACAATTTATCAGAGGCACTCACAATCTCTTACTCTCTAATTACTCACACCGAAAACGCTTCCGCGACAATGCTGAGTAGGAGAAGACATCTGCTCCTTATTAAACACAAACAGCTCGGCGATGACATCATAACGCCAACCGCAGCTCGCCGTATTAAGATAATCTTATTGTACGAAGACAAAGATGCGCACCACTTGTTGCCTCGTCTAATTGATCTGAGAGCGCTAAGGAATCGCTTATGTAAGTCACATTGTGAAAAAAAAAAAATCATCTCACTTTGTATGGAAATGTGTGATTGTTGAGGGTGAAAGGGAAATAATTGAGGGATAACTCTGGGAGCGTAGACGGAGAGAGGGAGGACGGGGGAGGAATCTGCTCGGAGCTGCAGTTTGGGAATCAGTTGAGACTCCGATGTCCATGATTGGCGAAGGTGATGTGGGCTGCATGTGCTTAATATTTCCGGGTACCTTTAGGGTGGCGCAGCGATACGTCACACCTCCTCCAAATTAACAGCGTTACGCACCGACACCTCCAATAGACTTTACATTTCACAGAATGACCTTCCCGAGGCTTTTGACTGACGATGAGGAGCAATTTTCTTTTGGCTGTAAGGGACCAGATTTCTATTTTTTTTTTTTACTTTTGACTTTTTTTCTCCAGTTTTTATAGTGGAACATAAGGGCCTCCTGCACATTGGACGCTTTGGCCATCAGGGGTGGCAAACTCAATGTCCTCGTGGGCAACCTTATCTACTTGCTGCCCAAGCCTTTTCTGACACGTTTAAATCAGTATTTTTTGGTAGAAATTTACTTAGAACCCCCAAACATTATATATATATTTTTTTTTAGCATAGACCCTAGGGATTAAAATGACGATTGTTGCAATTTTTTTAATGTCACATGGTATTTGCTAAATTTTTAGGGAAAAAATACACTTTAATGAATGAAAAAAAAAAAAAAAAACACAATATATCCCCCATTTTTTTTTTTAATATGAAAGATGATGTTATGCTGAGTAAATAGATACTTACAGTAACATGTCATGCTTAAAAATTGCGCACGCTCGTGAAATGGCGACATACTACAGTACCTAAAAATCTCTATAGGCTGCGTTGTAAATTTTTTTACAGGTTACCAGTTTAGAGTTACAGAGGAGGTCTAGAACTAGAATTATTGCTCTCGCTCTAACGTTCACAGCGATACCTCACATGTGTGGTGCAAACACCATTTACATATGTATGCGCGACTTACGTATGCGTTCGCTTCTGCGCGGCAGACTTTTTTTAATATTATTTATTTTCTTTTTTCTTTTTACACTGTCCCTTTAATTTTTTTTTTATCGCATTTATTCTTATTACAAGGAATGTAAACATCCCCTGTAGTAGAAATAAGGATGACAGGTCCTCTTTATGTAGAGATCTGGGGTCAAAAAGACCTCAAATCTCTTTACCTTTAAAAGATAAAAAAAAAAAAAACACAAAATGGATCTTTTGCTTTAAAAAAAAAAATAGTTTACCTCCGCTCCAGACTGGAAGTGACGTCATGGCATCGCTCTGGTCCTCCAAGGCCGTAGAGGCGATCAGAGACAATCTGGTCTCTGGTAGCCTTTGTGACCAGCCGGCCGCACCATTGGATGCTTTCTCGGGCGCCGGTAAAAACGGTAAGCCTGAAAAACACCAGCGAGCGGTGGAGGAGGTGCTGATAATGCCTGTCCTCCTCTCTGCTGCCATGTGCTAAGTTGGGGATAGGGGGCAGAAACTAGCCTCTTTGTGGCTACATGAAGAAATGCAGGATCTGTAGTAGAAGTTTTGTCCTCCTCTCTGACGCCATCTGCTGAGTCTGGGAAGGGGGGGGGGGGGAACGGGGCAAAAAATAGGCTCTCTGCGGGCTGCATGGAAAAGTGCAGGATTTGTAGGAGGAGTTATGTCCTCCTCTCTGCTCCCATCTGCTGAGTCTGGGACGGGGGGCAGAAACTAGGCTTTCTGCAGGCTGCATGAGAAGTGCAGGATCTGTAGGAGTTCTGTTGTCCTTTCTGCTGCCATCTGCTGAGTCTGGGATGGGGGGCAGAAACTAGGCTTTCTGTGGGCTGCATGGAGAAGTGCAGGATCTGTAGGAGTTCTGTCCTCCTCTCTGCTGCCATCGGCTGAGTCAGGGATGGGGGGGGGGGGGGGGGGGCAGAAAATAGCCTCTCTGCGGGCTGCATGGAGAAGTGCAGGAGCTGTAGTAGAAGTTGTGTACTTCTGTCTGCTCCCATCTACTTAATCAGGGATGGGGGGGCAGAAACTAGCCTCTCCACGGCTGTATAGAGAAGTGCAGGATCTGGTGGAGGAGTTTTGTCCTCCTCTCTGCTGCCATCTACTGAGTCAGGGACTGGACAGAAACTAGCCTCTCTGCGGCTAAATGGCGAACTGCAGGATCTGTAGAAGGAGATCTGTCCTCTGTGCTGCCATCTGCTGGATCGGGGATGGGGGGCAGAAACTAGCCTGTCTATGGCTGCATGCAGGATCTGTAGGAAGAGTTCTGTCCTCCTCTCTGCTGCCATCTGCTGAGTCACGGACAGTGGGCAGAAACTAGCCTGTCTATGGCTGCATGGAGAAGTGCAGGATCTGTAGGAGGAGTTCTGTCCTTCTCTCTGCTGCTGACTGCTGAGACAAGGTGGGGACGGATATGGGGGGGGGGGGGGGGGTGCAGCAACTGCAGAAGAGGTGCGAGGGCCACATGAAATGGCATGCAGGCTGAATTCGGCCCCCCAGGCCCTGTGTTGTGACACATGAGGTTTACATGATATCCCCACTGTTATTAAGGTTTGGAACGTGATGGGTGCTGAAAACCAGGACATTCCCAGGGACCAATGTCCAAACCCTTCCTGATCCTGGTGGCGAGTAGAGTTCAGCACGCATTCCCATCCATGACCCATCGTATTATCTGCTCGGTCCCGGCATGCAGAGGGAGGAAACGCTCATTATGGGCCAGACGAAGCCACAGAACGCAGATTAAAGGAGGAATTAAACAATAAAACCTCCGACTGCTACGATCTGCGCTATTAAGGAGGCTCGGCGGGGAAATTTGGAAAGTTTGGGTTTTACAAATGTTAACAGATCATAAAGCTTCTCCGGGATGGTGGGAGACGGTCCTCCCCGTCCCTGCTTCCTAATTAAAATCATTATAGCTCAGGTTCCTCTATAATCACTCTGCGAGGCCATTACAGGAACATCTTACGATGATTAACAGCGCAGAAGAGCGAAGCGTCAGCACATTGTCTTAAAAAGCAAATGGATGGTAACAAATTACCTTTAAAGAGCAAGTTTTTCGCTTTATGGAGTTCGGAATAAAAACGAGGCGGCGGTGACCTACATTGAGCGCCATTCCCGACGAGCGTTCGTTCTCAGTCTCTCCGGGAGACCGCCTGCTGTCGGGTCAGCTGGGGGGGGGGGGGTGATGTCTCCTTGTTGGGGGGTCACATTCCATGGCCACACCGGCAGGTTTTCCTGGGGACATTAAGGAACAGGAAAGAGTGCATTGTTATGGCAAAGCAGTCTTAGGGGTGTGTTTATTAAAAATTTGCACAGCTATTCATCCCGAGAAAACTGCATGTACACTAGTTTTGTGCGAATGCCGGCAAAATGTTACTGGGCTATTATTCTGCAGGTCAGATGTTCTTTATTGATAAAAATTGTGTGAATAAGAAAAATACTGCATCATGGCCACTAGATGGAGCTGATGATCATAGTAAAGAAAATATTATGTACTCTTCATCAAAATTATCAGCTCCATCTAGTGGCCATAATGCAGTAATTTTCCCTGATTCATACTATTCTTAAAAATGCCTCCCTGCAGCTTTCACACTGGGGCGGTGCTCTTGCAGGACGTTAGAAAAATTCCTGCAAGCAGCATCTTTCGGGCGGTATACACCGCTCCTGCCCATTGAAGTCAATGGACAGTGCTGCCGAAGCGCCTGCAAAGCAATTCGGCAGTGGCGCTTTGCGGGCGCTTTTAACCCTTTATTCTGCTGCTAGCGGGGAGCTTTTAACCTGCTTTTTTAGCCGAAAAGTGCCGCTATTACAGCGGTAAAGCGCCGCTAATATTAGCAGCGCTTTACCGCTAATGCCCCCCCCCCACGCCCCAGTGTGAAAGTGCCCTAAATGTTTAAAAGTGAAAGTAATGTGCTAACAATTAAAAATTCTTGCACAGCTAGCGTATAGGCAGGATGTCACTGTATTCTGGTACAGCCGCTCAAGCCTTTCGATTTTAGTATCAGGCAGGGTAGGTAGGAGCCCAGGTCTTGGCGTTGGAGTGTAGGCACCTCTGCACATGCTCAGTTTGGTGTGTAATGCTAGAGAGGGTTTTTTTTTTTGTTTTTTTTTTGGGAGAGTGCATGTGATCAGCACAGGGCCAATCAGCACTGTCCAGACGGAGGGTCAGGGGTCCTGCAGCCTTATAAGACAGCCAGAGGAGAATGAAAACTCCTTCTACAAGATTAACCAGACACTGATAGAAGTCACAAGACTGCTATATACTGCTGATGAGAAAAGGTATTTAGCAGTTTATATTTACTAAAATAATTGCATTTTTATGTTCTGTGTACTGTGGGAGACCAGATATAGTGAATGCAGGGTCCTGGGTTTAGTAACACTTTTTTTTTTACCAAAGACATGTAGCAGAATATATTTTGGTCTAAATTTAAGAAGAAATTAGATTTTTTGATTTTTAAGAGCAAGGACTCTGTGCAGGCCAGTCAAGTTTCTCCACCCCAAACTCGCTCATCCATGTCTTTATGGACCTTGCTTTGTGCACTGGTTTGGTGGAGGGGGGATTATGATGTGGGGGTTGTTTTTAGGGGGTTGGGCTTGGCCCCTTAGTTCCAGTGAAGGGAACTCTTAAGGCGTCACCATACCAAGACATTTTGGACAATTTCATGCTCCCAACTTTGTGGGAACAGTTTGGGGATGGCCCTTTCCTGTTCCAACATGACTGCTCACCAGTGTACAAAGCAAAGTCCATAAAGACATGGACGAGCGAGTTTGGAGTGGAGGAACTTGACTGGCCTGCACAGAGTCCTGACCTCAACCCGATAGAACACCTTTGGGATGAATTAGAGCAGAGACTGCGAGCCAGGCCTTCTCATCCAACATCACTGCCTGACCTCACAAATGCGCTTCTGGAAGACTGGTCAAACATTCCCATCGCCACACTCCTAAACCTTGTGGACAGCCTTCCCAGAAGAGTTGAAGCTGTTATAGCTGCAAAGGGTGGGCCAACTCAATATTGAACCCTATGGACTAATGCCCCGTACGCACGATCCGAATATCGTACGAAAACGAAGGATCGTACGATTTTCGGATCGTGTGCACACGACTTTCGACACCTGATTCCGACTGTGCAAACGAAAGATATCGACAGAGCAAACCCCATAATTTTTCTTTTTTACATCAGTGGAACGAACGATAATCGTGTAATGTGTACAGCAATCGTCCGGAAAAACTCGTAAGCGAACGATTGCGCATAATCGGAAGCTGCTAATGACCCCGGAAGGAATGTCAAATACACAATACGGAAGAATCACATGCATGGAATGAAGTACCGAAAGAACGTCCTGCGAACGATCCTGCATGATTTCGAGTCTCAGCGCATGTGTCGTAAGCTCCGCCCCTCTGTGCCCCGTGATCACGCAACGCAGTCTGCAACATAGGGCCTACAATCAGCGCCATTACAGCATGGAGAAAGCAGAGGAGAGCACGCCTGGGCATAAGAAGAAGTATGCAGGCAAAGCAAAGGCAACAGCCATGAGTAGAGCAGAAATGGTGGAGCTCGTGAGGTCGTTTGAAACCTATGATTACGATGGGAAGCTAAAGAACTACAACAAACCGAATGCACCTGGAGATCCTTGAGCAAAGACACGTGTGAGTACTTTTCTCGGCTGAGCAGCCACTCTTTTGTCCATGTCCTTCTACGTGGTTTTTTAAAATTCTGTTTAAGGACATTTTGTATGGCTATTATTCCAATCATTGAAACTGCTAGATTTGATTTTTGTATGCAAAGATCAATCGTGGCTGAACGACCGAGCTGGTCCGAAAGAACTACAGTACTAGAAGAACCAAGCTAGTCCGAAAGAACTTCGAGTCAGAACGACCGTGCTGGTCCGAAAGAACTACCGTACTAGAAGAACCGCGCTAGTCCGAAAGAACTCCGAGTCAGAATGACCGCGCTGGTCCGAAAGAACTACCGTACTAGAAGAACCGTGCTAGTCCGAAAGAACTTCGAGTCAGAATGACCGCGCTGGTCCGAAAGAACTACCGTACTAGAAGAACCGTGCTAGTTCGAAAGAACTTCGAGTCAGAACGACCGTGCTGGTCCGAAAGAACTACCGTACTAGAAGAACCATGCTGGTCCGAAAGAACTTCGAGTCAGAACGCCCGTGCTGGTCCGAAAGAACTACCGTACTAGAAGAACCGTGCTGGTCCGAAAGAACTTCGAGTCAGAACGCCCGTGCTGGTCCGAAAGAAGTACCGTACTAGAAGAACCGTGCTAGTCCGAAAGAACTTCGAGTCAGAACGACCGTGCTGGTCCGAAAGAACTACCGTACTAGAAGAACCATGCTAGTCCGAAAGAACTTCGAGTCAGAACGACCGTGCTGGTCCAAAAGAACTACCGTACTAGAAGAACCGCGCTAGTCCGAAAGAACTTCGAGTCAGAACGTCCGTGCTGGTCCGAAAGAATTACCGTACTAGAAGAACCGCGCTAGTCCGAAAGAACTTCGAGTCAGAACGACCGTGCTGGTCCGAAAGAACTACCGTACTAGAAGAACCGTGCTAGTCCGAAAGAACTTCGAGTCAGAACGACTGTGCGTGTGCCATGACAAAACTTTCGGTCGTCTATGCTGCGGGCGTGGCTAGAGGGGTCACACGTACATTACATCACTACGCTACACCGTAATTACGCAAGCAGGGCGGTCAATTATCGTCGCACAAGCTTTTTCGGGAGTATTTTTTTACTATTCTGGTCCCGATGCGACCAGCAAGCGGGGAAAGTGGTACGATCCGTCGCACGATATTCGGATCGTGTGTAGGGGGCATAAGACTGGGATGCCGTTAAAGTTCATGTGCGTGTAAAGGCAGGCATCATAGGCGTGAGCAGGGGTTGTGCCAGGTGTGCCTGGGCACACCCAAATCACTGTATAAGGGTGCTGTGGGGGATGTTTCAGGATGGAGAGTGAAGGAAGGGGCTAATCAATATGTCATTTACCAGCCCTTCCTTTTCTAAGTGAACTTCCCATTCATTCACTGTCCAGTGCAGCTGAGGCTGCAGGGAGAAGCATGTGGGTTTGAGCTTTGGGGTGCACACCCTAATGGAATGGGCTGCGCACGCCAATGGCAGGCGTCCCAATACTTTTGGTGATATAGTGTGCAGTATATCCATGCTAAAACATATCTTTTATTAGCCCAACTGGTAGGAGACGCTTACATGTTACAGCAAACAGTAGCCATTGCATTTCTTTACGTGATCTTCTGCTCCTCCAGCAGATGGCGCTCCCCCAAGCTCCACCGGTAGACTGTCCACTGGCATCTCAGGTCCAGTGAAGGGCTATGGACACACAGCCCCATTGCCCCGCCCCATACAAAGAATAGCTTTATAGTTTCCTGGAGTTGGGCTTTAACTTACTGTCCTACAATATAGAAAGTGAAGGGAAATCGCTAGTGGTCTCCAGAACTAGTGTCCCCAATGGAAGATTTCCCCTCTATTCCTGTTCTGGGGACCACTCAAAATTTGGAATTTTCTTTTACTATTGAATGGTGAGAAATAGAAGGGGGGCGGGAAAATCTCATTGCTGGTGAGGTGTTCTAATTCAACTCCACTCTATCCAGAAAAAAAACGTTTTGCCTAGCTCTTTAACCACTTCAATACCGGGGCACTTTCGCCCCTTCCTGCCCAGGCCAATTTTCAGCTTTCAGCACTGTCACTATTTAAATGACAATTGCGCGGTCATGCTACACTGTACCCAAAGTAAAATTGTTATCATTTTGTTCCCACAAATAGAGCTTTCTTTTGGTGGTATTTGATCACCTCTGCGATTTTTATTTTTTGCTAAACTAATAAAAAAAAGAACGAAAGTTTTGAAAAAAAAAGTTTTTCTTTGTTTTTGTTAGAAAAATTTGTAAATAAGTATGTTTTCTCCTGATGGGCACTGATAAGGCGGCACTGATGAGGCGGCACCGATGAGGTGGCACTGATGGACACTGATAGGTGGCACTGATAAGTGGCACTAATGGGCATTGATAGGCGGCACTGATGGGCACACATAGGTGGCACTGGTGGGCACTGATGGACACTGATAGGCAGTACTGATAGGTGGCACTGATATGTGGCACTGATGGGCATTGATAGGCGGCACTGATGGGCATTCATAGTTGGCACTGGTGGGCACTGATGGGCACTGATAGGCGACACTGATGGGCACTGAAAGGCTGCATTGATGGGTACTTATGGGTGGCACTGATAGACAGCACTTCTGGGCACTGATAGGCAGTAGGGATGAGCCGAACACCCCCCGGTTCGGTTCGCACCAGAACCCGCGAACGGACCGCAAGTTCGCACGAACGTTAGAACCCCATTGACGTCTATGGGACTCGAACGTTCGAAATCAAAAGTGCTCATTTTAAAGGCTAATTTGCATGGTATTGTCCTAAAAAGGGTGTGGGGACCCGGGTCCTACCCCAGGGGACATGTATCAATGCAAAAAAAACTTTTAAAAACGGACGTTTTTTCGGGAGCAGTGATTTTAATGATGCTTAAAGTAAAAAAAAAAAAGTTAAATATTCCTTTAAATATCGTACCTGGGGGGTGTCTATAGTATGCCTGTAAAGTGACGCGTGTTTCCCATGTTTAGAACAGTCCCTGCACCAAATGTCATTTTTAAAGGAAAAAATCTCATTTAAAACTGCTTGCGGGTTTAATGTCATGTCGGGTCCTGGCAATATGGATGAAAATCAGTGAGACAAACGGCATGGGTACCCCCCAGTCCATTACCAGGCCCTTTGGGTCTTGTATGGATATTAAGGGGAACCCCGCACCCAAATTAAAATAAGGAAAGGTCCCTATATACTCTGAACAGCAGTATACAGGCGGTGCAAACAAGACAGGGACTGTAGGTTTGTTGTTAAGTAGAATCTGTTTGTAATTTTGAACATTTTTAACGTGTTTAGCTCCAGCCAAAAAATCTTTTCTAAGCTTTTTGGAAAACATAGGGAAGGGTTATCACCCCTGTGACATTTGTTTTGCGTCTTTCCTCCTCTTCAGAAGATTTCACCTCACTTTTTTGTCCCAATGAAAAATGTTTTTTGAAAATTTGGGTTTTTTTGTGGAACAAGGATTGGAAAGCATCAGTGGAAAGGAGAAATTGTTTTCCCATATTAACTCTTACATGAGAGAATTTCCCTTCCTAGGGGTAGATTTCATCTCACTTCCTGTTGTCTCCTTCCGTTTGCAAGTAGGAGTCGTTTGTAAGTTAGATGTTTGAAAGTAGGGTCCTGCCCTATATACTCAGCAGAAATTTGGGCCTTAGGTGTTGCTGTGGCCAAAACACTGTAAGCCCTCACAGGGCCCTGCTGTGAAATATTAGATCAAGAATTGTAATTACATGCCCCTGTTGAACAGGAGCTGAAAAATTAGGCCTTAGGCACTGGTGCTGGTGCCACAACACTGCAACCCCTCACAGACACTCTAGTTGGAACGCAGGAACGAGCCCTGCTGCAAAGTATTGCATCAAAAATTGTAATTACACGCCCCTGTTAGACAGGGGCAGAAAAATTGGGCCTTAGGCACTGGTGCTGGTGCCACAACACTGCAACCCCTCACAGACACTCTAGTTGGAACGCAGGAACGAGCACTGCTGCAAAGTATTGCATCAAAAATTGTAATTACACGCCCCTGTTAGACAGGGGCAGAAAAATTGGGCCTTAGGCACTGGTGCTGGTGCCACAACACTGCAACCCCTCACAGACACTCTAGTTGGAACGCAGGAACGAGCCCTGCTGCAAAGTATTGCATCAAAAATTGTAATTACACGCCCCTGTTAGACAGGGGCAGAAAAATTGGGCCTTAGGCACTGGTGCTGGTGCCACAACACTGCAACCCCTCACAGACACTCTAGTTGGAACGCAGGAACGAGCCCTGCTGCAAAGTATTGCATCAAAAATTGTAATTACACGCCCCTGTTAGACAGGGGCAGAAAAATTGGGCCTTAGGCACTGGTGCTGGTGCCACAACACTGCAACCCCTCACAGACACTCTAGTTGGAATGCAGGAACGAGCCGTGCTGCAAAGTATTACATCAAAAATTGTAATTACACGCCCCTGTTATACAGGGGCTGAAAAATTGTGCCTTAGGCACTGGTGGTGGCGCCCAGAACCAAAAATGTTCTTACAAGCTATCAGCGTGATGATTGAGGAGGAAGAGGATAATTACTCAGGGATAGTCACTCAGCATCAGCATAGGCAGTCTTTGAAGGGATCTGAAAAAAATTATTCAGTTACATCAGCATCAGGTGCTTGGTAGCTGGTGGTGATCCAAGACTGATTCATTTTTATGAAGGTCAGCCGATCGACCGAGTCAGTGGACAGACGCACCCTGTGATCGGTTACCACGCCTCCAGCAGCACTGAATGTGCGTTCCGAAAGAACGCTGGATGCAGGACAGGCCAGTAGCTCAATTGCATACTGTGCAAGCTCTGGCCAGTGATCCATCCTCAAGACCCAGTAACCCAGAGGATTTTCGGTGGGAAAGGTGTCCAAGTCTGATCTTGCCCCTAGGTATTCCTGCACCATGTAAAACAGACGCTGGCGATGGTTGCTGGAACCGATCATACCTTGGGGCTGCGGACCAAAAAATTGTCTGAACGCATCGGTCAGACGGCCACCTTCTCCACCGCTCCTTCTTTGACTGACCGAAGCCTCAGCAACACGTTGTCCAGAAACAGGAGTTTGTAACCTCCCAGTCTCTGGGAACGCGTTGCACAGACCTTTCTGCAAGGCCTCCCGAAGATGTTTCATCCTCTGCTCCCTCTGCGATGGCAAGATAAGGTCCGCAACCTTACCCTTGTAACGTGGATCAAGGAGGGTTGCCAGCCAGTATTGGTCCTTCTCCTTGATACCACGAATACGAGGATCCTTACGCAGGCTTTGCAGGATCAGGGAGGCCATGCAGCGTAGGTTTGCTGAGGCATTCGGTCCGGAGTCCTCTGGGTCACTAAGGACAACAACGTCCGCAGCCACCTCCTCCCAGCCACGTACAAGTCCATGTGTTCCTTGGGACTGATCCCTTAAAGACTGCTGATGCTGAGTGCCAGGCTCCACCTCCATACTGACACAATCTTCCTCCTCCTCCTCCTCCTCCTCCTTGTCCTCTTCCTGTGTGATCGGCGGGCACGCAGGAACACTGTCTGGATAAAGGGGGCCTTGAGAGCTAAGGAAGTCCTCCTCTTCCTGCCTCTGTTCTGCCTCAAGTGCCCTGTCCATTATTCCACGCAGCGTGTGCTCCAACAGGTGGACAAGGGGGACAGTGTCACTGATGCATGCACTGTCAGTGCTCACCATCCTCGTGGCCTCCTCGAATGGTGACAGGACAGTGCATGCATCCCTGATCATGGCCCACTGGCGTGGGGAAAAAAAACCAAGGTCCCCTGACCCTGTCCTGGTGCCATAGTCGCACAGGTACTCATTTATGGCCCTCTGCTGCGTGTGCAGCCGCTGCAGCATGGCCAATGTCGAGTTCCACCTGGTGGGCATGTCACAGATTAGGCGGTTCTTGGGCAGGTTAAACTCCTTTTGGAGGTCCGTCAGCCGAGCACTGGCATTATATGACCGGCGGAAATGCACACAGACTTTCCTGGCCTGCCTCAGGACATCCTGTAAGCCCGGGTACCTGCCCAAGAACCGCTGCACCACCAAGTTAAGGACGTGAGCCAAACAGGGCACATGGGTCAGTTGTCCCTGTCGGAGGGCAGAGAGGAGGTTGGTGCCATTGTCGCAAACCACCATTCCTGCCTTAAGTTGGCGTGGCGTCAACCACCTCTGAACCTGCCCCTGCAGAGCTGACAGAACCTCTGCCCCAGTGTGGCTCCTGTCCCCCAAGCACACCAGCTCAAGCACCGCATGGCATCTTTTGGCCTGCGTACTTGCGTAGCCCCTTGAACGCCTACGGAGCACCGCTGGTTCCGAGGAAGAGGCCATGGAGGAAGAAGAAGAGGAGGGGGTGGAGGAGAGAGGTGTGTCACAATCAGCATTTTGGAGGCGTGGTGGCGGAACAACCTCCAACACTACTGCACCTTGTCCTGCATCCTTCCCAGCTGCCAGCAGAGTCACCCAATGCGCCGTGAAACTTAAGTAACGTCCCTGTCCATGCCTGCTGGACCATGAGTCAGCGGTAATATGCACCTTACCGCTGACCGCCCTGTCCAGCGAGGCATGGACATTGCCTTCCACATGCCGGTAGAGAGCTGGAATCGCCTTCCGTGAGAAAAAGTGGCGTTTGGGTACCTGCCACTGAGGAACCGCACATTCCACAAACTCACGGAAGGGGGCAGAGTCTACCAACTGAAAAGGCAGCAGTTGAAGTGCTAGCAATTTTGCCAAGCTAGCATTCAACCGCTGGGCATGTGGATGGCTGGGAGCAAACTTCTTTCGGCGGTGCAGCAGCTGGGGCAGGGAAATTTGCCTGGTACAATCTGGCGTCGGTGTACCAAAAGCAGATTGCCCACAAGTACTTGGCTGTGACACACCTAATTCTACACCTTCATTCCTCTCACTGCAGGTCTCAGAGAGGACTGAAGGTCTAGTGGGGTTGGAAATCTCAGCTGATGAGGAGCAAGGAGAGATCCTCTTTGTTCTTTGGTGTGGGTCTTTTAGATATGCTTGCCAACGAACTGCATGGCAGGTCAACATATGTCTGGTCAAGCATGTGGTACCCAAGCGGGAGATGTTTTGGCCACGCGAGATACGCTTGAGACATATGTTGCAAATAGCAGCGGTGCGATCTGATGCACTCGTCTCAAAAAAGGCCCACACCAAAGAACTTTTTGAATAACGCGCAGAGACTGCAGCGCCCTGCACATGTGGAGCTTTGGGGTGTGATGCAGTCAATGTGCTGCCCTTAGGCTGGCCCCTGGAGGGCATCCTGCCTCGTTGGTGATGTGCCGCCTCCTCCTCCTCCTCCTCCTCCTCCTCTCTCCTATCAGGCACCCACGTTGAGTCAGTGACCTCATCATCCCCTCCCTCCTCATCACTGGAGCAAACCTGGCAGTATGCTGCAGCAGGGGGAGCATGACTGCCAGATTGCTGTCCTTCTTGGGCACCCCCTCTGTCCGTGCTCATGTTACTGCCTTCATCGAGCTCAGTATCATCATCAGAGCCTTCCAAACGCTGGGCATCCTCCTGGAGCATGTACCCAACACTGTGGTCAAACAGTTCGAGGGAATCCTCATGAGGACATGGTGGAGCTAGGGAAGGAGTCACTGATGACATTGAGCTGAGGGAAGAGGCCGCTGCTTTGCCAGACAAAGCACCCTGGGCATGGGTGAGAGAGGATGAGGAGGATGAGGACGGCTTGGTCATCCACTCGACCAAGTTTTCCGCATGTTGCGGCTCAACACGGCCAGCTGCCGAAAAAAAGGCCAAGCGTGTCCCATGGCCACGTGCTGATGAGGATGCACCGTCTCCACGACCAGCACTAGACACAGAGCCTGCTTGCCCTCTCTTATTGGCTTGTGACTGTCTGCCTCTCCTTCTTGGCCTTCCAGACATACTAATGGCCTGTAGCTGCACTAAGCTGGGATAGAACACCTGTAATTTTCTTCAGGTAGCTTTATATACTGTAACCAGACAAGCCTGCCTGTCAGTAGGAAGATAACAGGAACGGATCTAGCTGAACACTGTGAGCAGGACGCACTGCACTAAATGTAAATAGCAGGAACGGATCTAGCTGAACACTGTGAGCAGGACGCACTGACTGCACTAAATGTAAATAGCAGGAACGGATCTAGCTGAACACTGTGAGCAGGACGCACTGCACTAAATGTAAATAGCAGGAACAGATCTAGCTGAACACTGTGAGCAGGACGCACTGCACTAAATGTAAATAGCAGGAACGGATCTAGCTGAACACTGTGAGCAGGACGCACTGACTGCACTAAATGTAAATAGCAGGAACAGATCTAGCTGAACACTGTGAGCAGGACGCACTGCACTAAATGTAAATAGCAGGAACGGATCTAGCTGAACACTGTGAGCAGGACGCACTGACTGCACTAAATGTAAATAGCAGGAACGGATCTAGCTGAACACTGTGAGCAGGACGCACTGCACTAAATGTAAATAGCAGGAACGGATCTAGCTGAACACTGTGAGCAGGACGCATGCACTAAATGTAAATAGCAGGAACAGATCTAGCTGAACACTGTGAGCAGGACGCACTGACTGCACTAAATGTAAATAGCAGGAACGGATCTAGCTGAACACTGTGAGCAGGACGCACTGCACTAAATGTAAATAGCAGGAACGGATCTAGCTGAACACTGTGAGCAGGACGCACTGCACTAAATGTAAATAGCAGGAACGGATCTAGCTGAACATTGTGAGCAGGACGCACTGCACTAAATGTAAATAGCAGGAACGGATCTAGCTGAACACTGTGAGCAGGACGCACTGCACTAAATGTAAATAGCAGGAACGGATCTAGCTGAACACTGTGAGCAGGACGCACTGCACTAAATGTAAATAGCAGGAACGGATCTAGCTGAACACTGTGAGCAGGACGCACTGACTGCACTAAATGTAAATAGCAGGAACGGATCTAGCTGAACACTGTGAGCAGGACACACTGACTGCACTAAATGTAAATAGCAGGAACAGATCTAGCCTAATCTAGCTCTCAAATCAAATGACACTGTCTGTCTCTCTCTCTATCAGCACACCGGAACACACTACACAGGGCCGCCGTGCAGGCGGCCTTATATAGTGTGGGGCGTGTACTAAATCCCCTGAGCCATAATTGGCCAAAGCCACCCTGGCTTTGGCCAATTACAGCTCTCTCTACTGACGGCGCTGTGATTGGCCAAGCATGCGGGTCATAGTGCATGCTTGGCCAATCATCAGCCAGCAATGCACTGCGATGCCGCAGTGAATTATGGGCCGTGACGCGCCACACGAATTTGGCGCGAACGGCCCATAACGTTCGCAATTCGACGGACGGTCGAACAGCCGATGTTCGAGTCGAACATGGGTTCGACTCGAACACGAAGCTCATCCCTAATAGGCAGCACTGATGGGCACTGAAAGGTGGCACTGATGGGCACTGATGGCTGGCACTGATAGATTTCAGTGATAGGTATCACTGGTGGCACTGGCAGGCATTTTTCTTTGGCACCTTTTGGCAGCTGCTTGGGCACTGATTGGCATTTCCCTGGTGGTCTAGGGTGGCATACCTGGTGGTCCAGGGTGGTGCCAATCCCTGGTAGTCCTGGCGGCATCCTGGTGGTCCTGGGTGGGCATCCGAGGGGGGGGGGGGGGCTGTGCTGATAAACAATCAGCACAGACCCCCCTATCAGGAGAGCAGCCGATCGGCTCTCTACTCGCATCAGACACGATCAATGGCTCTTCCTGTTTACATCATGGTCAGCCCTGATTGGACGCGGCTGATCATGTGGTAAAGAGTCTCCGTCAGAGACTCTTTACCTAGAATGGAGTTTAGGTGTGTCAGACTGACATGCCGCAACAACGATCGCCGCGATGCGCGCCCCCACGCTTGATATCCTGACAACGTCATATGACGTCCGGTCAGGATATCGCAACCACTTTGCCGATGTCATTTTGCTATATTGGGGGCGGCAAGTGGTTAATCAATAATACATCACTAAATGTATACAAGTTGTGTAATGAACTGAATCTGACTTGGCATCAGCCCCCCCCTGTGCAGCAGAATTCAGACTGGGAGAGGGAGAAGTAGCACAATGAGCCAATCAGTTCATGTGCTGACAGGGACCATGCTGATAGGAGGAGAGAGAGCAAAGAGATGAGATCCTCGCTGTGCTGCTTCTCCTTTCCCTGTGCAGGTTGGGGGTGCGTCCGGGATGACCTGAAAGTTGGTTGAACGATGCCGGCCATCAGACTGAGGACATCTAGTGGCAGAAAAAATATACTGCACTGTAAATCTCTGGATTGGAGTTGACTACTGCAGCAAGACAAAAGGTTTTGTTATTGGATCTTTTAATGGACTATTCATTTGTATCCAGTTTTTTTTGTCTGGTGACCCGGCCCCGAGCGTTAGGAATCACTTAGCGGTATTGTCCAACATCCTGCTGCAGCGCCGGTGCCCTTTGGGTCATGTATCAACATAGAGGACGTGGCGGCACGGCGCGCAGCTCCTGCGATACATAATTAGGGCAGTTAGACAAGATCAGTGCGCTGGCGCAACGCGCCTTGGAGCGGGGGGGGGGGGGGAGGGGAGCGAAAGGTCAGCTGTATACGGCTCCGGAACACAATTAAGCTTGTTACATCAGTGAAAGGTTCTGATCGTCAGGGGCTGAGCCGGTTAACGCGGCATCGGCGAGATACCAGCCATCGCCTCTCCCGGGAAACGCTGACCTCTCCGGCTAAAATATTATTCATGTATCCCCTTTAAATATTCAAGTTTTTCTACGCTCCGCCGCAGCAAAGTGAGCGCCGCTATAGTGATTTCATATTAATTACTGCCAAATTCTTTGTGGGAGAAGCAACAGGGACCCGTGTTGTGATTCCTGTCAGCTGGACATGAATCCCGGGAGTTTATAATGAGAAATATATCCCAGCATGCCCCACTCCGCCATCCCTTGCATGTACCGTATAGGATCTGTCAGCCATTAAATGACGCAGATACAACAAATCAGGCGTATGTGAAGAGGGATCACAAAGCAGAAGAAGACTAAGTAGAAATCACTTTTTTTTTTTTTAATACCTGTTCTCTCATTGCTGAGTAATCAGTAGTGGTAAATCGAGTAATCAGTAGTGGTAAATCGAGTAATCAGTAGTGGTAAATCAGCAGATTATTACAGAGGAGAGCGCTCGGAGCGTGGTGCTACATTATTCACGGTGGCAAAGAACAAAACTGATTTATCCAGTCCTACACGTCTTCATATATATTCCTATAGATTCCTGGCATATAATATCCTCTTTGTGGTGTAGGAGTGTCTGTACACTTATGGAGATGCGTTATATTTTAATGGGTGGTTTGGGGTCCTAGAGCCTGCTCACCAGCAACTGTAGGGACCCCCAAAGCAGTTTACTAAAGAATGGGAGCACCATACTAGCTAGTATAGTCCTTTAACAGATTTTATTTTGCAACAGTCAACGCGTTTCGGTTGCTCAGCACTCCCCCTTCATCAGGGCTAAAAACAAGATAATGTAGGTGCCTGGGTTGGAAAAGCCTAAAACTTCTAAATGTAGCTAAGGAATTTACTAATGTTTTGAAAGAATGGGAGCACCACACCAGCTTGTATAGCCCTTTAACAGATTTTAGTTTGCAACAGCCAACGCGTTTCAGGGGCTGAACACTCCCCCTTCATCAGGGCTGAAAACAAGATAATGTAGGCGCCTGGATTGGAAAATGCTAAGACTTCTGAGGTCCTAGAAGCTCTTCACCAGCAACTGTAGGGACCTCCAGAGCAGTTTACTAAAGGATGGGAGCACCATACCAGCTTGTAGGGTCCTTTAAAAGATTTTATTTTGCAACAGCCACCGCGTTTCAGGTGCTCAGCACTCCCCCTTCATCAGGGCTAAAAACAAGATAATGTAGGTGCCTGGGTTGGAAAAGCCTAAGACTTCTGAGGTAGGTCCCCGAGAGGAATTTACTAAAGTTTTGAAAGAATGGGAGCACCACACCAGTTTGTATGCCCTTTAAAAGATTTTATTTTGCAACAGCTGACGCGTTTTGGGTGCTCAGCACTCCCCCTTCATCAGGGCTAAAAACCAGATCATGTAGGCAACTGGATTTAAAAAGCCTAAGACTTCTGAGGTCCTAGAAGCTCTTCACCAGCAACTGTAGGGACCCCAGAGCAGTTTACTAAAGCATGGGAGCACCATACCAGCTTGTATGGTCCTTTAAAAGATTTTATTTTGCAACACCGACGCGTTTCAAGGGCTCAGCACTCCCCCTTCATCGGGGATAGAAACCAGGTAATGTAGGTGCCTGGGTTGGAAAAGTCTAAGACTTCTGAGGTTCTTGAAGCTCTTCACCAGCAACTGTAGGGACACCCAGAGCAGTTTACTAAAGGATGGGAGCACAATACCAGCTTGTATAGTCCTTTAAAAGATTTTACTTTGCAACAGCCAACGCGTTTCGGGGGCTCAACACTCCCCCTTCATCAGGGCTAAAAACAAGATAATGTAGGTGCCTGGGTTGGAAAAGCCTAAGACTTCTAAAGGTAGGTCCCCGAGAGGAATTTACTAAAGTTTTGAAAGAATGGGAGCACCACACTAGCTTGTATAGCCCTTTAAAAGATTTTATTTTGCAACAGCCAATGCGTTTCGGGGGCTCAACACTCCCCCTTCATAAGGGCTAAAAACCAGATAATGTAGGTGCCTGGACTGGAAAAGACTAAGACTTCTGAGGTCCTTGATGCTCTTCACCAGCAACTGTAGGGACCCCCAGAGCAGTTTACTAAAGGATGGGAGCACCACACCAGCTTGTACAGCCCTTTGAAAGATTTTATTTTGCAACAACTGATGCGTTTCAGGGGCTCTGCACTCCTGCTTCACCAGGGCTAAAAAAATCAGATAATGTAGGTGCCTGGATTGGAAAAGCCTAAGACTTCTGAGGTCCCCCAAAGGAATTTAATCAAGTTAAAAGCCACACCAGCTTGTATAGTCCTTCGAAATATTTTGCAACAGCCAACGCATTTCGGGGGCTCAGTACTTCCCCTTCATCAGGGATAAAAACCAGATAATGCAGGTGCCTGGATTGGAAAATCCTTAGGTGTTTCCAATCCAGGTGCCCACTTTATCTGTTTTTTAGGTTTTTTCAATTGAGGCACCTACATTATCTTGTTTTTAGCCCTGATGAAGGGGGAGTACTGAGCCCCAGAAATGCGTTGTCTGTTGCAAAACATATTCTTTTTTTAAAAGACTATACAGGCTTGTGTGACGCTCCCATCATTTCAAAACTTTAGTAAATTCCTCTGAGGGTCCAGCAAGACCCCCACAGTTGCTGGTGAACAGCCTCTAGGACCGCAGAAGCCTTAAGCTTTTCCAATCCAGGCGCCTACATTAACTGGTTTTTAGCCCTGATGAAGGGGGAGTGCTGAGCCCCCGAAACACGTTGGCTGTTGCAAAATAATTTTTTTTAAAGGGCTCCCATCCTTTCAAAACTTTATTATGTCATTTTATACAGGAACAGTATCATAAAAGCATTAAAAAGCCATCCTTGAGCTCCAGCCCAGTGACTTTGCCTAGTCTGAGATGATGTAATCATTTTGCTGCAGGCTGGAGGAAGCATTTCCTCAGTCTCCTCTCCCTCTAGTGATCAGACTGTAACTTTGTAGCAAGTCACGAGGTAAGAGGCTGCAGCATGGGCTGATCTGTGTCAGACATTTGTGAACACAGCCAAGAACTGCACAGACACCCGGATTTACATAATTGTGTCATCTCTGAGCTGCCATCTCACTTCAGGAAGTAGATAATCAGCCTGGATGATGCCTGAACAAAGATGGCTCGGCTCTTCTGAATTAAAAAAGCAGATGAAGGCACTTTGGGGGGGGGGGGGGGGTCCTGTGATCTCTGTGAGAAGTGGTGAATACCTGGAAGAGTTACACTGACACATTCCCCAGATTTTGGCACTTAACATGAACAATTATATTTGATGACAGATCCACTTTAACACTTAACTCCCACCATTTAATTAAACTCCTAAACTGTGAGATGTGATTGTATAAAATTGCTGTTCGTCCTTCACAAATGCATGAATATTCAATCTGTATGAATGGGGCAAAAGTGAATGTTCTCGGGCTATAGTCTCTGCAGATCAAATGTGTGAATGAGGACAATACTGCATTATGGCCACTAGATGGAGCTGAGGTTCATACTTATTACCTATGTTAGTTAGCACTATCTAGTGGCCACGAGAGGTATTTTCCCCATTTGCTGATTCGTTCTTCAGAAACTATGGCCTGAGAACATTACATTTTGCCCTATTTAAAGAGGAAGTAAACCTGACATCTATGGACCTCAACTAGCATGAAAGTCAGACCAAAGTACTACAGGGACTACTTTGAAATTGACACGACTTGTAGTCGCACAGATATGAATGGTTATCATTGGAAATCATGGGGAACAACTTGTCATGCGACTTTGCAGTCCCAAGGACAAGTCGCACAAGCGTGAAAGGGGCCTTATCGGCATTCCTCTCCTCCTGCTGACAGCGCATGAGGAGAGGAGAGCCGATAACTGGCAAATCCACACAGGGGACATCTACACTGATAATCAGTGCAGCCCCAACAGTGTCCACCAACCACCAGTGCTGCCTGTCAGTGCCTATCATTACCACCTATCAGTGGTCATCAGTGCTGCATATCATTGCAGCCTCATCAGTGCCCATCAGTGCTGACTATCAGTGCCGCCTATCAGTGGTCATCAGTGCCCATCAGTACTATCAGTGCCGCCTGTCAGTGGTCATCAGTGCCCATCAGTGCCCTACTATCAGTGCCGCCTATCAATGGTCATCAGTACCCATCAGTACTATCAGTGCCGCCTGTCAGTGGTCATCAGTGCCCATCAGTGCCCTACTATCAGTGCCGCCTATCAGTGGTCATCAGTACCCATCAGTACTATCAGTGCCGCCTGTCAGTGGTCATCAGTGCCCATCAGTGCCCTACTATCAGTGCCGCCTATCAGTGGTCATCAGTACTATCAGTGCCGCCTGTCAGTGGTAATCAGTGCCCATCAGTTCCCATCAGTGCCACCTATTAGTGCCCATCAGTGCCACCTATCGGTGGTCATCAGTGCTGCATATCAGTTTAGCCTCCCCAGTGCCCATCAGTGCCGCCTATCAGTGGTTAGCAGTGCCCATCATTGCAGCCTTATCCGTGCCGCCTATCAGTGCCCATCAATGAAGGAGAAAAATGACTAATTTACAAAATTTTATAACAGAAACTACAATTTTCGGTATTTTTTCCTTTATTTAGCAAATAATAAAAACCCCAGAGGTGATTAAATACCACCAAAAGAAATCTCTATCTGCCTCAAAAAAATGATACAAATGTCATATGGGTACAGTGTTGCATGACCGCGCAATTGTGATTCAAAGTGTGACAGCGCTGAAAGCTGAAAATAGGCCTGGGCAGGAAGGGGGTGACAGTGCCCGGTAGGTAAGTGGTTAAATGGACATATAATCATAAGGGAAGATGGATGTTGAAATGAATGTTTTGGTGACAGGTTATATTTAAGAATTCATTATAATTCGGGTTCTCTTTGCTGGGCAGCAGAATAGAGTGCTGGGGAATTTTTTTCTTTTTTCTGTTTTTCTTTTTATTTTTTGTTTACAAACTTTTTTATTTGATACAAAGAAATAGTACAAAAAGCTTATTGACCTATGCCATAAAATGTACAATCAAAGTAATTTCTACAAAAAGGAATAACAATATATATTAAGCGGTTCTTGAATGGAGTATAAATTTATATATAAATATAGCAATTCCTATTATACATTAAACTCTCTATTCATATAATACTCTTTCTTAATGCCCTGTCTGCATGTCCGAAAGTGAGGCCGCCATTCCAGTTGCAGCCACTAGGGGACAGTGCGGTTATTCCGATGTCAGCCGCCTGGTCCTCTATTACTGTTCATACAAAGTTGACTTTTTCTTTCTTTTTTTTCTGCCAGGTTTACAATCACTTTGCGGTAACCTCGCTCTTACTCACAGCGTTACAATCACCTGCGGAGACGCGGGCGCGGAAAACACAGCCTGCTTACCGCGGCGCTTTGTAAAGGTGAAAGAGTAGACAACCACCCCCACCTCATTGTGATACGAGATAGAGAGTTCTGGACTGGAAGGGGTTAAACGGAGCCTGGCTGTATCTGGAATTAATAATATTTCCCCCCGAGCTCGGCGAAATGTGTTTCTTATAGGTGGAGAACGCAAGAGCGTCGCATAATTCCTTTACACTGATGTGTGCCCTGAAATGTGTTCTGGAAGGGGAATGAATCAAGCGGGTTGCTGAGCATGCACGGTGCGGCACACAGCAGCCTCAGGAGAGAACCGTTTTTTTTTGTTTTTTTTTCTTGGTTACATTAACCCCACATATGCTACAACTCAATAAAAGTAAAGTATAAATACACACAATTCGAATTCTTTTTTAATTTGTGTCTTTAAATCTCAGAATTCAGTGCCTGACAGCATTTTGCAAAGTAACGCAGCTTTACGGAGAAGGCATAGGCGTGCGCACAGGGTGCACCAGGTGTGCCTGGGCACACCCTAATCACCCTGTGCTGTGCAGATTCCCCCTGCTGCTTGGCAGAATAAAGGACTGGGGAATCTCTGTCCTCACTCCCTTCCTCTGTCTTAAAAGTGAGACATCGGGGGTCTGTTTAGACCCCTGATACTTCACCAAAGCCCCCCAATGGTGCTCCTAAAATTTTTAAAAAGAAAATAGAAAAAAAAATAAAAAAATTGTAAAAAAAAAATTGTACAAAATAATAAAAAAAATTGTAAAAAGTAATAATAAAACAATAATTAAAAGAAGCTCCTAACACCATCCTCTGCCCTACTGACACAGTCCATTTCCCTACTGCCCTGTATACAGTTGTGCTCATAAGTTTACATACCCTGGCAGAATTTATGATTTCTTGGTCATTTTTCAGTGAATATGAATGATAACACAAAAACTTTTCTTTCACTCATGGTTAGTGTTTGGCTGAAGCCATTTATTATCAATCAACTGTGTTTACTCTTTTTAAATCATAATCACAACAGAAACTACCCAAATGACCCTGATTAAAAGTTTACATACCCCGGTTCTTATTACCGTGTATTGCCCCCTTTAACATCAATGACAGCTTGAAGTCTTTTGTGATATTTGTGGATGAGGCTCTCTAGACCCCTTTCACACCGAGGGCGTCTTGCAGGCACTATAGCATTAAAAATAGCGCCTGCAATCCGCCCTCAAACAGCTGCAGCATTGTCTCCAGTGTGAAAGCCCGAGGGCTTGCACACCGGAGCGCTGCGCTGGCAGGACGGGAAAAAAAGTCCTGCCAGCAACTTCTTTCGAGCGGTGAAGGAGCGGTGTGTTTACCGCTCCTCCACCGCTGCTCCCCATTGAAATCAATGGGGCAGCGCTGGGATACCGCCGGCAAAACGCCGCTATTGCGGCGCATTGCGGGCGGTTTTAACCCTTTCTTGGCCGCTAGCTTCTCAGATGGTAAAGCTGCCCATTCCTCTTGGTAAAAAGCCTCCAGTTCCTGTAAATTCTTGGGCTGTCTTGCATGAACGGCACGTTTGAGATCTCCCCAGAGTGGCTCAATGATATTGAGGTCAGGAGACTGAGATGGCCACTCCAGAACCTTCACTTTATTCTGCTGTAGCCAATGACAGGCCGACTTGGCCTTGTGTTTTGGATCATTGTCATGTTGGAATGTCCAAGTACGTCCCATGAGCAGCTTCCTGGCTGATGAATGCAAATGTTCCTCCGGTATTTTTTGATAACATTCTGCATTCATCTTGCCATCAATTTTGACCAAATTTCCTGTGCCTTTGTAGCTCACACATCCACACAACATCAGCGATCCACCTCCGTGTTTCACAGTAGGAATGGTGTACCTTTCATCATAGGTCTCGTTGACTCCTCTCCAAATGTAGTGTTTATGGTTGTGGCCAAAAAAGCTACATTTTGGTCTCATCATTCCAAATGACTTTGTGCCAGAAGGTTTGAGGCGTGTCTCTGTGCTGTTTGGCGTATTGTAAGCGGGATACTTTGTGGCATTTGCGTAGTAATGGCTTTCTTCTGGCGACTCGACCATGCAGCCCATCTTTACTCAAGTGCCTCCTTATTGTGCATCTTGAAACAGCCACACCACGTGTTTTCAGAAAGTTCTGTATTTCAGCTGAAGTTATTTGTTGGGTTTTTCTTTGCATCCCAAACAATTTTCCTGGCAGCTGTGGCTGAAATTTTAGTTGGTCTACCTGACCGTGGTTTGGTTTCAACAGAACCCCTCATTTTCCACTTCTTGCGGATGAGGAAGCGGGCGGCTCCACGCCGCAGGAGGACCGGGCGTCTCGGTTTGTGGGCTGGCGTGTGGCTCAGTGTGTGGGCGGGTGAGAGCAGGCTAGGTGTGAGTGGGCGGCTGGCCAATCAGCGTGCAGGGGAGCAGAGAGATGATATCATCTCTCACTGCCCCCGCATCCCTGCAGTAACTTCACCCTCACTGTGCAGGCAGCATGGGCAGCAGAGAGATTACATTATCTCTCTGCTGCCTGACTCTGGGGCAAAGAAGCAAGAGACAAGCAAAAGACCACCTTAGCAGCTACGTGACAATCCGCAAGGTGTGTCAGGTGACGTGGCAAGTGACAATCCTCAATGTGTGGCAAGTGACAATCCGCATCTGGTGGCAGGTGACGTGACAATCTGCAATGTGTGGCAGGTGACGTGGCAAGTGACAATCCGCAATATGTGGCAAGTGACAATCTGCATCTGGTGGCAGGTGACGTGACAATCCGCAATGTGTGGCAGGCGACGGTGGCAAGTGACATGCTCAGGGCTCCCACTGATTCTGCATTATGGTGAGTTGAACCATTTAATTTTATATTACAATGTATTAACAGAAATAATGCACTTCAATCATCCTGACACCATAACAACCTTGGTGCCGGGATGATTGAAGCGCCAACACCAGCCATTTCCTTGATAAATTGCCCACAAAAAAAAACGTATTTTCTGGCACTGCCCCTCCCGAGACTAGACTCTGGATCCGCCCCTGGTCTGTCAGGGGTCCAGAAACTCATTGACCTTTTATACACACACACTAATTACAAGCAAACAGATCACAGATGAGGATGGTTACCTTTAATAGCCATTCAAACCCCTTTGTGTCAACTTGTGTGCATGTTATCAGGCCAAAATCACCAGGGTATGCAAACTTTTGATCAGGGTCATTTGGGTAGTTTCTGTTGTTATGCTGGCCATACACTATACGAAAAATCGGCCGAAAAATCGTTCGTATGGACACTTCGTTCGTTTTTCGGCAAGTTAGTGGGTACAAATCGATAATCGTTTGTGACGTTTTTGTGGAAAAAAAACGAACGGCATGTTTGGAAAATTTCTGCCGAACGTACGATAAATTGCAAGGTTAATGTGTTTCCCGTCCGAACTGCCTGCACTAGGTATATGTAAAAAAACGAACACAAAATTATTTATTCATGTCCACTGAACAGATTATCGGTCATTATATGATGGCACGATCGTTTGCGGTCACGGTCGAACGTTCGTTTTTCGAAAAGGGGTTCGGCCGATTTTCTGTATAGTGTATGGCCAGCATTATTATGATTTAAAAAGAGTAAACACAGCTGATTGATAATAAATGGCTTCAGCCAAACACTAACCGTGAGTGAAAGAAAAGTTTTTGTGTTATCATTCAAATTCTCTGAAAAATGGCCAAGAAATCATAAATTTTGCCAGGGTATGTAAACTTATGAGCACAGCTGTATAGATAGGCACACACACACACACATGTTTGAGCTTTGGGGTGCACACCTATGATAGAAGGATACATTTCAGGTCATTGTAGTAAGGATATTTATAAATGCATGGAACAGTTTTATTCACATCTGGATTGGATGCTGTCTCTTAGCCCCGGTTCACACTGCTGCGACTTTGCATGCGACTTGGGATACATAAAGTCCCATGACAACGGAAAACCCATTTATTTCAATTGCTGCCAATCCAATGAATGCGACTCCACTTTTACAAAGGTTCCTGCGCTACTTTGATGCAACTTTCATGTGACTTGAGTGCCCTAGACTCTCCAAGTCACATGAAAGTCGCAAGCAAGTCGTGCTGCATAGTCACGATAGAAATTGCATGGAAATGGGGGAACTGAGCCTTAAGCTACTTTCACATCTAAGTGTAGAGGCGTGCCGTGCTTTGCGTCATGCGTTTAGGGCCGGGTTCACACTAGCTGCGGCCACGGGGCACAGCAGGGGGTTCGGTGCGTCCCTGTTCTCCGTTTCAGGTGCGAATCAGGTCCGATTTTCTTGCCTGAATTTGGACCTGAAATGGAGCCAAAGAAGCACGGGACCCGTGGAGTGTGGCCGCCCCTCCATTGAGAGCCAATTACAGTCTCCTGTCATGCGAATTGGATGCAGTGAAAGCCGCATTCAACTCGCATCTGTGTGAACCCAGCTGGACATGTGCTTTGTTTCGTTTCAATTCGTTATTTGCATTAATTCGTTAAGTTAAATTTGTTTCATTCGTTTAATTCGTTTTTGGAATTAGTTTTGTTTATTCGCTTTCAGATCGATCCGAATTTTTAGAATTCGGATCGATTCGAAACATTTTCGGATCAATTTCGAATAGTTTTCGAATTTGAATAATTTTCCAATTTCCAAAGAGAATAAAATAGAATAGAAAATAAAGGAATAGAATAGAAAAAACAAAACAATTTTTTTCTATTCTATTCCTTTATTTTCTATTCTATTTCATTCTCTTTGGAAATTGGAAAACTGTTCGCATTCAAAATCTATTGGAATTCGAATTTCGTCCAAATTTAGTTTTTTTCGTTACTTCGGATTCGTTTAAATTCGGTACTACTCGAATTCGGAAATTTGGATACATTCGAATTTCCGAAAAATGAAAAAAATTGTCTGAATTTTAGTTCGGAACGAAACAAACCGCACAAAGGTGCACTTTTTTTAGGAGACAACCCATGCCCTGACTGTCACATGAAAAAAAGCAAAAAAAGAAGCTCAAGTACTAAAAATTGGCACGAATTTAGCACATTTTTTTCACATTTTGCCATGCAACAATTGTGCCAAAATCGCTCTGTGTTAGGGATGGCATTAAGAAATAATGGCATCGCAAGCACGTTGCGCTTTGTGTTGTGTTTCTGAAAACACTGGCAGAAATGCGCAATCCTGCTTGTGTTTTTAGAAAGCCCGGGTGTGAATGGCGCCTAAGGCTCGGTTCACGCAGCTGCGACATGGGATGCGACTGGTGAGACCCCAAGTTGCATGACATGTCACATGCCGTGTTTCCCTATGAGAGCCTACTTGCTACAAGGTTCCTGCTAGTGTTGCCACTTTTTCTTCAAGCCAAACCCACACTTTAGCGGCACACAGCAATTTTTATTTTGCTTTTTGTTTAGTATACAGTATAGGAGGGGTAGGCAACCTGGGGCCCTCCAGCTGTTGCAGAACTACAAGTCCCATCATGCCTCTGGGAGTGATTGCCACTGCCATCCTTGCAAAGCCTCATGGGAAATGTAGTTCCACAACAGCTGGAGGGCTCCAGGTTGCCAACCCCTGCACTATAAGATAGCAGACCTGGGGTACCTCCAAAGAGAGTAGTAATACGGCGTACATAGTGCCCCCTCACCCTCCTGTCAGGCCCTGTTCTGAGTCACATTCCTGTCTGAATAATGTGTCCGGGTTTTAGGCAGACTGAAACCCGGACACAAGATTCAAAACCCGTATTGTCCGGGTGAATCCCTGACAGGTGGCAACCCTAGTCCCTGCACACTACTTTGGTCTGACTTGGTGTGCGATTTTCGACCCTTGTACAGGCTCCTAAATAGCATCCAAATCGAAACAAGTCAGAAAGGAAGTCGCAGGCAAAGTCGTAGGACTTTGCCGTCGCAGCATTGTGAACCGAGCCTTAGGCCCCATTCACAACTGCGTGTTCCGTAAATGCTCCATTCTATGCATTAAGGTAAAAGACCTTCTGTGTGCAGCAGCCCCCCTCAGCCCTCCTAATACTTACCTGAGCCCCCTCTCTATCTAGCGAAGTCCACGAGTGCCTCGGCCGTCCCGGACTCTCCCTCCTGATTGGCTGAGACACAGCAGCGACGTCATTGGCTCCCACTGCTGTCAATCAAAGTCAGTTAGCCAATCAGGAAAGAGGGGGGGCCGGATCGGGGCCCCGTGTCTGAATGGACACAGGGAGCTACGGCTCGGATCAGATGCCCCCACAGCAAGCAGCCATACTCAACAGGTGGGAGGGGCCAGGAGCTCCAGTCAGGGACCCGAGAAGAGGAGGATCTGGGCTGCTCTGTGCAAAACCATTACACAGAGGAGGTAAGTACTTTACAATCACTTTAAGGAGAAAAAAAAATACAAAACGCATAAAAACTGCATGGAAAGCATTGAAAACGGGTTAAAAACGCAAAATACGCTGCAAAACACACCGGAAATCCACATCAACCTCAACCGCATACATGTGAACCTAGCCTAAAGTTGTGCAATCTGCTGATCAGTTGCTTGATCAAGCAACTAGTCAGCAGCAGTGGCGACTCATGTTTTTTTGTTTGAGGGGGGGCAAACAACTACCCCCCCACGGCACCTCAAAGCCCCCCCCCGCTTGCTGTCTGCCGGTTGGTCCACTTTCCCCATCTAGGTGGCAGGCATCGGGCAGCGGCGGACATCAAGGAACGGCGGGGATCGGGGCATCGGGCAAGGGCTCCTGTGTCTTCTCCTCCTCGCTTCTGCTGTGCGCCTCCTCCCCTCCCCCTAGGCATCCAATAGGATCGCCTGTCCTTTCAGTCAATCGGGTGACGGGTATCAGACCCGCTTCCCGATTGGATCAGTCTTACAACAGCAAATATTGATTCTCTGTTGTAACACCTGGGTGGACACATAGTGCAATGCTCTGCGCCACGAGCCCAACCTATTTTGAAGCCTATTTTGAAGCCTCTGGCTCTAATCAGGTGCTTCAAAAAAACACCCCCATCGCTGTAATTCAGGCACCTGGCATCCTGAAAGGGGTCGGACACATGAATAGGGGGTGGCAGCGGTGATGGATAAAGCACAGGGCCGGACTGGCCTACCCCGGTAGGCTGTCTGCACCTAGTACCCCAGGGGCCGCTTTTGGCTCTGAGCTTGGCTGGCTGACTGTGTCAGCAAAATACAGAGCAGCGGCGGCCGCCGCCGCCGCACTACACAATGGCTGTATGTGCCACCTCCTCCGATCCGGCGCACCGGCCACAGAACTAAAGCGTGATATGCTTCTGTGTGCCTGAGGGGAGGAGCAGGAGAACGCCGTGCTGCTCGATTTTCCCACTGTGACTGGTCCCGTGCGGCGCCAGCACCGCCCACTAATCTGCACTAGGAGAAGTGAACGGCCCGTGCAGCTGCAGCACAGGAATTAAGGTACAAAGGAAAAAATCTCTCTCTCTCTCTCCTATCTTCTCTCTTCTCTCTCTCCCCCCTCTCTCTCTCTCCCTCTCTCTCTCCCCCCCTCTCTCTCTCCCCCCCTCTCTCTCTCCCCCCCCTCCCCCCTCTCTCTCTCCCCTCTACCCCCTCTCTCTCTCTCTCTCTCCCCCCCCCCTCTCTCTCTCCCCCCTCTCTCTCCCCCCTCCCCCCTCTCTCTCTCCCCTCTCCCCCCTCTCTCTCTCTCTCCCCCCCCTCTCCCTCTCCCCCCCATCTCTCTCTCGCTCTCTCCCCCCTCTCTCTCTCTTCCTTTCTCTTCCTCTCTCTCTCCTTTTTTGTGACAGTCACATTTGTCTGCAGTTTGGTCTTCAGGGAGGTGTACAAGTTCATGTTTTGTTAAAGTGCCAGATTATCGTGGAAAAGCTGTATACCATCAAACGCAGCCACTGTACCCATAAATTGCAACCACTGTGCCCATTAAACGCAGCCACTGTGTCCATAAATTGCCGCCACTGTGCCCATCAAACGCTGCCATTGTACCCATCAAACACAGCCACTGTGCCATCAAACGCAGCCACTGTACCCATAAATTGCCAACACTGTGCCAAACGCAGCCACTGTACCCATAAATTGCCGCCACTGTGCCCATTAAACGCAGCCACTGTGCCAATAAATTACCGTCACTGTGCCATCAAACGCAGCCACTGTGCCATCAAGTGCAGCCACTGTGCCCATAAATTGCCGCCACTGTGCCCATTAAACACAGCCACTGTGCCATTAAGCGCAGCCACTGTACCCATAAATTGCCGCCACTGTGCCCATTAAACGCAGCCACTGTGCCAATAAATTACCGCCACTGTGCCATCAAACGCAGCCACTGTGCCATCAAGTGCAGCCACTGTGCCCATAAATTGCCGCCACTGTGCCCATTAAACACAGCCACTGTGCCATTAAGGGCAGCCACTGTACCCATTAAACGCAGCCACTGTACCCATTAAACGCAGCCACTGTGCCATCAAACGCAGCCACTGTGCCATCAAACGCAGCCACTGTACCCATAAATTGCCGCCACTGTGCCCATTAAATGCAGCCACTGTGCCCATAAATTACCGCCATTGTGCCATCAAACACAGCCACTATACCCATAAATTGCCACCACTGTGCCAAACGCAGCCACTGTACCCATAAATTGCTGCCACTGTGCCCATTAAACGCAGCCACTGTGCCAACAAATTACCGCCACTGTGCCATCAAGTGCAGCCACTGTGCCATCAAGTGCAGCCACTGTGCCCATAAATTGCCGCCACTGTACCCATTAAACGCAGCCACTGTGCCATCAAACGCAGCCACTGTACCCATAAATTGCCGCCACTGTGCCCATTAAACGCAGCCACTGTGCCCATAAATTACCGCCACTGTACCATCAAACGCAGCCACTGTACCCATCAATTGCCGCCACTGTGCCCATCAAACGCAGCCACTGTACCCATAAATTGCCGCCACTGTACCATCAAACGCAGCCACTGTACCCATCAATTGCAGCCACTGTGCCCATTAAACGCAGCCACTGTGCCATCAAGCGCAGCCACTGTACCCATAAATTGCCACCACTGTGCCCATTAAACACAGCCACTGTGCCCATAAATTGCCACCACTGTGCCCATCAAACACAGCCACTGCGCCATCAAACGCAGCCACTGTACCCATCAATTGCAGCCAAATGTGCTTTAAAATGCATGGTTTTCCATTTTATGAACAAGAAAATAATGACGTTATGCTGTTGGGCTGGTATAATAATGCTATGGGGCTGGTATGACATTTTTTCCCAGGGCTGGTGTTCATTCCCAGTCCGGCCCTGATAAAGCATGAATAGGGGGTGGCGGCCGTGGATAGAGGGGGCGGCGCTCGGGCGCCCATAATGGACAGGCCGCCACTGGTCAGCAGATTGCACAGTTAAAGTCTGCACCATATAGAGAATATGCACATCTAAAGGGATGCCAGGGGTGTTTTTTCATACAATAAACAAGTAACAAAATGATTGATGGCAGAGTTGCGAGGGACAGGCAACAGCAGTATGGATCAGGAGGAGAGGGGACTGATGATGATTGAAGCTGTTTAGACAGAAAACGGTGAGCTCAAGATAACTTTTTGACCGCACTTTACAATAAAAATACTCCTAAAGAGCTGCATCAAGAGGATTTATGTCTAAGAGAGAAGATACTAGGAGGAGATTGTAGAAACTAGATCATCTCCGAATCTTAGTCGCAGGAAATACTCCTGTCGAGCGATTTGCGCTATATGACGCTAAATACTGAACTGTCAAACGATTGGCGCTGATGGCACGCTGAACCGTGAGGGTGAGCCTCACCTGCTTATAAAGATGTGCAGAATCTGAGCTTTTCATCCTGAACCTTAGCTGGGCCTAGTCCCGGGATCAGTCCGCCGTGACCGAACGCTGGCGCGCTCCAGAGATCGGCGGTCACGCCTGTGTCCTGCTCCTTGTACCATTTTTATAACTCTCTCAACAATAATTCTGTTTGTTTCCATGGTGATCGGCGTTCAGCCGAAAGATTTTCTACGTATTCATCTTCGCTTAGAAGTCCTGGACAGCTTCTCTTCCGCAGCGCACGAGATGTACGGGGAGAGGGTTTAATTGGCGGACTTACGTCTGCCTGAGAATGATATCCCGCTGTTCTCTACCCTGTATACATAGCCAGGAGGTGACACCACTATATGGAGCCTGAAGCTTCCTACAATTCAGGAATCCTGCTTCTTAGAAAATGCATGATGGATCACCACACCCGAGAGGTCCATCCTGTGCCATTCTCCAATTTCTGTGAATTGCACCTCCTTTTCCAGTCCTCAGTGCCTGAAACATGTTAGCTTTACAGTGCTGTTCGAAGGAGTAGACCAGGGGTCTCCAAACTTTTCAAAGGGCCAGTTTATTGTCCTTAAGACTTTAAGAGGGCAGGATTGTGACCAGCGGGGGAGCAGCAAATGTCCCAGGCCCAGCATCAGAGAGAATAAAGATGCCCTCAAGGTTGGTGGTCAGTAGGAGGCGGAGTAGTGCCCCGATTAGTAGGAGGAATAGTATCCCATCATTGGCATCAGTGGAAGAAATAGTGACCCATTGTTGGTGTCAGTGGGAGGAATAGTGCCTCATATCATTTGTAGGAATAGAGCCCAAGGGCCGGATAAAGGCTAGTAAAGGGCCACATCCGGCCCTCGGGCCGCGGTTTGGAGGCCCCTGGAGTAGACTATTACTGTCACATCTCTGGCATGCCCTGGTGTGCAGAAAATTGTGACAAAAGTAATATGAAGGTTTCCAGACCGGTATACCGAAAATAGATTTAACCACTTGACCTTTGGAAGATGCGTTACAGCTCCTGAAGAAGCAATTGGCGAAACATGTTGAGCCAACAGGCAATTACATAGCTTTATCAGCTTTATACGCATTATCTTTGTTATTATGTTGTGATATTTTTTATATACGGTATGTTTGTCTATATATGGGGGTCAACATCTGTTTACTCCCTTTTATAGTTTTCTACTACTAAAATATTGTTATTTTTTAGCAAATTTATTGTCATATTTGTGGCATCATAAAAATTCCCCCCGTCCAGTTCTTTCTATATGTATTTCAAATAGGGATGAGGGTGCCTTTGATCTCTTGAATTCGTTTGACTATTTCGATACTCTGGAAGATGCGCGGTCGTGTACCCAAATAAAAATGATGTCGTCCCCCCCCCCCCCCCCCCCACAATTAAAGCTTTCTTTTGGTGGTATTTGATCACCTCAGGGGTTTTTATTTTTGGAGCTATAAAAATGTTGCAAAAAAACAAAACATTTTTTTTTACTTTCTGCTATAAATCTATCCAATAATTAAAAAAAAAAAAAAAATCTAATTTATTCATCAATTTAGGTCAATATGTATCCTGCTACATATTTTTGGTAAAAAAAAAATCCTAATAAGTGTATGTTGATTGGTTTGCGCAAAAGTTATAGTGTCTACAAACTATGGGATATTTTAAATTATTTTTATTTATTTATTTATTTATTTTTTTTTTTAGTAATGGCGGCGATCAGCGACTTATAGCAGGACAGCGATATAGTTCTGTAGGACGCTACTTTAATTTTTTTTTTTTTTTACTTACCATTCTGGGTTCCCCCCTGATTCGGGTGGCCTCAAGGGTAAACATTTTATTAATATTTAGTGATTTAATTTAAGGTTTAGCAGTTACTGAAGGATAAGAGGGAATGTGATAAACTATACTTATGATTGACATACTTGAGTCTTGTAAATGTCATTGTTATTATTCTGTAATGGTGCCACACTTACCTCCTTTTTCTTGTGTTTTTTTCTTTTTCTTTTCAATAAAAATTAATTAATTTAAAAAGAAAAGTTTTACTTTCTGCTATGCAATCTATCCAATAATTAAAAAAAAAAATCACATTTTTTCATCAATTTAGGTCAATATGTATCCTGATTGGTTTGCGCAAAAGTTATAGCGTCTACAAACTATGGGATATTTTTAATTATTTAAAAAAATTTTTATTAGTAATGGCGGCAATCAGCGACTTATAGCGGGACTGCGATATTGCGGTGGGCAATTTGACATTAACTGACACTTTTTGGGGACCAGTGACACTAATACGGTGATCAGTGCTAAAAATATGCACTGTCACTGTAATCAAAGGGTTAAATGTGTGCCTAGCCAGTGTTTTACTACAGTGTGGGAGGCGCTTTTACTAAGGGAAGACATGGATCTATGTCCCTGCTTTGCAGAGAGACAGGATCAATACCTTCCTTCTTGTCAGAACAGCGATCTACTTTGTTTACATAGGCAGATTGCAGTTCTGTCTCTGTGGCTGATGATTGGTGGGTGTCGGCAGACACTGAGTCCATGGTACTGCTGTGTATAATCACAGTGAGAGCGAGCTGCCAGCAGCGCGCATTCGCACCCCCTACCCGGAAGTGCAGGATCATGTATATAAAAAGATTAAAAGACTATGGTACAGCGCTGCGCTAAAAGCAAACTAAGGAAGCAGCCAACACACCCGTAGACTCAGGGACAAAAATAACAACAAAAAATTCAAAGTGTGGCGCTATTTGATCATGTATATACACCTGATCCTGCGCACAGCGGCAACCGTGTAGCAGTAAAATTGCTATAGGGTGATTGGCAAGTGCTTACAGTGATACTAAAACCTGTTTTGTTTGTTACTTACCTACTCTGTGCAACAATATTGCACAGAGCAGCCCCTTACCTCCTCTCCCCGCAGTCCCCCACTGGTGCAGTCCACTCCTCCCTCCTCCGGTTGCCTCCTCAGCAAGCTAAGGAGACACCCATGCTTGCGCGCTCCTGAGCCAGGCTGTGTGCGTCTATAGACACGCACAGGGCCGGTAAGCCACACCCACACAGGAGTATGACTGAGAGCAACATAGGACTATGGCTCCACTGCCTTCATTTTTTCCTGTGAGAACAGGAAGTGAGGGTAGTGTTGAGGCAGCCAGGACAGCACTGGAGCAGTTACAGAAGTCAGGAAGATAAGGAGGCACCCAATGCACTTCTGAGCCAGGATGTGTGCATCTATAGTCACACACAGCGCAGGTAAGCCACACCCTCACCCTCACAGGGGTATGACTGACAGTGGCAGGGTTCTATGGCTCCACTGACTTCATTGTCTCCTGGCTGGTGCAGTTACAGGAGTCAGGTAAGTGTTTAGTGATGGTGGGGGGGGGGGGGGGGCAAGTAGTGGAGAGCTTTTTACTTTCATGCAGAGAATGCACTAATGTGCAAAAAAATGTGACTTTAGAAAAATCTTTGATTTCAAAATAAACTATTAACACAGGATAAAGAATTCCTGGAGCACTGTGGGTTAGCTTATAAGAATGCAAGGACAGCTGCTTGCCTAGAGGTTTGCTATGTCAGACAGAAAACTCAGATGAAGCTGTTCTAAGGGAAGGGGGGAAAAGTACTGCTGTGGAGCTCAGCTCTGGTCCAAACCCATAAGGCAGCTGTGCCGAGCCAATGAGCTGCAGGTATAGGATTCCTTGCCCAGCGGCTGCATCTACATGAAGGGGAAGGAATGCTTGTATCATTACTGACACAATATGGCCAATGACATTTACTTAATACAGCCATGTGCCCATATTAGGTCAATAATGTCACAAGCATCCCCGCCCCTTTGTATACTGTATGTGCAGTTGTGGGGTGTAGAAACTATCACCCGCTTCCCATTGGCCTGGCACTGACAGCTGCCTTCTGGGGTTCGTCAAACATGGGTTCAGAGTGAACCCAGACTTTAACCCAAGCTCATTCCTTCTCTGGAGGGAGAGGAAGGGGAGGAGCCACTGCTCTGGAGAAGAGGGAGGTGTCACCGCACTGGAGAAGAGGGAGGTGTCAGTGCTCTAAAGGGGGAGGGAGGTGGAGGAGTCACTGTTCTGGAGGAAGGGGGATGTTACTGCTCTGGAGGAAGGGGAGGTGTCACTACTCTGGAGGAATGGGAGGTGTCACTGCTCTTGAGGGGGAGGAAGGGGAGGTGTCACTGCTCTTGAGGGGGAGGAAGGGGAGGTTTCACTGCTCTGGAGGGGAAGGAGGAGGAAGGATTCACTGCTCTGGAAGAAGGGGAGGTGTCACTGTTCTGGAGAGGAAGGAAGAGGGATGTGTAACTGCTCTGGAGGGGAAGGAAGAGGGAGGAGTCACTGCTCTGGAAGAAGGGGAGGTGTCACTGTTCTGGAGAGGAAGGAAGAGGGATGTGTAACTGCTCTGGAGGGGAAGGAAGAGGGAGGAGTCACTGCTCTGGAAGAAGGGGAGGTGTCATTGTTTTGGAGAGGAAGGAAGAGGGATGTGTAACTGCTCTGGAGGGAAAGGAAGAGGGAGGAGTCACTGCTCTGAAGAGGAAGGCAGAGGGAGGAGTCACTGATCTGGAAGAGGGAGGTGTCACTGTTCTGGAGAGGAAGGAAGAGGGATGTGTAACTGCTCTGAAGAGGAAGGCAGAGGGAGGAGTCACTGATCTGGAAGAGGGAGGTGTCACTGTTCTGGAGAGGAAGGAAGAGGGAGGAATCACTGCTCTGGAGGAAGGGGAGGTGTCACTGGTCTGGATAGGAAGGAAGAAAAATGAGCCACTGCTCTGGAAGAATGGGAGGTGTCACTGCTCTGGAGGGGAGGGGAGAGGGAGGAGTCACTGCTCTGGAGGAAGGGGATGTGTAACTGCTCTGGAGGGGAAGGAAGAGGAAGGAGTCACTGCTCTGGATAAAGAGGAGGTGTTACTGCTCTGGAGGGGAAGGAAGAGGGAGGAGTCACTGCTCTGGAAGAACGGGTGGTGTCACTGTTCTGGAGAGGAAGGAAGAGGGAGGAGTCACTGCTCTGGAGGAAGCGGATGTGTAACTGCTCTGGAGGGGAAGGAAGAGGAAGGAGTCACTGCTCCGGAGAGGAAGGCAGAGGGAGGAGTCACTGATCTGGAAGAAGGGGAGATGTCACTGTTCTGGAGAGGAAGGAAGAGGGAGGAATCACTGCTCTGGAGGAAGGGGAGGTGTAACTGCTCTGGAGGGGACAGAAAAGGGAGGGGCCACTGCTCTGGAGGAGAAGGAAGAGGAAGGAGCCACTACTCTGAGGAAAGGGAGTGGGCACTGCTCTAGAGGAATGGGAGGTGTAACTGCTCTGGAGGGGACAGAAAAGGGAGGAGCCACTGCTCTGGAGGGGAAGGAAGAGGAAGGAGCCACTACTCTGAGGAAAGGGAGTGGGCACTGCTCTGGAGCAATGGGAGGTGTCACTGCTTCGGAGGGGAAGAGATGTCACTGCTCTGAAAGGGAGGGAGGAGTCTCTGCTCTTATTTTTTCACTTGCTGGTATAAATCTCGGCTTTAGCTACTGAACACTGTAAACACTGGGTGTAACTCAAAAGGAGGATATGCAATAATTCAAATGCAATGATCCATATTTACCTGAGTAACACAAACAAGGAAAATAATTTTTACAAATGTTCTGATTTAGGCCCCATTCACACGTGGCGATTTAGAATCGCAGACGGAATTGCCACGATTCTGCCTTCAATTCCAATTCGCATGGCAATTGCTGCAAAACACACAACACTCGTATGGGTACCATTCATTTTAAATGGCACCTCAAACAGTGCAATTTTTCCGCGATTGTCACAAGACAGAATCACGTTGCAAAAACGCAGCTTTAAAAATTGTGTGAAGCTTGTTGCACAAAAAGATGCAGGAGCTTCCATCGGACAACAGACGTGCAAGGGGCAGCCTATTGAAGTGAATGGACTGCCCTATGCGTGACATGCAGAATCGCGTGAAAATCTCCCACACAAAATCCCGAGCAGGAAAGCAAGTTCCCGCTACGCGAAGTGTGAATGGGCCCATAGTAATGATCATAATAAGCAAAGAAAAGGTGCACGGAATCACTGTATAAATCGCTTCATGAATATTAATGAATACATAGTTGGTTTTTCAGAATTTGTACAAAATACATTTCCAGCATATAAGGACGAAGCCAACGTTCTGGATTCTTGATGTACCTGAAATAACATTTACGGTTCCTGGTGTAAGATCAGCGGAATTATTCTGCAGCAGTGGAGATAAAGTGACAGATGATTCCCGGAGAGTCGCTGCTTTTCCTGAAATCAGAGATCCTAACAGAGAGGGAAGAGCATGTAATTGGCAGGGAAAGAAGAGCCAAACTCCAGGTAATAACATTTCTCCTCTCAGAAAATCTCAGAGAAGGCGGAGGAGAAAAATGCAGCAATCCAGCGGGTGATGTCCTCAAGGAGGAAGAATACAAGGAGGCACATTGTGACAGATGGAGGCTTTCTGTGTTGAGACTGTATATATACAGTATCTCACAAAAGTGAGTACACCTCTCGCATTTTTGTAAATATTTTATTCTATCTTTTCATGTGACAACACTGAAGAAATGACACTTTGCTACAATGTAAAGTAGTGAGTGTACAGCTTGTATTACAGTGTAAATTTGCTGTCCCCTCAAAATAACTCAACACACAGCCATTAATGTCTAAACCGCTGGAAATAAAAGTGAGTACACCCCTAAGTGAAAATCTCCAAATTGGGCCCAAAGTGTCAATATTTTTTATGGCCACCAGTATTTTCCAGCACTGCCTTAACCCTCTTGGGCATGGAGTTCACCAGAGCTTCACAGGTTGACACTGGAGTCCTCTTCCACTCCTCCATGATGACATCACAGAGCTGGTGGATGTTAGAGGCCTTGCGCTCCTCCACCTTCCGTTTGAGGATGTCCCACAGATGCTCAATAGGGTTTAGGTCTGGAGACATGCTTGGCTAGTCCATCACCTTTACCCTCAGCTTCTTTAGCAAGGCAGTGGTCATCTTGGAGGTGTGTTTTGGGGTCGTTATCATGTTGGAATACTGCCCTGCGGCCCAGTCTCTGAAGGGAGGGGATCATGCTCTGCTTCAGTATGTCACAGTACATGTTGGCATTCATGGTTCCCTCAATGATCTGTAGCTCCCCAGTGCTGGCAGCACTCATGCAGCCCCAGACCATGACACTCCCACCACCATGCTTGACTGTAGGCAAGACACACTTGTCTTTGTATTCCTCACCTGGTTGCCGCCACACACGCTTGACACCATGTAAACCAAATAAGTTTATCTTGGTCTCATCAGACCAAAGGACATGGTTCCAGTAATCCATGTCCTTAGTCTGCTTGTCTTCAGCAAACTGTTTGCGGGCTTTCTTGTGCATCATCTTTAGAAGAGTCTTCCTTCTGGGATGACAGCCATGCAGACCAATTTGATGCAGTGTGCGGCGTATGGTCTAAGCACTGGTAGGCTGACCCCCCCCCCCCACCCCTTCAACCTCTGCAGCAATGCTGGCAGCACTCATACGTCTATTTCCCAAAGACAACCTCTGGATATGACGCTGAGCATGTGCACTCAACTTCTTTGGTTGATCATGGAGAGGCCTGTTCTGAGTGGAACCTGTCCTGTTATACCGCTGTATGGTCTTGGCCACCGTGCAGCTCAGTTTCAGGGTCTTGGCAATCTTCTTATAGCCTAGGCCATCTTTATGTAAAGCAACATATCTTTTTTTCAGATCCTCAGAGAGTTCTTTGCCATTAGGTGCCATGTTGAACTTCCAGTGACCAGTATAAGAGACTGAGAACGATAACACCAAATTTAACACACCTGCTCCCCATTCACACATGAGACCTTGTAACATTAATGAGTCACATAACACCATGGAGGGAAAATGGCTAATTGGGCCCAATTTTTAGATTTTCACTTAGGGGTGTACTCACTTTTGTTGCCAGTGGCTTAGACATTAATGGCTGTGTGTTGAGTCTTTTTGAGGGGACAGCAAATTTACACTGTTAAAAAAGCTGTACACTCACTACTTTACATTGTAGCAAAGTCTCATTTCTTCAGTGTTAAGATATAGGGAGGACAGAGATACTCAACTACAAGCACCACATCCTATAATGAAATACTGAATAGGGGATACGGGCTAAATTGCCCAGAGGATGGGGAAAAGAGGACTTTTAAGGTGCTGTTTACATCAAAGATATAATCAAAAATTCTGTACAATCATATTAAAAAATGAAAATTTTATTGAATTGAGATTAAAATATTCATGTCTCTCATGGAAAGTGGGACATGCTTTTAAGAACAATATGACATTAATGAATATCACCCCAAATTGGTTCACATTGGATAATGCAACATAAAGCAACTACTTAAAGGTGCCATGACCATCTGCCGCTCGACATGTTTCGCTCTAATACGAGCTTCTTCAGGAGTTTAAAGGCTATGATTGTAGTGGATTCAGGCTGTAATGCATCAATGCGACATAAATGTTTCAATAGAGTGGCAACATGAATGTTTCAATAGGGTGGCAAATTAGTGCTGATTTTGAACCGGGAAGTTCTCTCATATATATAGGGACATCGCTGCCATAAGGTGACCACAGGGGAACATAAAGTTGTATACTGGCCCTAAAGCATTAAAGTATCACGGTAAATATGTGTTAAACGGGTATGGCTAGATACCATAGTTTCATCAAACCAGTCGATGGTGACTACAAAAGCGATAACCAACCGCGATATTTTTTTGTGGGCAGTAGTCCGGCAAGCAGATTTGGGAGAGCTTCACGCTGCCTCCATTGAACGGCGCCGGCGCCGTTCAATGGAGGCAGCGTGAAGCTCTCCCAAATCTGCTTGCCGGACTACTGCCCACAAAAAAAATATCGCGGTTGGTTATCGCTTTTGTAGTCACCATCGACTGGTTTGATGAAACTATGGTATCTAGCCATACCCGTTTAACACATATTTACCGTGATACTTTAATGCTTTAGGGCCAGTATACAACTTTATGTTCCCCTGTGGTCACCTTATGGCAGCGATGTCCCTATATATATGAGAGAACTTCCCGGTTCAAAATCAGCACTAATTTGCCACCCTATTGAAACATTCATGTTGCCACTCTATTGAAACATTTATGTCGCATTGATGCATTACAGCCTGAATCCACTACAATCATAGCCTTTAAACTCCTAAAGAAGCTCGTATTAGAGCGAAACATGTCGAGCGGCAGATGGTCATGGCACCTTTAAGTAGTTGCTTTATGTTGCATTATCCAATGTGAACCAATTTGGGGTGATATTCATTAATGTCATATTGTTCTTAAAAGCATGTCCCACTTTCCATGAGAGACATGAATATTTTAATCTCAATTCAATAAAATTTTCATTTTTTAATATGATTGTACAGAATTTTTGATTATATCTTTGATGTAAACAGCACCTTAAAAGTCCTCTTTTCCCCATCCTCTGGGCAATTTAGCCCGTATCCCCTATTCAGTATTTCTTCAGTGTTGTCACATGAAACGGTCTAATAAAATATTTACAAAAATGTGAGGGGTGTACTCACTTTTGTGAGATACTGTATATATATATATATATATATATATATATATATATATATATATATATATATATACATATAAAATGGAAGCCTGTGCTAAGAGATACATGGCATTAAGAGCATGAGAAGAGGTGACGGGGGAGTTAGGGGACAGGAGGTCGTGCGACAGAAGTTGAGGTAGGAAGTTCCAAAGGATGGGGGAGACTCTGGAGAAGTTCTGGAAGTAAGCATAGAAGGAGGTGATGATGTAGTTAGAAAGCAGAAGATCTTGCAAAAGAAATTGGGGTAGAGAGTTTCAGAGTGTAAGAGAGGCCGTGGAGAATCTCTGGGGGGTGAGCATGGGAGAAGGTGATGTGGGAATTACAGAGTACGAGGTCTTGGGACACAAAATAGGGTAGGGAGTTCCAGAGCTTGGAAGAGGCTCTGGTGATGTCCTGGAGGTTAGTATAGGAGAAGGTGACAATGTATTCAGAGAGCATGAGGTCTTGTTACAGAAACCAGGTTAGAGAGGTGAGAATGTGAGGAGATGATAAGGGAGTTAGAGAGCAGGAGGTGTTGTTACAGACATTGGTTTATAGAGTTGGTAGAGATGATAAAGGCTCTGGAGAAGTTATGGAGACAAGCATGGGAAGAAGTGAGGAGGGTACTAAAAAGCAGGAGGTATTGGGACAGAAATTGGGGTAGGGAGTTTCTGATAGTGGGAGAGACTATGGAGAAGTTCTGGGGGCAAGCATGGGAGGAGGTGACAAGGGAATTTGAAAGCAGGACGTCTTGTTACAAAATTGGGTTAGTGAGTTCCAGAGGATGGGAATTTGGAAAGGCTCTGGAGAAGTCCTGCAGGCAAGCATGAAAGGAGGTGATGAGGGAGTTAAGGAGTACGAGGTCTTGGGACACAAAATATTGTATGACGTTCCAGAGGATGTAAGAGGCTCTGGAGAAGCCTGGAGGCAAGCATTGGAGAAAGTGACAAGGGAGTTTGAGAACACAAGGTTTTGTTACGAAAATTGGATTAGGGAATTCCAGAGGATGAGAGAAACTCTGGAGAAGTCCTGGTATGTAAGTTAGAAATGTGAGATGACAAAGGAGTTAGAAAGCATGAGGTGTTGTTAAGGAAATTGGGTTTTGAAGTTCCAGAGAGTTAAATAGGCTCTAGGGATGTTCTGGAGGTGAGAATGAGAAGAAGCGCAGAGGGAGTTAGAGAGCAGGAGGTCTTGGGACAGAAATTTGGGCAGGGAGGTTAAGACAGAAATTGGGAGTTCCAGAGGGTGGGAGAGGCTTGGGACAGAAATTGTGTTAGAGAGTTTCAGAGGATGGGAGAGGCTCTGGAGAAGTTCTAGAGGCAAGCATGGAAAGAGACGTTGAGGGAGTTCAAAGCAGGCGGTTTTTGGACAGAAGATAGGGTAGGGAGTTCCAGAGAATGGGAGAGGTTCTGCAGAAGTTCTGGAGGCAAGCATGAGAGGAGGTATGAGGGAGTTAGAGAGCAGGAGGCCTTGTTACAGAAATTGGGTTAGGGAGTTCCAGAGGATGGGAGAGGACCTGGAGAAGCCCTTGAGGTAGGCATGGGAGGATGTGATGAGAGACTAAAAGAGTAGGAGGTTTTTGGACAGAACTAAAGTCCCTGCGGGTGGGAGTGGATCTGGAGAAGTCCAGGAGTTGAGCTTGAGAGGATTGGATGAGGGAGTTAGAGATCAGGAGGTCGTGGGGGAAGTGGCAAGAATGGTTTGGGTGATATTTCGAGATGAGGTTGGTGATGTAGCTGTGCGCAGACTTGCGGATGGCTTTGTAGGTTATTAGTAATTTATGTTTTATTTGTTGGGTGAGTGGAAGCGAGTGGAGGGATTGGCAGAGAGGTACAGTGGACAGTGAGCAGTCGGTAAGGTGTATGAGTCCGGCAGCAACATCCATGATAGATTGAAGGGGGATAGCCTGTGTAGAGGTCAGCCAATGACGAGGGAGTTGCAACAGTTGAAGCGAGAGATAACAAGGGAGAATTAGTAGTTTGGTGGTATCACTGTTTTCATCAATTCTTCCCCAAAGAAACAAAAGAAAAACACTTTGTCAGTGTTTCCAGCGAGCGGCAGGATGCAGACGAGAAGAACAGTGAAGATGGTCGGCTTTTAATTGTCTGCTCTTGAAGAACGTTCACAGAGCTTGTCAGGAGGAGAAGAGACTCGTACACAGTTGTCAGATCATCAAACACTTTCTTTAATTTGTTTGACTGTAATTAAATACATTGCAGATGTTAAAAAAAAGAGTCAATGCAGAAAAAACTCTGAATTCATTTACATCTCTCTCTCTCTCTTTCCTTCTTCTTGGACTTCTTTAAACAACTTTCTGAGATGTTTGTTGGTATAAAACTATTATTATGAATTGAATAACTTTTACAAAATATATAATATAAATAGTAGATTATGTTACGCCCTCTGAAAACAGCTAACATCTCCTATAGCCAAGTATCAACAAACCAATAACACACCAAAAAAAACACATTTTTTTCTCTTTAAACTGGACAAGGCTGGTGGATTTAAATAATGTACCTACGGCTAAATCTTTTAAAAGTTAAAAGCTTTAAAGTAGGGAGCAGGAGGCGTCTCCTATTAAATGTATTCATTTAGAAAAGCCACTTCTGGGTGCCTGTCTGGTGAAGTTTATTTTTATTATTGGGGGACTGACTTTCCAAACTTCCGGATTAATGTGCTGGACTGTTTTGCTTGCGTCTATCTAGTAAGGTTACTTTGCGGTATAAGCAAGGAAGCTCAGACCTCTGCAGTGTATAAATGTGCTTTTACTATACAAAAATGCTGTACAGTACATACAAAACTATTACAATATTAGGAATACAATCCAAGACTGACAGATATACCTATAACAAGCAAAATGCCTTACAAATAAGCACAAACTATGGTCTGTAATTGTAGAAATACGTTTAAAAGTTCCTTAACTCCAGTTACTGTGTGTTCATGATCTCCATTGACAACGAGGACTCAAGCTTTTTAAGCAGTTGCCGGAGATCAGGCGAAAGCGTCTTCAGGTATCTTATGGCTAGTACAGACCTTTATTGATGTTAAGGCATTAGGGAGTCCTCTCCAGCTTATGCCTAACAACATTTAATATGTCAGGTTGTCAAGCTTTTGTCGACAATGGTTACAAACTTCTTTACCTTAGTTACAAAACTAAAAAATAGACTGCTCCAACTGTACCATTTTCCATTGGAGAGGCATTCTCAAATTCTACCTCAAGATTGCACTATGGCATTATACATGCCAGAGGTCATATATGTCAGGTTGTCAATCTATTGTTTACTACAATTACACAACAATAGACTGAACAACAGTCAATTGAAATGCAACAATGATATCTAAGTTCCCATTGTTTGAGGACAGCCGGTGTAATTGTTACCAATTCATTTGTTTGAGAAGCATCCACTCAAACACAACCTGATTTCTGTTTTTGTGACAAACTGCTAAACAGATTGTTCCACACCTGACCTAAACTCTGAGATATAAAATCATAATATTTATCAAATGCAACACATAGACACAAGGGGGTGTTTGAAGAAGAACTGGGTTGAAAGAAGAGTCTCCATAAGAAGAAAAAGACCCGCGTACAAGAAAAGGGCTTCATAAGTAGAAGGAGACCTGGATAGAAGGCAGAGGCTCCGTAAAAATAAGAAGACCAGTGTAGAAGAAAAGGGCTGCTTGACAAACGGGAACCATGGCCCATATATGGTGGGGGTGCCCTAAAATTAGAACGTCCTGGAAGGAAATACTGAGTTATATCAAGGAAATTACTAATATAGTTATACCTGAGGAACCATGGACATGTCTATTTCATGGGGTAGATATCCCGACAAAAGAATATAGAAACTCAATGATTGTACATATGATGAACGCTGCAAAAAGCTTGATACCGAGGAAATGGAAGGTAGTAGAGAGTCCAAAAATCAGAGAGTGGTTTGATAAAATAGAAGAGATATATAACCTGGAATTTCTAAGACAGAGCCATGAGCATACTAGAGAGGAATTCATTAAGAGATGGGAGAAGTGGATAAAGTTTAAATTAACAAAGAAATACAGTGAGATTAAGATTACCTAGAGAAGAGGAGAAAGAAGGGTCTGAGAATGGGGTGGAGGGGGGGGGGGGAGGGTAAGGGTAGATAAAGGTTTGGAAACAAAATTTGTTAATGTATATCCCTATTGAGTAGGGAAAATGTTTTACTTTTTTTGTGTATAAAAAATTTTGATAAAATATAGAATAAAAAAAAAAGAAAAGGGCTGCTTGAGAAGAAGAAGAATATCTGGATAGAAGGAAGAGACTCCATATAAAAAACAAGAAGACCTGGGAAGAAGGAAAGGGCTCCAAACAAAGAAGAAGACATGGATAGAAGGAAAGTCTCTATAAGAAGAAGACCTGGTTAGAGGGAAGAGGCTCCATAAGAAGAAGAAAAAGATCCAGGTAGAAGGAAAGGGCTCAATAAGAAGAAGACCTGGATAGAAGGAAGAGGCTCCATATAAAGAAGAAGACCTAGGTAAAAGGAAAGAGCTCTATAAGAAGAAGAAGACCTGGGTAGATAGAAAAGGATCCTTGTGACAGAACTGTGCAGCACCCAGCTTGGGTGCCTTTGTCAAGATATAAAAAACAAAAAAAACAAAAAAATATACTGCGCTACCACTAAAAACTAAACCCCCAAAAGCAGCAGTTAAACAGTGAGATGTGCACCAAAATAACGAACAGAAAAGAGAAATAACCGCGCTAAGTATTGATAAAACACGTGAAGTAATCTTGAAAGCTTCCGTTAGAAAGTACATATATATGTGCAAAACATTGAAAAATAGAAAATGGAAAAATACATAGGTCTGTACATGTATCTATGAATCAAAAATTGGTGTCCATATATGATAGATGAAAATCATGTGTGAAGTAATAATCTGAAATCAGTCCAAAAGAGACCCTTGAGTGAACCCGACCAGAGTCGGTGGTGAAGATGAAAGAGAAACCGCATACAGTGATCTGCAAACACACAAATATTGCGCTTACCACAAGGCAAGCGAAAAACAGCCTGTATCTCGTCTTGGTATGGAAAATCCAGATGATACACTTAGACTGCATACAGCATGGCTAAAAGGATGTAGTGAGGACTCCAGACTTCCATCTCACAGGCATGTAAATAAAAATAAACTGGCCATAGTGTAATACTGACAAAATAATTAAATAAAAGAGTGTAGAAAACTCACATAAGTACATAAGAATACAGCAAAAGTGAAACCCTTGAGTGAACGCAATCAAACTCAGCGGTGAAGATGAGAGAGACACCACACTCCGTGATCCGCCTCCAGTTCCAGCCTCCTGCCTGCAGCCTTTCGTTGCCCAGGGGTGCTTGGACTGGAACCGCACAAGAGGCCACCCTCATCATTTCAGGCTCCGCTGTAAGGTACGTGACAAGGGCCTCCATATTTCCTCTGACCATGAACCTGTACAAGATTAATATTACACCTTCCATCCACAACAGAAGGGAAGCTTTATTGTGCTTATTCAGAGAATTAATCCAAGCCTTGCTCTCAGCGTTCATCATGTCGTTGTCCATCATTATAGAATGATCTGCTCTTTCCATGGGCCATAATCAGTGAGTAGGAGGCTTGCCCCCAGTCCCCTTCAAAAGCCTCTGTCCCTGTTGAGTCTGTGACAATCCTTAAAAAGAAGAAAACCTGCTTAGAAGGAAGAGGCTCCTTAAAAAGAAGACCTGGGTAGAAGGAAGAGGTTCCTTACGAAGAAGAAGAAGACTGGGTAGAAGGAAGAGACTCCTTAAGAAGAAGAAGAAGACCTGGGTAGAAGAAAGATGCTCGTTAAGAATAAGAAGACCTGGGGAAGAAGAAGACCTGGGTAAAAGGAAAAGACTCCTTAAGAAGAAGAAGACCTGGATAGAAGGAAAGGGCTCCATAAGATGAAGAAGACCTGGGTAGAAGAAAAAGGCTCCTTAAGAAGAAGATCTGGATAGAAGGAAGAAGCTCCATTAGAAGAAGAAGACCACGGTAGAAGGAAAAGGGCCCCTTAAGAAGAAGACCCGTGTAGAAGGAAGGGGCTTCATAAAAAGCAGAAGACCTCAGTAGAAGGAAGGTATGTGTTCCGGACATCTTGGTACCCATTTTGCTCTCTTGTTCCCCTTTATTTACTTACCCTTTCCCCTCTCTTATCAGTTCCTATCTATCCCTTCCATTCTGTCTGTGTCACCTCCCTTGGATCAGAATACCAGATAATTATCTCTTCTACCTGACACACAAGACAGCTAAAGCCTAAAGCAGAGGGCGTACTTGCCTTCTCTGGACAATATTGCGAGACACAATGAGTTAGGCTCATTGGAGGTCATGCGTTGTGTTTTTTTCCTTTTTATTTTTTTCTACTTTCTGATTATCCTCTCCCTTTCCTTTTTTCCCTTCCTGTACACTTAGGCCCCTTTCACAGGGGGCTGTCCGTTTTGACGGACTCCGCTTGCTCTGTGGGGATCGCTCCGTTGATCCCAGCTGAGCCGGCGGATGACAGGTCCATCTGTGCTCACTGTGCAAGGCCGGACCTGTCAGAGCTCCGCTCTCCTCTATGGGGGGTCGGATGATGAAAAAGTACCGCTTGTCCGTTTTCATCCGATCCGATCTGCCAGACGGATGGAAGATAGGGGGTCCATCCGTCTGGATGTAGCGGATCGGATGTCAGCGGACATGTCACCGCTGACATCTATCGCTCCATAGACCTCCATGGAGTGTCCGTTCAGGTCCGCCTAAAAAACTGACAGACTGTGTGAAAGGGGCCTTAAATTCAATTAGACAGTTTTTGAACAATTTCACCTCTGTATCACTACAGGGTTTGCAAAATTTGAGTACATTGGAGCCCTCATTCTTGCATGTAAGACTTTTTTCTCTTTCTTGTCGAATGTTTAATTATTCCTAATATGCTTCGCCAACCTTCGTGCAAGATCTCGTATTGTTACCAGAGATTTTGCTATTCATGTGTAAAAGATCTGTCCTAATTGAACTTTCTGTGATGTACCTTTTTGTACTGTATTTGAGCAGTAAAAGTTTTGTTATGTTTCATTGTACACATTATTTTTTGAAAAGGAGGAACTTCACCTGGGGATGACACTAAAGTTACACTATGGGAGAACTCAGTTTTCTGCAATTCCTTGGGTCCTGTTTGTTAAAGAAATTGCAAAGCTATAACCCGAGCTAAGTATTTACTGTATCACATGCAAACCATTGTCAATGCTCATTTGTTAAAAAGGATAGGTAGCCTGTGCATGTGTGTTGTATGCATATTGTAATACTCTGTATTGTTTTCCTACAATTGTATATAATTTGTATTGCAGCATTCTTGTTTGACAAAAGCACATGAATATACTACAGGGGGTTCTGCTTCCAAGTAACCTAAAAGACACAAGCAAAATATGCTCAAATGGCTCACCACACCAACGCCACCTCCCTAATCTGTGCGTCCTCAAGGGCTTCACCAAATGAGGTATTGGCAGCAGTCTACCAAAAGAAAAGTAAGGGGGAAAAAAGCCCTGTAATGCATCAAAAATGCACATGCAGAAAAGCATGCGAAATGCAGAAATTGTAGTGTGAACCAGCCCTTCACGTTCTTGTGCAGCTTTAGTGCCCCGCAATGATACCATCATTTTCTGATTTCAGTGATAGGTCCTCTTTTATACAGGATCTACTTGCAGCAGCTGTTCCAGGTCTTCGCAGCAATCAGGGTCAGTGTGATTAATAACAAACATTATTTTCGAAGTAGAGGATTATGTGTGCTTGATGTTGGTTTTGTTCCACGTAGATGGTGAAGCGGCAATCAGCGGGCGACGTGTTATTACAGCAAAGTGGAGTCATTTTTATTCTTTATCGGAAGGGGTCACGGGGACGGGAGATCATTAATGTGCCGTCGGTGTTGTTGGTGTGCCCTACATAGATCAAGGTCCCTTTTAGAAAACAGGGTTACTACACTTTTGTGGAAAAATAATAAAAAAAAATAATAATATAATGTAAAATTGCTAAACAAGTCATATTGTAAATGAATGTTATTAAAAATGATCTTTCAATTTCAATCTGCAACCGCCGCAATTTTCTGTAAAATTCAATGCAATATGGCCACCTGGAGGTGTTCTATGTAAAAATGTAATTTCTTGCTTGTGTGATTGGCTCATTGATTTACCCAGAAGTCCGCAGTAAGATATAAATTAGATTCTAGGCACCTTGTAATAGAAACATAAGTGTTGGTGTGATACGCCCTAACTGCAACTTTTCTCATTAGAACACTAAGAGCGCACCAGGTGATAATGAACAAGACCACACAATTTAGAATGAATATGCAGTCGGTCTGATGAAACAAACAGCTATTTCTTTATAGCAACAAAAGAAAGGAATCTGCTCCAAACTTGCTAAAACCCCTTGTAATGTACATTGATCATCTAGACCAGATTGTTTTTTCCTCAAGTTTTTTTTTTTACATTAATGTAACACCAGCCACTGAGGAGCTGTTGGAAGTTTTTATTTTTTTAGGTGACACCAGAGCAGAATTGTCCGGGGTCAGTCAAGATTCTTCTCCCCATGGGTGGCGGGCAAGGGGATACATTCTGGTGCAGTCTTGACTTCTGCACCACATGTGTGTCTCCTCCATGGTATGCCATTTTTTCAAGCCCTCTGCACTTTCTAAATGTCATTTGTGTAGAAGTGAAAGTGAAGGTACAAGTTCCCAGCCCAGTCTGGTTCTCCAATTGGGCTGAACAATGGCAGACATCCTCCAAAAAGTTAATAAAGCCTGGACAACTCAGAGTCCTGACAGTGGTTGGCCCTTGACAGTGCAAGAAAGAGCACAATCCTTCATTAGTAAGACAATCTGACTGTTGCCTGAGAACCTCCCAGTAGGTACCACTGCCCTTTGGTAACACAATCTGACTGTTGTCTGAAAACCTCACAGGAGGTACTACTGTCCTTTGCAGACTGTTGCCTGAAAACCTCCTAGGCTAGGAGGTACCACTGTCCTTCGATAACACAATCTGACTGTTATCTGAGAACCTCACAGGAGTTACTACTGTCCTTTGCAGACTGCTGCCTGAGAACCTTCCAGGAGATACCATGTCCTTTGGTAACACAATTTGACTGTTGCCTGAGAACCTCCCAGGAGGAGGTACCACTGTCCCTTTGGTAACACAATCTGACTGTTGCCTGAGAACCTCACAGGAGTTACTACTGTCCTTTGCAGACTCCTGCCTGAGAACCTCCAAGAAGGTACCACTGTCCTTTGGTAACATGATCTGACTGTTGTCTGAGAACCTCTCAGGAGGTACCACTGTCCTTTGGTAACACGATCTGACTGTTGTCTGAGAACCTTCCAGGAGGAGGTACCACTGTCTCTTTGGTAACACAATCTGACTGTTGTCTGAGAACCTCACAGAAGGTACCACTGTCCTTTGGTAACACAATCTGACTGTTGTCTGAGAACCTCTCAGGAGGTACCACTGTCCTTTGGTAACACAATCTGACTGTTGCCTGAGAACCTCACAGGAGTTACTACTGTCCTTTGCAGACTCCTGCCTGAGAACCTCCAAGAAGGTACCACTATCCTTTGGTAACACGATCTGACTTTTGCCTGAGAACCTCACAGGAGGTACCACTGTCCTTTGGTAACACACTCTGACTGTTGTCTGAGAACCTCTCAGGAGGTACCACTGTCCTTTGGTAACACGATCTGACTGTTGCCTGAGAGCCTCACAGGAGGTACCACTGTCCTTTGGTAACACAATCTGACTGTTGCCTGAGAACCTCACAGGAGGTACCACTGTCCTTTGGTAACACGATCTGACTGTTGTCTGAGAACCTCTCAGGAGGTACCACTGTCCTTTGGTAACACAATCTGACTGTTGCCTGAGAACCTCACAGGAGGTACTACTGTCCTTTGCAGACTCCTGCCTGAGAACCTCCAAGAAGGTACCACTATCCTTTGGTAACACGATCTGACTGTTGCCTGAGAGCCTCACAGGAGGTACCACTGTCCTTTAGTAACACAATCTGACTGTTGCCTGAGAACCTCACAGGAGGTACCACTGTCCTTTTGTAACACAATCTGACTGTTGTCTGAGAACCTCTCAGGAGGTACCACTGTCCTTTGGTAACACAATCTGACTGTTGCCTGAGAACCTCACAGGAGTTACTACTGTCCTTTGCAGACTCCTGCCTGAGAACCTCCAAGAAGGTACCACTATCCTTTGGTAACACGATCTGACTGTTGCCTGAGAACCTCACAGGAGGTACCACTGTCCTTTGGTAACACGATGTGACTGTTACCTGAGAACCTCACAGGAGGTACCACTGTTGTTTGATAACACAATCTGGCTGCTGTTTGAGAACATATGGAGCTTGTCCAGCAGTGAGGAAAACTGTGACTATCAGTTCCTTAGGGCTTGTTCAAATGGGGGCCAGGGAGCGGTAAAAGCAGGTGGTTGGGCCACGGTTTAACTGCCCCCCTGGGCCGCCCACCCAAACAAAAATTTGCAGCATAGCCACAAAAAAAGCGATCCACTGCGGATCACGCCATATATAGGCTTGCAGCCAGACCACAATTACTCAGCACCCCAGCACTGTGCCTGCACTGTCACCGACAACACGTAATCACTGTTTACAAAAAAAAGAGGATCTCCCGATCATGAGATCACTGTGACAGCCAATTGTTAAAGTCTGCTGCCACATGTATGCCTACGTGGGAAGGGGTTTTAGACAACTGAGTGCAGTTATACAGGAATCACTGATTACCTAATCCTTATGACTCATACAGTGTCCATGATAGGCATTGACATCATTCTGCGCATATTTTGGAATTGTATATGCACATTTCAAATTGTAATAACTGTGGTGGTTAGCATTCTGTTTCAAATGCCACGTCATGCCTTGACATACATCTTAAGACGCATTCTGTCCAGACAGTATGATCACCTGCTGATTTAGCACTGTCCACAGGCAGCTTAACTCTTCAATAAGACACAAAAGGTGAATCCAATCGAATTTTACTACAAATAGAGTACAGATGATATTTGTCCAGTTTTTTGAGGCATAAGAAGAGATCAATATCCTAAGTCCTGACAAAAACTAACAGGTCTAGCTAAGGCTGACATAACTAGCACCAAACAGGAGGGCAGGAAAGAGGGGGTGTACCTAAGAACAATAGTAACCTGATACAGTTCAGTGCAGCAATAGCAAAACCACATTTAGTTGGGACAGAACAGTCAGTGACTGTATATTGTATGTATGAGGTATGAGATATCTCATCTTTTTATAATGAGAGTGGCCAGCTGTCTGTACACTTTTTAGTAACAATGATACTCACTTATGGCTCTTACGATACAAAATGTATAGTTTAAAAAAATTAAAGTTCCATTCCTTTGCTCAAATTTAGATTTAGGAAAGTGGCAGTTAAGTAAAATCTACAACATCCGCTCGTTACTTAATTTATTGTATCAATTTGTATCCCTGCAGGTGAAAAAACTCACCTTATCTACTAACGGAGATCGGCCATAGTCCTGCGTTGCGTCATGCCACCTCTACAGGATCAGGGGTCCTGTGACAACAGCCAGACGTTTTCTCTGGCATAGCCTAAAGAACGTGCGTCATCCTAAGCAAATATCCCGCAGCCGTTTCAGTATTGTCCCGGTGTCATGTGACGGGTTTAGATGAATATTAATGTCCCGGGGTGAAGAGATTTTATATGGTGCCGTCACCATAAAGGTCTGTGCCAGGAACGTGCGCCATAATCCCGCTGTGAGGAGCAATAATAGCCAGGAAAATGGTGGAAGAACTTTGTGACCTATTCCAAAGAATGAGGCCTTTGATTGGTGTCATTTGCGTCTACATCTCATAAGGTCCATGATCAAAGGCACCCCCTGGGCATTTCCCAAGGTGACCCACAATATTAAATTTGATGTAAACCTAATCACTAAAATTATTTCAGAATATAGCAGAATTGCTAAAATATTGTTTACATTAATTTTCATCCCTTACATCTCACTGCTGCTGATCTCCTGAAGCCTCTTTGCAGTCAATCTGCTTAATGTCTGTTGAAACAGCCACTTGTGGTCTCCACTGCTGTAGACTCCATTGAAGTACCTGAACAAGGCCCTTCATGGCAGGATTACCAGGGATTGGAAGCTACAGAATAAAACATGTTAAATGTGACTTTTGAAATAATATTACCATGTTTAAGATTATATGAAATTGTATTGATTACTCCAATTTGGTAATCATGAGTCTACCAGTCTGCACTGAGTTCCTAGATCTCTACACCTACTGTGCCCATTATGAGGGGTTCTCACTATCCCTGTGCTGAGTTCCCGGGTCTGTACACCTGATGTACCCATTATGAGGGGTTCCCACCATCCCTGTGCTGAGTTCCTGGGTCTGTACACCTGATGTACCCATTATAAGGGGTACATCAGTTCCTATCACTGCAACCCCGCCATGTCCATTGTAGCACCCTCCTAGGTAAGGTTGCTAGTGAGGTTGAGGTAAATGCAGCCTTTTTGGCTCCTCTGTAGACGGTGGAGCAGAGTGTGATTGTTTTTGTCTGTTCTGGGTCTCACAGGCTCCCTGCCTTCTAGTAGGTTCCAGGATGTAGTGGGCTGGAAGAGGCCACCATGAGCTTGAATATTTATGAAACTCTAGCCAATCCCTTGGGAGGTGTGCCCAGAAAGTGGAGAGAGAGCCCTTAAATAGTCCTGGAGCAGCAGGGTTCCAATGCTGGAGTAAGAGACCCCAGCCTGGAAGGGCTGCTGCCCTTCTGGGCAAGGCAGTTGAAAGCCTGCAGAGAATCCATGAGGTCCCAGCTATGCTAGAGCTAGGAGGACCTATGTTCTTGGAGGAAATTCAGAGGCAAGTAAGGGGGGTGCATTCAGGATCTGGTCTGGAGATTCACAGTACAGTGTCTTGCCAGCATTGGACAATGAGGGAACACAGTGAGTAGAGGCCTGAAAGAGATCCTGGCATTACTTGCGGTTTAAACCTTTGTGTGACTGTGCTAGTGCTGTTAAAGTGGGATTTGCTCTGCTGGAAGTCCCAGAAGTGCTTGTTCCTTTATTTTCAGCAAGGATGGGGGAAAGTCTGCCCCTGAAGAGAGAGATAGAGTCCACTAAATACCTTCTGCACTAAATTTTGGAGTATCCGAAAGCTCCACCTATACCCCATCCAAGTTCAATGAGCATTAAACCTTAAAAAGACACTCACTGCCTGGTCATTGTGTCTCGAGATTGTGGGGGCTGCTGTGTGCTTGGTTGCCGTGCACCCACTTGGGAATAGAACCTGGGACAATTCTGCAGGTAAAAAAAATGCTACACCATTATGAGGGGTTCCCACCATCCCTGGTTTCCAATATACAATCACCATCTATGGTTTCCCAGGTTTGCACACCTGTTGTGCCCATTGATGGGTTCCCACCATCCCTGTGCTGGGTTCCCGGTCTGCACACTTGCTGTGCCCATTATGAAGAGTTCCCACTATCCCTTCATTGAGTTCCTGGGTCTGCACACTTGCTGTGCTCATTATGAGTTGCTCCCACTGTCCCTGTTGGGTTTTCTTTCTTTATTTTATACATGGAGAATGTAACAGGAGAAACTGGACCACCAAAAAGTGTACAGGAACATAGCCAGGAGCAGAAGAAGATGCAAGCAAGGTCCACCAACAGCTAAAACATAACTTTTGGGTGGATAACCCCCCTGAGGCTTATCGCAGGAAGCCCATTGCTCTATTGCAGTTCACACGCAGTTCTTCTCCAGACAGGCATGTACTGGCCATTAAGACTACCGGGAGTTTCCCGGTGAACCGATGGCTCAGTGGGCCGATTTCAGTGACAGCCTGTCAAAGTAATGGCTGCACGGCTCACGCAGCCATTAATTTGAGCACTGACAGGGATCGGCAAGGTTTCCATACACAGACACTGGTGTCTGCGAGTGGACACCACTGTCATCACAGGAGGAGTCGGTGTAGGAGGCGGGACCCTATTACAGCGCCGCCGAACCAGGCACTGGTGAGTCTGCATTGGGTACAGACCGAGGGGCTCAGAGTCAGAATTGATGGGCACAGACTGAGGGGCTCAGAATCAGCATTGATGGGCACAGACTGAGGGGGCTCAGAGTCATCATTGATGGGCACAGACTGAGGGGCTCAGAGTCAGCATTGATGGGCACAGACTGAGGGGCTAAGGATTAATGGACACAGGCTGAGGGGCTCAGTGTCAGCATTGATGGCCACACACTGAGGGGCTCAGGATTGATGGGCACAGGCTGAGGGGCTCAGAGTCAGCATTGATGGGCACAGACTGAGGGGCTCAGGATTGATGGGCACAGAGACTAAGGGGCTCGGGATTGATGAGCACAGATACTGAAGGGCTCAGCATTGATGGGCACAGACTGAGAGTCTGCATTTGATGGGCACAGTGAGGCTGCATCTGATGGGCACAGTGAGGCTGCATTTGATTGGAACAGTGAGGCTGCATCTGATGGGCACAGTGAGGCTGCATTGATGGGCACAGTGAGGCTGCAATGATGGGCACAGTGAGGCTGCAATTGATGGGCACTGATAAGCTGCATTTGGTGGGCACTGATAAGGCTGAATTTGATGGGCACTGGCGAGGCTGCATTTGATGGGCACAGTGAGGCTGCATTGATGGGCACAGTGAGGCTGCATTGATGGGCACTGATGAGGCTGCATTTTGTGGGCATGGCCGGGGGGGGGGGGTCGGTTTAGTCTGGCTGGCTGGTATGGGAGAGACCTGTCATCCGCACTGCCCATTACCTCACTTCATAGTGCGCAACCCAGCTCAGCCACAGCGCCGCTGCATTGCTGAAAGGCAGACAATCGCCGTGCAGCAATGCCGGTTTCTGAAAATCCAGCCAGTGAGGCTGTAGCAATGTTCCTGCATGACGTTAGCCCTCTCACTTCACACAGTGATGTGAGAAGGAGGGAGGAGAGAAATACAGAGGAGAATAAGTGAAATAGTAAAAGAGGCGAGCGAGGACGGAGTTAGAGTAAGTTTTCAGTTAACACATTTAACACATTTTCATACAGAAAAATACATGTTGTAAAACTTGGAGGACAGATATATGTTCCGTCCTATGCCCAATACCTTTTATACAACTTACACATGTCATTCTAAAGGCGTCTTTAATGTTGGTGGAATGCATCTTTTTCTCTAAATAAAGAGTTAAAAAAAAAAAAAAGCCTTTTATACTTACAGCAGAATTTTTTTACTTTTACGTTTTTTTTGCGCAACTGCGTATAGTTTATATACAGTTTTTGTGCGTGTTTGCAAAATTAAAGTGGGCCGGTCTGGATGAAGTCCGGGGCCAAATTTTTGTCCCAGTCCAGCCCCGTCTCCAGAGGTAGAGTTGTCTTATTGGTCTCAGGGACGGTGTAGAGATGGGAGGCGCAGTGGAAGGCATTGATGAGATCCTGCTGCAGGGAAGAGCTGCCTTTATTGAGGAGAGTTGAAAGCAATTTATCAGTCAATTAGCTGCAGCTCATAGTGAATCTCTGCTGTGAGCTAAAGAGACACCCCGCCACGGGCTGCTTCCAGAGAGAACGCGGTGCGAGGAATTAACCCCTTCCCATCACAGCCACACATAGCCGTAATCACACATCCACCGTTATAACAATTCCAGGAACTATTAGAAGGTAACCTGCTATTCTACACCCTTCAGACGTCATAGAACAAGCTGGAGAGATGGATAGAAACCAGGTGGAGCAGTCAGGAAACAACACCGGGGATGAGAATTACAAGAGGACCTGTCAGGATGAAGTTATAGGAAACGGCACTGCTGATTTGTCTTTAGCAACTTCCAGCTCAGGCCAATTCTGACATTTCTCTCCTACGTGTAAAAATCATCATTTTTTTTTCTTTGCTAGAAAATTACTCAGGACCCCCGAAACATCATATATATTTTTATGCAGAGGCCCTAGAGAATAAAATGGCGGGTGTTGCAATTTTTTAGGTCACGTGATTTTTCAAAAGCAAATTTTTGGGCAAAAATACACTTTATTGAATTTTAATACAGGGGGCCAGTTCATGGTCCCTCAGACATGGGTTGAATTCTTTTTAAATTCAACCCATGTATGGCCGGCCTTATGCTGGACATACACCATACGAAAAATCTTTCAGACTCATTTTCAAATAACTAACACTTGGCAGTGAGAGCAAACTGAGAGCGAATTTTGATCGATAAATCAATCAATGGACATAAATGAATCAGTTTTTCGTCTGTTTTGTCACATATGCCTAGTGCAAACAGTTCAGATGAGAAACAAACCTTTCAATTTATCATTCATTCGGTAGAAATTTACCAAACTTGTCCTTCGTTTTTTTGGCTCAAAAAAGTCACAACCGATTAGCGATTTGTGCCCATTAACTGTCCAAATGACAGATTTTCAAACTTTTTTTTCATCTACTAGTGTATGGGCACCATAAGATTGAGCAAATGTTGGTTGATGGTCAGTGATTTATCACAGGTGAAAAGAGCTCTGCTCTGCAAACTTACACCTGTCCCTCCTAATCAGAGAGAAAAAAAAGAACCTATACAAGGGCCCCACTCTGCAACAAAAGTAAAGGGGGGATTTTCCCTGCAAAGCACAAAGCTAGAACTAAGAGGTGCAAAAGTGATCCAAATGTAAAAGCCAGGGATCCTCAAACTACGGCACAGTGGTGTAGTGGGTAGCACTCTCGCCTAGCAGTAAAAAGGGTTGCTGGTTTGAATCCCAACCACGACACTACCTGCCTGGAGTTTGCATGTTCTCCCTGTGCCTGCGTGGGTTTCCTCCGGGTACTCTGGTTTCCTCCCACACTCCAAAGACATGCTGGTAGGTTAATTGGCTTCTGTCCGAAATTGGCCCTAATATATAAATGTGAAATGGGGACCCTAAATTGTGGGCTACTTGAGGGTAGGGACTGATGTGAGTGTGCGATGTATGTGTGGAGCACTGCATAAATTGATGGTACTATATGGGTACCTTAAATAAATAGGAATAATTGTAGACACTCACCCACACTCACTCAGGATGGACTGGTGTCTTTATTCAACCTTACTAACTATGTAAGACTGGTGGGGGGGCTGGACTATAGTTTGAAAAAAAATATGAACAAATTCCTACGCACACTGCACATATCTTATTTGTAGTGCAAGAAAACAGGAAAAAACAATACACTATTTAAAATAAAGAACAATTTTAATCAACATAAACTTATTAGTATTTCACCAGATCCCCCCCATCACAGACCCCTCTCCACAAACCTTTCCATTTTGATAGGACGTAGGTACCCATTTCATTACTCTTTATTGCTTATATATTGGCACTTTATTTAAACAGACTCCTCTCAATTACAGGCCCCCCCCCCCCCATCACCAATCACCAATCCCCTCCATCACAGACCCCCCCATCACAGAGTCTTCCATCACAAAGCCCCCCGTCACAGACTCCCCCCCCCCCATCACCAATCCCCCCATCACAAAGCGCCCATCGCAAAGCCCCCAATCACAGACCTCCCCATCACAGATCTCTCCATCACAAAGCCCCCATCACAAACTCCCCCCCATCATAGATCCCCCCCCCATCACAAAGCTCCCCATCACAGAGCCCTCCAATGACATTACACTGCCCCTTCCATAAGATCGCAGCACCCCCCCTCTCCTACGTTATTCACACAAGATGGGAAGCATGACAGGTCCGGAAAAACGGCGGGACTTTTCAAGTGAAAGGCAGGTGATTGATTGCTGAGACCGCCCCACTGTCTAGTAACCAATCACCTGCTTCTTAACTCGAAAAGTCCCACCCTTTCCTGACCTGTCATGCTTTGTGTTAAGGTAGCAGAGGGGGAGTGCTGCGATCTTATTGAAGGGGCCGTCCGTGGGCCGGGTAAATATCACCCTGGCGGGCCGTAGTGTGAGGATCCCTGCTTTATACGTTTGGATCACGTTTGCACCTCTTAGTTCTAGCTTTGTGCTTTGCAGGGAAGATCCCCCCTTTACTTTTGTTGCAGAGTGGGGCCCTTGTATAGGTTCTTTTTTTTCTCTCTGATTAGGAGGAACAGTAAGTTTGCAGAGCTCTTTTCACCTGTGATAAATCCCTGACCATCAACACCAACACTTGCTCAATCTTATGGTGCCCATACACTAGTAGACGAAAAAAAAAGTTTGAAAAACTGTCATTTGGACAGTCCGTTCGTTTTTCGGACAGTTAATGGCCAAAAATCGCTAATTGGTTGTGACGGTTTTTTTAAGCCAAAAAAAAACAAGGCACAAGTTTGGTAAATTTCTGCCGAATGAATGATAAATTAAAAGGTTAATGTGTTTCTCATCTGAACTGTTTGCACTAGGCATATGTGACAAAACGGACGAAAAACTGATTCATTTATGTCCATTAAATGAATTATCGATCAAAATTCTGTCATTACAGTACCTGATGGCAAAGTTGTTTGCTCTCACTCCTCAGTGTTAGTTATTTGAAAATGAGTCTGAACGATTTTGCTTATAGTGTATGGCCAGCATAAGGCCGGCCATACATGGGTTGAATTCTCCAAAATAATTTTCTATCGGAAACCTTAACTAAGAATTTTCGTTCTAATTTTGCCCCATTAGTGAATGGAACTCGAGTGATCGAGCATGTTGGAAATATTTTGAAAAACAAACAATTTTCTAAGCCCTGTTTCACACTTTTTAGGCATTTTAGCGATAGAAATAGCGCCTGTAAAGTGCTTCCCATTCATTACAATGGGTGCATTTACACCGGGGCGGTTCGCTTGCGGGACGTTTGGTAAAGTCCTGCAAGCAGCATCTTTGGGACGGGTTGGGAGCGCTGTATTTAGCACTCCCAAAATGCCCCTGCCCATTGCAATGAATGGGCAGCGCTTCCGAAGTGCCTGGAAAGCGATTCGGAAGCGCCGCAACACAAGAGGTTTTAACCCCTTTTTTGGGGCTAAAAGCCCCCTGCTATCAGCCGTAAAGCGTAGCAAAATCGCCGCTTAACCTCCCTGGCGGTATGATTCTTTCTGATTTTAGGTGCTGAAAGCGGTACAATTATTTTGCATGGAAATTTGGCGTTTTATATTGTAGGTCTGTAATTATTAACAATAACACACTTAAATCTGTCCAAACAAGAGTCTAATAGATATCCCGGGTATGATAAAGTTTGAAACACAAAAACATAAATTATAATATAATAAAAAAAAAATAATAATTAAAAAAAATAAAAATAAATAGTAATAAAATAAATTTCCACACGATTCACTATCGCTCAATTCTGCAAGTGTTCTAATTTACTATCGCTGTTTTCTAGCTGGTCTAAAGCCATTTTTGACGTAAAGGGACACTTTTTGGTTGCCATGGACAATCTCCAGTTTCCAGGCAGAAAGAACAGTATATATAATATAAAACTGCATGCAGGGCATGGGCCAGAGCACTGGGGACAAATGGGATGTGAAATGATTTCATACAGCACTGTAATCTGTAAGATTACAGTACTGTATGTGTTATGGTTTGTACATTTTTTTGAATTTGCCGCCAGGCTCCGCCCCCGTGCGTTGCGACGCTCGCAGGGAACGGAGCCTGGCACACAGAGGCTTTCGGAACAGGACACAACCTGCGGACACTGCGGGGGACATCGCAGGATCCCGGGGACAAGGTAAGTAAGGAGGCACCAGGATCCTGCAATGCAATCCCGAGTGTGGCTCGGGGTTACCGCTAATGGTGCTGAATTTTAACCCCGAGCCACACTCGGGAAAACCGCCAGGGAGGCTACACAGCAGTAAAGCACCGCTAAAACGAGCATCACTTTACCGCTAACGGCCAGCTTTCTGTGTGAAAGCAGCCTAATAAATGATGGGAGAATCATGCGAGAAATATAATTGAAAAAGAAATGCACATGAGTGCAAGAAAAAAAAAATTCCTGAAAAGAAAAAAAAAAAGATTCCTGGCAACGAACATTCTTTTCTGTAGCAACATGAAGTGAGATTGAAGGCTTGGTTGGTTGAATTTCGAAATCACAAAATGCACTAAATGCATTTGGAATTCCACCCATGTATGTCTGGCTTTAGTCTCCCTTGAAATTAAAAAAAAAAAACAGTTTATATACAATTTATTAAAAAATCCTTAATAAAGGTTACGTTTTCTACCAGTGGCGTTTGGTGCGTAGGGATGTTGATTGCCATGAAGATAATTTTTATTGTACTTGTGAAAGGCATTTGTTGTAAGTGATTCATTTTCACGTCTAGTTTGACCCCAGCCTGGGTCTTATTGCGGAAGTGGCAGGGTTCCTCGAGAAAGAAATAGATTTTGAATCTCTATCTCTGGAAGCAAGCCAAGTATTATCAAATGCACTATCTGTAACACCTAAGGAGATGAATGTTCATGAGGCAATCAGGCGCACACTGCGGACCTACAAAAAGCACACAAGATGCTGGTGGGAAGTGGCCAGTTTAGAAATGTGCATTAAAAAACAGATTACAGTCAGTGGATCTAGGATCCTGACTAGTCCACACTCTCATACTGACAATAAAAACCCGATTTTATGGCAGGTTGGGACAAACTCCAAACTGAAAATACTCTAATGCCGCGTAAACACGATCGGACTTTCCAACGGGGAATATGATGTGAGCTTGTTGGCTGAAAGTCCGACCGTGTGTATGCTCCATGGAACATTTGTTTTCTAACTTTCCGCCAACAAATGTTGGCTAGCAGGTTCTCAATTTTCAATTTTCCACCAACAAAACTTTGTTGTCAGACTTTCCGATCGTGTGTACACAAGTCCGTCACACAAAAGTTCAGGCATGCTCGGAATCAAGCAGAAGGAGCCCAAAGGGTGGCTCACTGGCTATTGAACTTCCTTTTTATTGGCTCGTCGTACGTCTTGTACGTCACCACGTTCGTAATTGTTGGCCATGCAAGATAAGTTGGAGCCAACAACCTTCGAAAAAAAATTCACGGTTTTGTTGTCGGAAAGTCCGATCGTGTGTACGAGGCATAAGGACCATGCAATGTCTGCTGGACTTTCAGAAAATTCTGTTTGAGCAGTTACATAAACAGCTTAAGGAAGAACAGAGCAATATTCTCCAATATAAAGACCATCCAGACTTTAAGAGGTTTAGAGGAGAGACTGCAGAGGCAGGTTGAACTACATAAGGTGTAGTCCATTAAAGCCTCGTACACACGATCGGATTTTCCGCAGACAAAACCTCTGGCTTTTGTCTGAAGGCGTGTGCCTGGATTTTGTCTTGCATACAAACGGCAAGGAATTGTCGGCCAACAAACATGAACGTAGTGACGTACTACGTGGTTTTTCAGCTCTTTAGTGCCACCCTTTGGGCTCCTTCTGCTAGTTTCGTGTTTAGTAGAAGTTTGGTGAGTGTTGATTTGCGCTTTTTATTTATCGCTTTTCATTTTGCGCTTTTCATTTTGTGCTTTTCATTTTGCGCTTTTCAGTTCTTTTCTGAAAGGCCGTTCGTCAACCAGCCATGTTGCGGAGTCGGAGGAGATAACGTGTTATTTGTTATTGGCCTTGGAGTTGTTGCTTTGGCCCAAGTCCAGTCCAGGAACAGGAGGAGGAGGGTTTCTTGGACCAAAAATTGGCTGCTTTATTAATCGTGACCAATTACGTCATATGCCTTTGCTGCGGGAGCTCCAGGAGAATAATCCGGATGATTTTCGGAATTATCTCCGGATGACGGACCCCTGTGCTTTCACCAACTCTTGGCATTGCTGACCCCCTATATTAAGAAGCAGGACACATGCATGAGGCTTTTATTTTATTTTTTTGGTTGAATAATAATGATTTGATTTGGTATATTTTCTATATTTTTGGATGCATAGAATGCACTTTTTGGTTAAGTTCTATTGGCAGATAGCATGTCTAATTTTATTTGTTTTCTTTTTTTAATGCACAATAAAAAAATTGTGGAGAATAATACTTGGCTGTGTGTTTTACTTCAAATGACAGTTTGGGAGTCGGCAGTTACATTTTTAAAAATACAATGTAAAATTGACGAGGGACACCAACATAGTTGTATCTTTGATCTTAAGAAATACAGGATAATGGTGTAAAAAAAAAGCATAATAATGTAGCGCCCCCTGGGTCTACTGGGAGCAGGAAGGTATCTCCAGATACAGGGAGCAGGCTTACATTCACCACAGGGCTGAGTCCATGGCTACAATGGGAAGTTTGAACAGTCACTTTAGGTATTTTTCAATGCTTTAATTATTGAGGTAGCAGAATAGTGGTAATGACTGCTGGGCAATGAACTTCTGGTATGCGAGGTTTTTTTTATTCCATTCTTCTAGCTAGCAAGAATGGACACTCCTGGCCCGACTAATGTCTACACGCCAAGAAGTGCCCGATACAGACAATTCAGTGTACATATAACTCTATCACATTACGTCACAAGCGAACAGATAATACATTTCCGTTACAAAACATTCTAACCTTTAAACAGTTAACCTACTCTTATTGATGCAAAGCAGTTTAACAAAACATATTCTTTCACAAGCATTGCACAAGCCTTGCCTCTGCGGTTACCTTCTTAATCTGCTGACTAGCTTGACACATCCTGGACAGGAAAAGTGTGCTAAGCTAAGCACAGATGGCTGTGCTAAGGGGGGGAAATGGGTGAATTCAGTGTCCCAATCCACAGCCTGTCAGGTTCTACAGACAAAATATTCTTAACATAGTTAATAGGAATGGCTTCTTAGCTGGAATTCTAAATCAGCCCTACTACACACATAACCATGGCCATATAATCTGATCCCCATTCCTACTTCCCTCCCCCCTTTGATCATAATCATAGCGATTAATATGAGCGAGATTAAGCATCACTAAATAGCATACAGGTCTGCTTTCTAATGGATCAGAGCCCAATGTGACTGAGATTTTTTTTTTTTTTTAGTCTTGGGGGGTTAATGGCTGGTATTTCCACATAGCCATAATATGGGTCGCAGCCTTTCTTTCTACGGTGGCCTCAATGAAACTCTGGATCATTCTAGTCCCAAGGGGAATCAGACAGGGCAGCAGCAGACATGCTACGAGTATTATTACAACGATCCCCAATATAGCCTTTACCCCATATACACTGGGAAAACCCCAATCTCCGAACCAGCTACCAGCATTGAGACCATCCCATGTCTGGACTGGCACATGAGCTAACTTTTTCATTCTACCAGTGATTTCCTCAACTACTTTTCCTGTGTTGTCCACTTCTAAGCAACAATTACTCAGATTAAATTTTCCACAGACACCACCCTCAGTAGCTAACAGATAGTCTAAGGCAAGTCTATTCTGATACACATGAGCACGTAAATTAGTTCCTTGTTTAGCAAGCAAATTTAAGGCAGCAGCAGTTTCGTTAGTAATTATTTCTAATACAGCCTGTAACCTTATAATTCGATTAAGCATATAAATTGGTGTTCTATAACCGTAACTACCATCTTCGGCCCATGTGGCTGGACCATAATACTGGACAATACGTTCTGGGGGCCATTCATTATCTTTCCAGTTTCCTATCGTCAGACTAGATGACCTCCGCTTCCTCTTTGAACCTATGTACACAGGGACTCCCAGTTCTTCCCTATTCCCCAGTGGAAGAAGGAAAAATGAGGGTTTTAATGTGCCTAAGACACAGGCTCCTGACCAGTCTTGGGGGAGCTCTGAATAGGCTTTATTCCCACAAATCCAGTACAAGTTTTCTGGGGCCTTCCAGTTAGATTCTTTGGTGAGATTTTCCCATAGCCCTTTTAGATGAGTGAAATTGGTAAAGGGGTGTGGGTCAGGCACGGGTACGTTTGTATCACTCCACCAGGATGTACTTTTAGAAGTGTTGTTATAAAACTGTTGTCCTAAACAGGCCATTTCTCCTACATGTGTTCTATACTGGGGACCCGACCTGGCTATACAATATTTCCCAATTATTGACGTTTTCAGGTGCCATTCTGACCTTATTCGTTCATGGGGCTGCTCAGAGGTGGCACTGAATGGCACATCATAATCTTTTTCCCTGGCTTCCCAAGGCCATTGGTCTCCCATGTTAGTTCCTCCACACACATAGCAATCTGTTACTTGTAAATTGTCAGCCACACTTTCTGCCAGTTCAATGAACAGGTTCTTTGTGCTAGGGGGCACTTCCATACCAGTGGCTAGCTCTTCATATAAGGAATGAAATAGCTGATGATTAACACTCTTTGTTAGTTCAGTTTCTAGTGAGACATACACAATTGTACCGGGGTCTGATCCTTTACCATAAATATGAACTCCAAACTTATTTCCCCATTGTGCTAAAAACTGGACAGGGTTATGTATGGTGAAATTCACAGGGGTGCAACTTCCCACTGTGCAGCTGGATGAACCAGATAAAGATTGTAGAATGGCATCCTGATTTTTCATTCCCCATGTTCCCCAGGCAGCACACCTCCAGTTGGGGCAGTAATTCCATTCCTCATTTGCACAGCTAGGTCCCAGTTTCCCTGAACAGATGTACCTATCATTTCTCAAATACTCTCTCTCCCATTCCAATCCCCCACACCCTCGCCTTGGGAAGTGGTTGAGGTTGATGGCAGCACACACATCAAAGATTAGGCTTGCTGCAGTGCTGGGGTCAGTGATCAGTGTACGGTTTATCAGCTTACCGGTGGAACTAAAGCTCCGAACGGTTAGCCAGGTTTTATAGGGTGCATAAGTGGGGTCATAACAGGTTATCTGATTTTCAAAGGAGCACATTGAATAGGTAGTCCCATTATGTATGCAAGTACCAGTCTCTGTGCCCATGCATTGATAATGGGAGTGCCACAATAACATCTTGGTAGTTACGGATCCTACTCTGGTAGTCTTTATACAAGGGTCACATGAGATACTCTCCCCCCCTGTTAACCTGGTCAGTATCACTATTATGACTATCAACAGTCTCATTATAACGATTTTAGTAAACATTACACCGATGAATATCCTCAAGCTTCAGCTTGTGCGTAGACCAACCAGCGTCCGGGCTGTGGTTGGAGCAGAGCTTAGTAGATATCCTTTATCTTCCGCCGTGCGTTGAGCCAGCAGCTTCCAGGGGTGTACTGGCCGCAGGGCTGCAGTCTGTCTATCTTCTGCCGTGCGTAAATTCAGCAGCTTCCAGGGGTGTGCTGAACACAGGGCTGGAGTTCTTCCTTCTGATTTCTCTGGTCAATCTCAGTCTCAAAGGATCTTGGGGGTCTACTGTACTGTGCCAGGAGTCTGTGAGGTCAGCAGCTCGCTTTACCCTGGAGTGGTGTATCCAGGGTGTCACCTCGGCTACCTTAATGGCTGTTGGGGTAGATAGCAGAACAGTGTAAGGACCTCTCCATTTTGGCCCTAGTGGGGTTATGTTCCACTCCTTTACCCACACTGTATCTCCTGGTTTAAAGGGGTGTACTGGGTTCGACAAGCTTATGGGAAGTTTCTCTTGAACCCATTTCCCTATGTCCTGCATACTTTCCCCAAGTTTCTGTATCAGTTCACGGTTAACTACCCCTCCTATCTGATGCAAGTCTCCTCTTATCCCTCTAATGATGGGTGGGGGCCTACCATACAGTACCTCAAAAGGGGACAGATTTGTCCTCTTTGTTGGGGTAGTCCGAATTCTCAGTAAAGCAATGGGCAACATCAAGGTCCACTCCATTTGGGTTTCCTGACAGAGCTTAGCCAGTTGTGACTTGAGTGTGCGGTTCATCCGTTCAACTTTTCCAGAACTTTGTGGCCTATATGCAGTGTGTAGTTTCCAAGTAATCTTAGGTGCCGTTGCTAATTCCTGGAGGCACTTGTGGACAAAGTCAGGGCCATTGTCTGGGCCTATATCTGGAGATAAACATCTTTTACAAAACTGCTTCCGTCAGTAAAGTACTCAACGTTTGGATTTTCCAAGGGGCTGTCTTTCAAGTCTGGTCGGCTTACATATCCAATACCCGGAGACTGTCATGAGTTAGGGGTTCTTGTGAGGTGGGGAGCAGAGTGGCTGGGTTTAAAGTGTTTACAGTCTCTAAGTCGATACGAGGATTTTCACACAGCATAGCTTGATATTTAACCATTTGACTGTTCGTGAACCAGTGATTTCCCTTGTAATCCATTAATGCCTGTACCTGGTGAGGGACTCGGACATAAGTCTCCTGACCTAACGACAACTGGTCAGCTTCGACCACAAGGAGGGCTGTTGCTGCGATGGCCCTCTGCAGGATGGCCATCTCTGAGCTACAGTGTCCAGTTGTTTTGAAAGGTATGCTACAGGGCGCTGCCAAGACCCAGAGTGTTGTGTCAGGACTCCTACTACTATTACTTGTTTTTCACTGACATACAAATAGAAGACTTTTTGGCTATCTGGCAAGCCTAGCGCAAGAGTCTGCATTAGGGAGACCTTAATGTCTTAATGCTCTGTTTTGATGTTCTCCCCATTGGAAGGGTTCCTTTTCTCCCCCCTTTGTGGATTCATAGAGGGGTCTGGCTTTTATGGCAAAGTCCGGTATCCAGATTCAGCAGAATCCTGCCACCCCCAGGAATTCACGTACTTGCCGTCTGGTAGGCAGGGTGGGAATCTGACAAACAACTTCTTTCCTGCCTTCTCCCAATTGTCTCTGTCCTTGTGATACTCTGAATCCCAGGTACTTTACAGTCTCTTGTCAAAATTGCACCTTTCTCCGGGACACCTTATAACCTGCCTCCCACAGTAATTGTAACAGTTCATTAGTGACCGCTGGGTGCATGGTCATTACAGCCTGATTGACCGCTCTGAGGTCTTGAACAGGATGACAGTGAGCTGTTTCAGGTTTCTGCACTGGGAGTAGAGGTGTATTCCAGGGAGACTGACAGGGTTTTAGAATTCCATAGTGTAGGAATTTGTTTAAGTACTTTTGTTTTCCTACTAAGGCTTTTAGAGGGACTGGGTACTGTTTCAGGCTGACTGGAGTGGCTCCTGATTTTAATTCAATAAGGATTGGGGGAACGTGTCTGGTTAATCCTGGTAGCTTGTCTTCTGCCCACAGTCCCGGGATGTCTTGCAGTATGCGGGCTTCAAAGGGATGCGGGGCAAGGGTCCGGCTATTTGCATCAGGATTTCTCGGAGTGGAAGTGGACACTTGATTGGGGAGCCCATGGACTACTACTGAGTTCCCTATTTCTGTCCTGCCTATACCCAGAGTGCTACGGTCAGGAGTATATTTACTGAGATTTGGCATTGACAAACTTGCTGAATCTGATGTAGGTGAACAACAACTTGAGTCCCCTTGTCTACTGGGTAGGGCGTTCGGACATGGTTCAGACTTGTCTCTATCTGAGGTCCGTTCCTCTACATATGGGGGAGGTTGATCTGTCTCTTCGGGTTGAGAATATATGTGTTTTGTTTGTTTTGTCAGTGGTACTACTCTTGTCATAACTATAATTCTATACTGTTCCTCTTTCTGTGGCTTCTATCCACTGCAGGTCTTTATCTCCCATTTGTCCAAAGGATGCACAATCATCCAGACGGACGTTTTCTCCTAGCTGACTGACTGACTGACTGACTGACTGACTGGCTGAGGATTTATCCGAGAGATGCACAATCATCTGGACGGATATTCCTCCTGACTGGCTGGCTGAGGATTTATTCGAGGGATGCACAATCACCCGAACGAACAGTCCTCCTGGAAGGTGCGTCTTGGTCATGTTTCTGTAATTCTGACATAATATTCTCAAATAATCAGTCAATGGTCTCTAAGTCAAGGGTTCCCTGTGGGGGCCACCGCGCTCCATAGCAGGGCCAATCTTTCTCACACAATGTTATCAATTTCTCAGGGCTAAGTTTTAAATTACAGTTCTTAGAAAATCCCTTCTTAAAGTTGGAGATCATGGTTTGTAGAGGAGATTCAACACTATGTTTCCCACCCATTCTTATAACCTAACAGACACCAAGACAGACACAGAGGGTAGGGTAAATGATGAGAATTCAGTAAGGGGTCTGAATCCTCGACACAGGTAGGGACAATAGACAACGCTTCTCTCGGTCAGTGGCCTGGACGTGGTCTCCCAGCCAGAAAACGCACTTAAAAGAGGACACGGTCACTTCACCACAAAGTGATGTCTCATACACACATCAATCATACCAGACATTCCCACCCAAAAATTACTGACTGACTGAGGATTCGTCCGAAAGATGCATAATCATCTGAACGGACGTCTCTCTCAGAAGGTGATCAGGCTTCCCTTCTCTCGATCCGTCGAGAGGCTGGCTGGCTGTCTTGACTGTTATCCAAAAATAAAAGTAAAAAGGCTCTCACCTGTTCCCGTTGGAGCTCCAGCTATCTACTTCTCGGATTCCCAGGTCCTTTTGACGCTACGAAGGTCGTCCACAGCAGGCCACCAAATGGGACACAGCGCAGTCTCCTAGATAACAGTTCTAGAAGGCGCCTTTTGAGACTACGATATAGCCCACAGGGCTGGCCTCTCGGACCATTCCTTGTAGGTCTGGTGGAAAACAGTGCCACCTGCCTCAACAGGTCACACCGATATTCCCCCCTTACGGCCAATGCACCAAATGAGGTAGCAGAATAGTGGTAATGACTGCTGGGCAATGAACTTCTGGTATGCGAGGTTTTTTTATTCCATTCTTCTAGCTAGCAAGAATGGACACTCCTGGCCCGACTAATGTCTACACGCCAAGAAGTGCCCGATACAGACAATTCAGTGTACATATAACTCTATCACATTATGTCACAAGCGAACAGATAATACATTTCCGTTACAAAACATTCTAACCTTTAAACAGTTAACCTACTCTTATTGATGCAAAGCAGTTTAACAAAGCATATTCTTTCACAAGCATTGCACAAGCCTTGCCTCTGCGGTTACCTTCTTAATCTGCTGACTAGCTTGACACATCCTGGACAGGAAAAGTGTGCTAAGCTAAGCACAGATGGCTGTGCTAAGGGGGGGAAATGGGTGAATTCAGTGTCCCAATCCACAGCCTGTCAGGTTCTACAGACAAAATATTCTTAACATAGTTAATAGGAATGGCTTCTTAGCTGGAATTCTAAATCAGCCCTACTACACACATAACCATGGCCATATAATCTGATCCCCATTCCTACTTCATTATAACTTGAGAAAGGTTGTAGAAAAGAGGTTGAGGGGAGGTTTCAGATACCCTTTTTAGCAGATCACTTACAGATTCCTTGAATCAAAGGACAAACAACTTTCTTTTAGCAGATCTTGAATATCTGGGTAGGTCTCTCACAGACCTGGCAACAAGTGAGTGCCTGGATAAGCCTCTCTCACAGAATTAGCAGCCAGCAGATGCCTTACCTTGATTAGATTGTAGAGCAGCTTGACAGTACCAGAACCTTTAAACCGACCCGGCAGTACTGTGAGGGTAGTTAGATGTAGGTGCGTCCTCCAAACCAGTTACCAGGCCCTTCTGAGAGACCAGCCTTCATTCTGGCTCTCTCCAGCAAAGGTCCTCCCCTGGATCTCCTCAGCTTGGCTCGGCTTCTTCCAAACAGGCAAGACAGCCTAGGACCACCTCAGGATTAGTAGGCCCAGACAGGCTTCTGGGCCTACTTGCAGAGGTTGCAGCAACGTAGCCTCAGGCCAGAAGGGCCACGAGGTGAGGACTGACTAGAGCACACGGCCTCTGTCCTATAAATACCCCTTCCCAGAATGCACAGCAGCCAGGAACCTCCTACTGGGCTGTTTATGGAAAAAGAATATTCATTAGCTCAATCTAGTTGTTATTCTCACACTGTCCTGTGGTACCAGTGACACCTACTGGCAACAGTGGGAAATGCTCAACATAGTCAAGTTTAGAACAGAACCAATAAACTATGTACAATCAATCTGAGCTGTTTACAGCTCAGCCAGAACTAAATTTACACTATAGCCCCTAATTTTAGGAACAGGGGGCTACAATAATATTATTCTTGATATCACTAGAAAAAAAAAAGCCTTTGAAAATTCGTTTGCAATAACTCCATCAGTATCACCAGCAAAGCAGCTTCATTATTATCCCATTAAAGAAGAAGAGAATTGTGCGCTGCATTTTCAGATTTCATAATTTGACACGTCACGAATGTTAATTCTCCACGCTAGTTTACAAGACCGACTGCTTCTGGCTTGTCTTTGCTTCCGAGCATGCGTGTTTGTACTTTGGACTTTTGTCCGACGGACTTGTGGACTCAGTGCGAACTGAAAATTCGGACAGGAATCAGATCGCATAGGCGTGAACACCCATGCAATCTGATTCTGGTGCGGACCAAAAAAGGGTCCTGTGCAAGTTTGGTCCGAATGCAATGCGAATTCCACCATACTATCTGTATGGCTAGAAACGCATCGCACACCAGTGGGAACTGGCCCTAAAGGTGAAAGTGATTTAAGGGTTTGTTTTTTTTAAATTTTTAAATAACAAACATGTCATACTTACCTCCACTGTGCAGCTCGTTTTGCACAGAGTGGCCCCAAACATCATCTTCTGGGGTCCCCCGGCGTCTCTCGCGGCTCCTCCCCACATCTGATAACCCCTTCGGAGAAGCACTTCCCCGAGGGGGTTACCTTGCGGGCACGCTCCCGAGTCCAGCATTTGCGTCTATAGACACAGAATGCCGGACTCGGCCCCGCCCCCCCGGTGCCTGCATCATTTTATTTTATTGACAACAGCGGGAGAAAATGGCTGCGCTGCTATCAATCTATCCAATCAAGAGCCAGGACCCCATGGAGAGAGAGACAGCGCGTCCCCACCGAAGAGATGAAGGGGTTCAGGTAAGTAAAACGGGGGGGGGGGGGGGGGCGGTGACTGCTAGTTGTTTTTTCACCTTAATGCAAAGGATGCATTAAAGTGAAAAAACATGAACCTTTACAACCCCTTTAAGTTTTATACCAGTGGCGTTTGTGTAGGGAAAGGCAACCTTGTTAGTTTTTGAAAAAATATTGAACTGGGAGATTTATATTGAATAGGAACATTGTGGGTCTATTGGCCAATTTCATAAAATGTGGTATTCCCAGCAATGCACTCAGGGTTTATTGCACTGGGAGCTTTATATTGAATAACTGTGGCAGCTGGTGCTAAACTTTTTTTTTTGGGGGGGGGGCGGCAAACAAACCCCCCTCAGGTACACCCTTAGCCCTCTATGGTCCTCCCGCACTCACCCCACCATGGTCCCCCCGCACTCACCCCACCACGGTCCCCCCGCACTCACCCCACCATGGTCCCCCCGCACTCACCCCACCACGGTCCCCCCATGGCTTCCTCAGCTTCTCCTCCCGGCCAACCCGATCCGCCTCCTGTCCTGATTTGCCAGGAGGGGAAGCCGGAAGACAATATTAATTCACTAGTGTCACAAGTGGGTGGGTTCGGGGCGCAGAGCCCAACCTTTTTCAAGACAATTAGAGCCTCAGTCTCTGATCATGTGGCTTGAAAAAAAAACTCATAGAAACGTATGTGTCCGGCACACCGCATGCATCCCTGCATGCAAACTAGGGGGGCAGTACCCCTGCGCCCCTTATGAACCGGCCGCTCCTGTTGAATAGGAACATTATAAATATTCCATATAAAGCTCCTATAGACCTAGTTCCCATTCAAGCTCCCAGTGCACTAAACCTTCAACCATGAGATTGGCAGCCTGTAATTTGCATTCAAAGGCGCAATATTAAAGTAATACTAAAGTCTCGTTTTTTTTTTTCATTTAAAAATAACAAACATTATACCTACCTGATCTGTGTAGAAGTTTTGCATAGAGCAGCCCGGAGCCTCCTCTTCTTGGGTCCCCCAACACTCCTGGCCCCACCTGCGGAGTGCCCCCACAGCAAGCAGCTTGCTATGGGGGCACTCGAGCCAAGCCGCTGCTCTGTGTGTCCATTCAGACACAGAGCTGTGGCTCGGCCCCGCCCCTATCCCTCCTCATTGGCTCACTGACTTCTTTGACAGCAGCGGAAGCCAATGGGAGGGAGAGTATCGCACAGCCGAGTCTCTAGTGCAACATCGCTGGATCGAGATGGGGCTCAGGTAAGTATTGGGGTGGCGGGGCTAAATAGAATGCATTAAGATAAAAAAAACCTTCTCCCTTTAGAACCAACCAACAATTGTTAGAAGACTTGGACCCTGCCACATAGATGTCAGCAATTGCACTAGAATGGCAAACCTTAATATCTACACTACAGACAACTGAGAAACTGACATAGTTTAACATGGTGCCTGTAGTGTATTTAAATGAATTGGATGGATAAAGAGTAACAAAACAGCTTAAATACATAATTTTCCTGGTGAAAATATTGGCTTCCTTCAGTGCTGACCACATGTGCAAGAACCCGGTATTTTTCTCACGTGATCCCTGCTGAGTGAAGTACAGTGGAACCTTGGTTTACGAGTAACGCGGTTAACAAGCGTTTTGAAAGATGAGCAAACTCTTTTTTTTTAATTCTGACTCGGTTTGCAAGTGTTGTCTCTCAAAACGAGCAGAGTTCAAGCTAATGGGCAGTGCAGTACCACATTTGGCCAGAGGTGTGGGGGGGGCGCCTGGGACACTAGGAATGGTTCATAGCCGTTCGGAAATACTCGGAATGACTCAGAAATACTCAGAAACACTCAGAAATACTCCGTTCCCGAGTGTTTCCGTGGCTTTCCGAGCTGTCCCCTAGTATTTCCAAGGCTCTCCGGCGCCCCCCCACCTCTGGCCACATGCGGTATTGCATGTAATAGAAGTCAATGTGGAACGAATTATCGAATTATCTTAGTTTCCATTGACTTCTGTGGGGAAACTGGCTTTGATATGCGAGTGCTTTGGATTACAAGCATTCTCCTGGAACGGATTATGCGCGTAATCCAAGGTTCCACTGTAATCAGTATCCAGACTGGCTGTTCATCTTCTTCAACAGAGATAATGTGGTCATGTCATTTGGTCATGTTACTCGCACTGGGGAGAGCCTCCAGCAGCATTTGCTCCAGGAATTATTTTTTTTTTATCCATCCCAGCCTGGCTGTTGACAAAGGGTTAACATCTGAGCATTTTGAGATCCTCTTTAATCTAAGTTCTTCAAGTTTGCTGACTGGAGTTCCTGGGAACATGGTAGAATAAGTGAGAACATCTGATAATAAGTACGAACCTGGGGTGGTGACCCCATTTTATTTCGGACCGACTGACTTTTATTGTGAAGTTTTACATTTCAGCAGATCTGCAGATAAATGCCCAGTGCCATCCAGCAATCTGAGGACAAGGACACCATAAACAGACAAAGTAAACATCAGCAAAACCCAGACAGCCTTAGAAATAAGGAGGAATGTCCGAGGCCTGATTGTACTGACTGTACGAGTAATGACTACACAGATCTCAACTTTTATTATTATGGACAGACAAGGCTTTACTAGGAGCAAGAAAAGCTTTATACTGAAAAAATAAATAGATTCTCACACTTTGAAAGAGGTATCGGAATGACAAATATGATTATTATTATTTTTTTGCAGTGATAAGAGGGTTAGATGTTACCTATACCAAATAGGCAAAGCACAAAGCAAACATCAGTCAACCTGAAATGATCTGTTTATGCCGGCAGTAAGCCTTAATTCTCAACATCTAACAGATATCCCCAACGCTACTTCCAACCCCAACTTCAGATCTGACCCCAACCCTAAATCCATTCCAAACCTCAACTCAGAATTGGTCCAAATCCTACACCAGCCCCTATGAAGACCCCTACTCCATTCTAGCCCCAATTCTGACCTCAACCCCAACTCCATTCTGAATATAATTTTAACCCTGTTCCTCATTCAGACCTCAAACTCAGCTCCAACCATAACACCAATTCCAATTCTGGCCCAAGTCCTAAACCCAACCTCAGTTCTGACACCAGCCCTAACTTTATCTCTAGGCTCAACCCTAATTCTGACCCCAATCCTAACTGCAGCCCTATTTTTTACCCCAAGTCCTAAACCCAACCCCTATTCTGACACCAATTACAAATTCAACCCTAACCTGAACCCCCATTCTGACCCAGCCCTATGCACAGTACCATTTTCCCCCAAGTTCTAAATCCAACCTCATTTTCACACTATCCCCCCAACTTCATCCCTAACCTCAACCCCAATTTTTACCCTAACTGCAGTCCTGTTTCTTACCCCAAGTTCAAAATCCAACCTCAATTCTACATTATCCCCCAACTTTATCCCTAACCTCAACCCCAATTCTGACCCCAACACTAACTGCAGCCCTATTTCTCAATCAAAGTCCTAAACCCAACCTCAGTTCTACACTAACCCTCAATTTCATCTCTAACCTCAAACCCCATTTCTGACTCTAACTACAACTCCACCTCCAACCCAAATTAGGACATCAGCGCCAACTTTAATGCTGACTCCAACTCCAGCTCCATCCCTAGTTCTGATCCCAACACTCTGTGCTTGTCATGGTCCCTACTGTGCCAAGCAGACAGCCAGTAGGGATGAGCTTCGAGTTCGAGTCGAACTCATGTTCGACTCGAACATTGGCTGTTCGCAAGTTCGCCGAACAGCGAACAATTTGGGGTGTTCGCGGCAAATTCGAATGCTGCGGAACACCCTTTAAAAGTCTATGGGAGAAATCAAAAGTGCTAATTTTAAAGGCTAATATGCAAGTTATTGTCATAAAAAGTGTTTGGGGACCTGGGTCCTGCCCCAGGGGACATGGATCAATGCAAAAAAAAGTTTTAAAAACGGCCGTTTTTTCAGGAGCAGTGATTTTAATAATGCTTAAAGTCAAACAATAAAAGTGTAATATCCCTTTAAATTTCGTACCTGGGGGGTGTCTATAGTATGCCTGTAAAGGGGCGCATGTTTCCTGTGTTTAGAACAGTCTGACAGCAAAATGACATTTTGAAGGAAAAACCCATTTAAAACTACTCGCGGCTATTGCATTGCCGACAATACACATAGAAGTTCATTGATAAAAACGGCATAGGAATTCCCCAAAGGGGAACCCCGAACCAGAATTAAAAAAAAAAATGATGTGGGAGTCCCCCTAAATTCTATACCAGGCCCTTCAGGTCTGGTATGGATATTAAGGGGAACCCCAGCCAAAATTAAAAAAAAAAGACGTGGGGTTCCCCCTAAATTCCATACCAGACCCTTCAGGTCTGGTATGGATTTTAAGGGGAACCCCGCGCCAAAAAAAAACAAAAACGGCGTGGGGTCCCCCCAAATATCCATACCAGACCCTTATCCGAGCACGCAACCTGGCAGGCCGCAGGAAAAGAGGGGGGACGAGAGTGCGCCCCCCCCCTCCTGAACCGTACCAGGCCACATGCCCTCAACATTGGGAGGGTGCTTTGGGGTAGCCCCCCAAAACACCTTGTCCCCATGTTGATGAGGACAAGGGCCTCATCCCCACAACCCTGGCCAGTGGTTGTGGGGGTCTGCGGGCGGGGGGCTTATCGGAATCTGGAAGCCCCCTTTAACAAGGGGACCCCCAGATCCCGCCCCCCCGTGTGAAATGAAAAGGGTGTACTTACCCCTACCATTTCACTAAAAAACTGTCAAAAATGTTAAAAATGACAAGAGACAGTTTTTGACAATTCATTTATTTAAATGCTTCTTCTTTCTTCTATCTTCCTTCATCTTCTGGTTCTTCTGGTTCTTCTGGCTCTTCTAGTTCTTCCTCCGGCGTTCTCGTCCAGCATCTCCTCCGCGGCGTCTTTTATCTTCTTCTCCTCGGGCCGCTCCGCACCCATGGCATGGGGGGGAGGCTCCCGCTCTTCTCTTCTTCTTTTCTTCTCTTCTTCTCTTCTTCTCTTCTTCATTTTCTTCTCCGGGCCGCTCCGCATCCATGCTGGCATGGAGGGAGGCTCCCGCTGTGTGACGGCGCTCCTCGTCTGACAGTTCTTAAATAACGGGGGACGGGGCCACCCGGTGACCCCGCCCCCCTCTGACGCACGGTGACTTGACGGGACTTCCCTGTGGCATTCCCCGTGACGTCACAGGGAAGTCTCGTCAAGTCACCGTGCATCAGAGGGGGCGGGGTCACCGGGTGGCCCCGCCCCCCGTTATTTAAGAACTGTCAGATGAGGAGCGCCGTCACACAGCGGGAGCCTCCCTCTCTGCCAGCATGGATGCGGAGCGGCCCGGAGAAGAAAATGAAGAAGAGAAGAAGAGAAGAAAAGAAGAAGAGAAGAGCGGGAGCCTCCCCCCCATGCCATAGGTGCGGAGCGGCCCGAGGAGAAGAAGATAGAAGACGCTGCGGAGGAGATGCTGGACGAAAACGCCGGAGGAAGAACCAGAAGAGCCAGAAGAACCAGAAGATGAAGGAAGATAGAAGAAAGAAGAAGCATTTAAATAAAGGAATTGTCAAAAACTGTCTCTTGTTATTTTTAACATTTTTGACAGTTTTTTAGTGAAAGTGGTAGGGGTAAGTACCCCCTTACCATTTCACACAGGGGGGGGCGGGATCTGGGGGTCCCCTTGCTAAAGGGGGCTTCCAGATTCCGATAAGCCCCCCGCCCGCAGACCCCCACAACCACCGGCCAGGGTTGTGGGGATGAGGCCCTTGTCCTCATCAGCATGGGGACAAGGTGTTTTGGGGGGCTACCCCAAAGCACCCTCCCAATGTTGAGGGCATGTGGCCTGGTACGGTTCAGGAGGGGGGGGCCGCACTCTCGTCCCCCCCTCTTTTCCTGCGGCCTGCCAGGTTGCGTGCTCGGATAAGGGTCTGGTATGGATTTTTGGGGGGACCCCACGCCGTTTTTTTTTTTTTGGCGTGGGGTTCCCCTTAAAATCCATACCAGACCTGAAGGGTCTGGTATGGAATTTAGGGGGAACCCCACGTCATTTTTTAAAAAAAAATTGGCCGGGGTTCCCCTTAATATCCATACCAGACCTGTAGGGCCTGGTATGGAATTTAGGGGGACTCCCACATCATTTTTTTTTTTAAATTTTGGTTCGGGGTTCCCCTTTGGGGAATTCCCATGCCGTTTTTATCAATGAACTTCTATGTGTATTGTCGGCAATGCAATAGCCGCGGGTAGTTTTAAATGGGTTTTTTCCTTCAAAATGTCATTTTGCTGTCAGACTGTTCTAAACACAGGAAACATGCGCCCCTTTACAGGCATACTATTGACACCCCCCAGGTACGAAATTTAAAGGGATATTACACTTTTATTTTTTGACTTTAAGCATTATTAAAATCACTGCTCCTGAAAAGACGGCCGTTTTTAAAACTTTTTTTGCATTGATCCATGTCCCCTGGGGCAGGACCCGGGTCCCCAAACACTTTTTATGACAATAACTTGCATATTAGCCTTTAAAATTAGCACTTTTGATTATTCATGTTCGTGTCCCATAGACTTTAACGGTGTTCTCGTGTTCGAACAAACTTTTTTCCTGTTCTCATGTTCTGGTGTTCGGCTCATCCCTAACAGCCAGGCGTAGATGCGCCCCAAGGTTGTATTGAACCCATAACCTTCCATTTGCTACTCCAGTTGCTTTACCTCTGAGCCACACCTCAGTTCTCTATTCAGCATGCTTTCCAGCTATGCCTAGTTCTGCATGAAGTACTGAGGGCAATATTCTGATTGGACCTTTCACTCCTGGTTCAGCTGAGGCAGTTTATCCAATCAGCTGGGTATAAAACACTGCCTCACTCTGAGGGCTTTGTCAGTTCATTGTCTCTTGTTTTGCCAAAGGTTCCTGTGTTCCTGTGTTCCTGTGTTCCTGTGTTCCTGTGTTCCTGTGTTCCTGTGTTCCTGTGTTCCTGTGTTCCTGTGTTCCTGTGTTCCTGTGGTCCCGTGGTCCTGTGTTCAAGTTACAGTGTTCCAAGACTGACCCCGGATTCTGACCCTGGCTCTGTTTATCGTTTATTCTGACTTCTGGAATCCCTGACTACGGATTTACCTCGACTATCCTTTGGCTAATTCCTGTCAAGCCCCCATGCACAGATTCACAGCCCAGGTAGCTTATTACCTTGTTACCGTGGGCTGTGTGTATTTGTAAGGGTGAGCATACATCTCTGCACCATGGACTCCAACCTAGGTAAGCCCTTACAGTGCTCTACAAATCCATACTGACCTTGTCTTTGCTTGTGTAGCACCCTTCTGGTGTAGAGCAGGCTTCTAGGTGCATTTAGTTTGGCTCCCCTGTAATCAGTGGAGCAGGGGTTGATTATTGTCAGGGCTGGGCTCAGTCCTTCCTTCTCAGAGCAGGTCGCTCAGCTGTCTGTTATTTGCCAGCTCTAATCTTTCTACAGTGACTCACCTGGTGATGATATCCTACTCGCCAGTCCTACTGGCTACTTAAGCTGTTCACTCCAGATCCTCTCTGCCTTTGCCTGGTCAACATATCAGAGACTCTCTCCTGTGTACCTGTGAAAGACTTGCTCGGCTGACATTCCTTCTGGTTCCTGATCCTGCTTTCTGTTCCACTACGCTGATTCTCCAGTTTCCTGATTTCCTGGCTTGTCCTGAAGTACGCTGATCCTTTGCTCCCTGACGTCCTGGCTTGTCTGACTATCTGTTCCGGTTACCAAACTCTGGCTATGTTTGAATACATTTGCTCTGTTTACCTTTTACTATTATTATTAAACTAGTGTGATTTTTACTGCATTTCTGTCTCGGTCTGATTCATGGTTTCTGACAATTATCCCGGGCTGCTCAGTGTTTCACAGGCTGCTGCTCTGTTACTTCTGTCTGTCTTCTAGAGCGTTCTAGAAGTATAGTGGGAGGGAGAGCAGAGCAGGCAGCCTGAATATTTATGGGACTCCAGCCAATCCCAGGGGGGTTCCCAGAAGGTGGGAAGGGAGCCCATACATAGTCTGAAGCCTGAGCAGTAAGGGCAGTGTTCCTGGGTCCAGTCCTGTAGAAGGAGACCCCTGGTGCATGATCCTAGAAGAAGCCGTGAGGAAGACACCAAGTTCCCAGCTAGGCTTAGCCTATTTTGCAGATCCATGTCCAGGGATCAAGTTGGGTCTGGAGAAGCTCACTAGAGGAAGTTGGTGGAAAAGAGCCTAGCTGTCCTATGGTGGTGTGACTGTCATTAGGAAGAGCCTGGTGATATCGGAAGTAGGCAACCGATGATCCTGTGGTTAGGTGAGTAGATGACCCCGTTGATGAAGAAAGTATGGGACTCTAGCCAATTGCTGGGGAGGTATGCCCAGGGTGGCTTATAACTATGGAAGGAGTACAGGCCACCAACGGTATAGAGATCATGTGGGACATTCAGTTTGTGAAGTGCAGTCAGAAGTTGAGGAGTCTTCAAGTTCTCCACCTACACAGTTTCCGGGTTTATGCCATGACCCTCTCCCTATCCCAGTTCGTCATTCCCAATAAAATCCCTAAAAAAGAACCCCTCGACTGTTTTCTGAGCCAGTGGAAGAATGAAGAAAATGCTGTGTGCCTGGCTGTGTGTGCTCTAAGTGGGGAAATAGGACTGTATTCACCAGTGGCGCCTACAGGGGCGCACTACACTTGTATCAACTATTAGTTCACCCTTCACCAGGATAAGCAACTGAAACCTCCAGGTCTGTGTCAAAGACAAATAACGCCAAAGCTAACTGATTTGGTAAAAAAGTATGGTTCGCCTTTAATAATAATAAAAAAGTCTACAGTAACTGTTCCTTACATTATTAGAAGCCAAATCTTAGATAAAAACAAAGTGTGCAGTGACTCTGTTTACTCAACCCAAAGCTCCAAGGACTGAGGCAACATATAATTCAATCTGAAGCAAACAGCAGGATATTTGTTGAACTTGCTTGCTTAGAAAATAAATATATGGATATTAACTGATAGAGCAGACACAGGCCCAGCCTATAATTAAGTGTCAATCGATTACCAGAAGATCTGTTGAGTGGAGGTGGAGTTGAACATGTGCTGGGTTCTCTCGCTGGGCTTGTAAATAGTTCAGATTCTGGAGCAGCACACGCTGGAAGAGTATCAAATAAATCATATTTCAGACTCAGGGGGGCCATCGTCCCAGAGAAGGTCCAACGTGAGGACTGTGGTGGAGAGGTAATGGAAACGTTTGATTTAGGTGCCATTGAAGTTTTTCATGAAGCGTCTTTAGAAGAATTGCAGGACTGGATGGAGACACAGAAGGATTTTTTTGAGAGATCTGTACAGCAAATCCCAGAACATTATGTAAGCCTCGTTATTGTCCACATTCTGGAAAACATTTTATTTTCTTACACAAAGCATACTGAACGCAAATTAACACATTGCATTTTTTTTTTATATATAAGTAGTTGCTACATAAATTGCAAATTAGTAAATGTAACAGTTCATATTCCCACTAGCTTTTCTTGTTCTGTAATGGGAAAACAGCTAATATGTCCCATAATCAACACCTTCACACACTACATATGTGTGCCTTCTCCTTCATTGCACTGTGCTGGTTGATAATAGTGAGACTTCCCCGCAATAGTGCGTGTCTCTGCCCCTCCCACAGTCAGAAGGTTTCCCTTCATTGGTTTGTGTCTCTGCCCCTCCCACAAATGCTGACAATTCCCTGCAGGAGTTTGTCTCTCAGTCTCTCCCACAATGGTGAAATTACCCTTCACTAGTCTGTGTCTCTGTCCCACCAAAAATGGTGAAATTACCCTTCACTAGTTTGTGCCTCTGCCCCTCCCACAATGTTAAGAATATTCTTCACAAGTTTGTGTCTCTGCCCCTCCCACAATGGTGAGATTACCCATCACTAGTTTGTGTCTCTGCCCCTCCCACAATGGTGAGATTACTCTTTACTAGTTTGTGTCTCTGCCCCTCCCACAATGTTGAGAATACTCTTCACCAATTTGTGTCTCTGCCCCTCCCACAATGGTGAGATTACCCATCACTAGTTTGTGTCTCTGCCCCTCCCACAATGTTGAGAATACTCTTCACAAGTTTGTGTCTCTGCCCCTCCCACAATGGTGAGATTACCCTTTACTAGTTTGTGTCTTTGTCCCTCACACATAGTGAGATTACCCGTCACTATTTTGTATCTCTGCTCCTCCCACAATGGTGAATTTACCCTTCACTAGTTTGTGTCTCTGCTCCTCCCACAATGGTGAGATTACCCTTCACTAGTTTGTGTCTCTGCTCCTCCCACAATGGTAAGATTTCCCCTCACTATTGTGTGTCTATGCCCCTCCCACAATGGTGAGATTACCCTTTACTAGTTTGTGTCTTTGTCCCTCACACATAGTGAGATTACCCATTACTATTTTGTATCTCTGCCCCTCCCACCATGGTGAGATTTCTCTTCACTATTTTTTTTTGTCCCTCCCATAATGGTGAGATTTCTCTTCACTAGTTTGTGTCTCTGCCCCTCCCACAATGGTGAGATTACCCTTCACTAGTTTGTGTCTCTGCCCCTCCCACAATGGTGAGATTACCCTTCGCTAGTTTGTGTCTCTGCCCCTCCCACAATGGTGAGATTATCTTTCGCTCGTTTGTGTATTTGCCCCTCCCACAATGGTGAGATTATCTTTCACTATTGTGTGTCTCTGCCCCTCCCACAATGGTGAGATTACCCTTCTCTAGTTTGTGTCTCTGCCCCTCCCACATTACTAGACTATGTCATATGATCTCATACAGCTCTGTCCCTCCTCGTACAGGACACTCTGATCCAGTTTTGTAAGTTTTGTCCTTCAAACTCTGGCTGAACAACTGTCCTTTTTGTCGATAAAGCAGATTATAGACGATTATCTCAATCTCTTCACCTCTCCGTGTATCAGTGGCCCCCTATTCCCTGACCCCTCCTACAGACTTAGTTCAATTTTTTCCATTAAAACCGCAGCACTCCGGTGTTGAAGTATTTCCTAACTACCTGGAAGGCTCATTTCATGACGGGGGAATCGGAGTCCTCACTGTGAGCGCTAAAGATGCAGAATTCAATATTTAATAGCGAACGCCTCTCCACGGCTCCTAGAGGGTTCCATTATCCAAGAACTAAAGATACAAATTCTAGAGACAGGATGGCAAGGAGGAACATCCGTGTCCTACAGAAGATTAATGGTCCTGTATTGTCAGTCTGATCTTCAAATCCTCAATGTTCTGGATGGCGAGCGACTTTGATGACAATAAGTGACCAGTCGAAAACGAACATTGATATTGGTGGAAAAGATAAACAATGTAAATCTATCTATCCATATTCTCTCTCTCTCCCTCTCTCTCTCTCCCTCTGTCTCTCTCTCTCTCTCTCTCTCTCTTTCTTTCTTTCTTTCTTTCTCATTTTTCAGACAGTGAACAGTCCTTGAGCTTTGTTTTATTGAGGGATAATAACTTGGATGGGGATAGGAGTTATGGTATGCCCAACTTAAAAGTGATGAAACCAGGGACAACTTCCTCCCTATGTACAACTTTTTCTGCACAGCTTCAATTAATTCCTCTGGACAGATTTGCAACAGCTCCTTACAGGCTAGGAACTTTTAGTCCCTTAGTAAGTAGCACAATGTCTTGTGAACTGCATCCTGGAGTACCTCCACTCCCCTGTAAACACTGATCACAGCTCTACCAACTGCAGGAAATGCTAGCCCACCTGGCTGAGTCTTCACCAGCCCACCTGGCTGCTTCCCTTCACCAGTCTACCTGACAGACACTCTTTACCAGTCTACCCGTCTGACACTCTTCACCAGTCTACCCGACTTACACTCTTCACCAGTCTACCCGACGGACACTCTCGAGATCTCCCATGTCAGGCTATAGAAGACTTAAGAACACCGCTGTCTTCAAGAGAGATCTTCTACATGTGGCAGTCTCTCCCCTTGGAAATCCCTGCACTGTGCTGCAGTAGTCACACTCTCCTTGCTACCGCTGCCTCTCAGGAAAGCCTCCTTCCAACTTCTCCTGTGGTAGGATCCTTCCAGGCCAGCCACCTGAGCCCCAGCCTAAGGCAGAGCCACCCCCCCCCCCCCCAGACTAGGGGGATTCACCTCAACGGCCACTGACAGTCTCCTCAGCACTGCATCTCTGTCTTCCACGCGACTCACCTTCCAGCATGAGCCCACTTCCTGCGGATTAGCTAAGGGCCCTTAAATATGCAGGACAACCCTCCTAGCCTCCGCCCTCTAGCTTCCAGAACATTCTCCAACATTCCAGAACTCTCTCTTTCTCCTTATCTATCTCTCTCTCTGTAGCACACAGACTGCATTGGTCTGGCGGTTTGATCCCGGGTTCTATTCCCTGATCGGCACACTGCAGCCAGGTACACAGCATTTCCCAATCACTCGCATTAGAGAACAGGCTGTGCATGTCTTTTTGTGTTTTTTTTTTTTTTGGGTAGAACTTGGATAGGGTGAGGGTGAGCCAAGGGATACTCTAGTAGCAGTAAGCTTTACAAGAAGGACTAATTCTGCACTAAAAAGTATAAAGCTGAATGGCAACAAACCTGAATCCCTCAACAGGGATGCAGTCCTAAATGTAAAGAGTAGTAGCTAATGATCTCCAAGGAGAGCTAAGGAAAGTCTTTAGTTTCAGAAGGCTGGTACCCACTGTCTCCTGATCTCCAGGCAGCCATGTGCAGGGTTAGCAAACTTCAGTACTCCAGCAGCCTGTATCCTGGATCCTTGAGAGGCTTTCTGAGAAAAACAGCCAAACTGTAGCTGGGACCCCACAGAGTGCCTGCAGTTCCAGGCGAATTTCTCAGGGACTCCACAACCCTCAGGCTGGGTCTTACTTCCCCAGGAACAAGAGACTTTTGTTCTAGACTCTGGTCTATTTATACCTCTCTCAGCCCCCTGCTGGTCACCTGCCATATTGGCCAGGGATTGGCTAAGGAGATATTAACATGCAGGCTGGGGTCATGATTCTTCCATTCACTATGTTCCAGGATCCCCTGGTAGACAGGGGGAAGTAATTGAGCTCATGTCTATAGAGCCCAGAGCAGACCTAATTAATTAAATAATGCTCTCCCTGATTACAGGGAGGCCAAAAGCGAAAACTAGCAAACCAGTAGCTCTGTTGGATGCTACATAGCTATCTATTTATCTACACTATATTACCAAAAATATTGGGACGCCTGCCTTTACACACACGAGCTTTAATGGCATCCCAGTCTTAATTTGTAGGGTTCAATATTGAGTTGGCCCACCCTTTGCAGCTATAACAGCTTCAACTCTTTTGGGAAGGCTGTCCACGAGGTTTAGGAGTGTGTCTATGGGAATGTTTGACCATTCTTCCAGAATTTTTTGAGGTCGGGCACTGATGTGGACGAAACAGTCTGGCTTGCAATCTCCGCTCTAATTCATCGGGTTGAGGTCAGGACTCTGTGCAGGCCAGTCAAATTCCTCCACCATAAACTCACTTATCCATGTCTTTATGGACCTTGCTTTGTACACTAGTCCATATCATTTGGTGGAGGGGGGGATTGTGGTCTGGGGCTGTTTTTCAGGGGTTGGGCTTGGCCCCTTAGTTCCAGTGAAGCGAACTCTTAAGGCGTCAGCATACCAAGACATTTTGGACAATTTCAAGCTCCCAACTTTGTGGGAACAGTTTGGGGATGGCCCCTTCCTGTTCCAACATGCACAAAGACATGGATGAGCACCTTCCACCTTGGGGATGAATAGGAGCGGAGACTGCGTGCCAGGCCATCTCATCAAATATCAGCGCCTGACCTCACAAATGCGCTTCTGGAAGAATGGTCAAACATTCCCATAGACACACTCCTAAACCTTGTGGATGGCCTTCCCAGAAGAGTTGAAGCTGTTATAGCTGCAAAGGGCGGGCCAACTCAATATTGAACCCTACGGACTAAGACTGGAATGCCATTAAAGTTCATGTGTGTGTAAAGGCAGGCGTCCCAATACTTTTGACAATACAGCGTATGTCAACTGAACAATATTTACGGGTGTTTCTTACAGAGCAGCTCTGACAGTGTCATGTTGTAGTTGAAGGGGTATTATCTGACTTGACTATTGATCCTGTGACCCCCAGTTGGACCCCTGAGGCAGTCGTCTCGCTTGGTACCAGCATTATAAGACTACATAAGAGTTTTTATTTGTTCTTTGATATACATTTTTTATATACAGTATCATTTACAGTGTTCTCAGAGTGAATGCCTGAACATGGAAGGTGTGAAGTGTAAGACGTCACGCGCTGAGCCCGGCACCTGCGGCGGCCACGTTGGCTGTTTGGCTAAGAGGCCCTGTAAGGATGGGTTGGGGGTGGGGGGGGGGGCTCACACATGGCACAGGATGTGGCTTTTCTGATGCTGAAATGCACACAATTAGCACGTGTAAGCTGACATGCCTGAGCAGCGGACGGCCAGAGCTCAGCCTGGTGCTTAGAGAAAGATTTTAAAATGTGCTAATTAGCTCCCGCTAACCGCAGCCAAGTATGAACCAAGATATTTAGTCTATGGCCGAATTCATCTGAGTAATATGTGTGTAAAAGACCAGAGCCACAGCGGTGGTCATTAATTCATCATCATCATCTATTTGTGATCTGGTGGGCCCTGAAGGCCTTGTGGGGGATGCAGGCTAATGAGCACAGTGCTGGCATTCTCTAACAGTCTGATGATGGCACTGAGAAGCACTCAGCAATGGGAACTGATATGCCATTTAGGAAGGCACAGGGGCGGATATAGGGCAGCAGTGGCGTTGCTAGGTCTACAAAAGATTTGGGGCTAGAGCCCATAGCAGCGTAGTAAAGAAAGTAAAGAAAGTCATACGCTTGGGCGAGCATACACATGTGTATACAGTAATATACGTGTGTGTGTATATATATCCCCAGAGAGCCCCCCACTTACATCAGGGTCCCCAGAGAGCCCCCTTACATCAGGGTCCCCAGAGAGCCCCCCTTATATCAGGTTCCCCAGAGAGCCTCCTCCTTACATCAGAGTCCTCAGAGAGCCTCCCCCTTACATCAGGGTCCCCAGAGAGCCTCCTCCTTACATCAGAATCCCCAGAGAGCCCCCCCCCTTGCATCAGGGTCCCCAGAGAGCCCCCCTACATCAGGGTCCCCAGAGAGCCCCCCTTATATCAGGTTCCCCAGAGAGCCTCCTCCTTACATCAGAGTCCTCAGAGAGCCTCCCCCTTTCATCAGGGTACCCAGAGGGCCCCCCACTTACATCAGGGTTCCCAGAGAGCCCCCATTACATTAGGGTCCCCAGAGAGCCTATCCCTTGCATCAGGGTCCCCAGAGAGCCTCCCCTCCCCTTGGGGACCCCTGCAGAGACTTGGGGCTATTGACCACAGATTCGGGGCTATAGCCCCAAAAGCCACCCCCTAGCGACGCCCCTGTAGGGCAGGAAAGCACAGTACAGACCCAAGGTAGGCAGAGGGAAGGGAAGGACAGCACAGGGGCAGCAAAGGCAAAGGCATAAAGAGGCAGAAGTCAGAAAATGCATAATACAGGTAGATAGCAGGTAGGCAGGGAGGTCAGGGAAGCACAGGCCTGGCAGAGTGCGAGAAGGCATAGGTAAAAAGGCAAAGGGCAGGCATAAGATAGTCCGAGGGCAAGCAATTAAGCAGGCACAAGACAGCCACAGGGTAAAAAAAGGCACAGGGCAGGGAAAAGTGAGGTAGAGGCCAGAAAAGCACAGTACAGGCAGATGGCATAGGCCAGCCAAGCACAAGCAAAACCTACCTAATGGGCTTGCCTGCCCATAAGGTAGGCAGAGGGCAGGAAGCCACAGAGCAGCAACAAAGTAGGCACATGGCACAAGAAAGGCACAGGGCAGGCATTAGGAAGGCAGAACTCAGAAAAGCACAGTACGGGCAGATGGTGGTTAGGCGTAGGACAAGCATAGGGAAGGAAAGCACAGACCAGGCACAGGAAAAAAAGACAAAGAGCAGGCATAGGGTAGGTAGATTGCAGGAAGCCACAGAGCAGGCACAGTTCACAAGAAAGCCACAGGGCAGGCGTTAGGGAGGAAAAACACATCACAGGCAGATGGTGGGAAGGCAAAGGATAGGTAGAGGGAAGGAAGGCACAGGCCAGGTACAGGGCAAGAAGGCACAGGGCGGGCATATGATAGGTAGAGAGCAGGAAGACACAGAGCAGCAACAAAACAGGCACAGGCCACAAGAAAGCCACAGGGCAAGGTTAAGGAGGCAGAATTTAGAAAAGCCCAGTACAGGGAGATGGTGGGTAAGCATAGGACAGATAGAGTGAAGGAAAGCCCAGGCCAGGTACAGGGCAAGAAGGCACAGGGCAGACGTTAGGGAGGTAGAGTTCAGAAAGGCACAGTAAAGGCAGATGGTGGGTAGGCATTGGATAGGCAGAAGGTAGGAAAGAACAGGGTGGTGATAAATGGGGAGTACTCGGAATGGTCAGGGGTGGGTAGTGGGGTCCCCCAGGGTTCTGTGCTGGGACCAATCCTATTTATTTGTTCGTAAACGACCTGGAGGATGGGATAAACAGTTCAATCTCTGTATTTGCAGATGATACTAAGCTAAGCAGGGCAACAACTTCTCTGCAGGATGTGGAAACCTTGCAAAAAGATCTGAACAAACTAATGGGGTGGGCGACTACATGGCAAATGAGGTTCAATGTAGAAAAATGTAAAATAATGCATTTGGGTGGCAAAAATATGAATGCAATCTATAGACTGGGGGGAGAACCTCTGGGGGAATCTAGGATGGAAAATGACCTGGGGGTCCTAGTAGATGATGGGCTCAGCAATGGCATGCAATGTCAAGCTGCTGCTAACAAAGCAAACAGAATATTGGCATTAAAAATGGGATCAACTCCAGAGATAAAACGATAATTCTCCCGCTCTACAAGACTCTGGTCCGGCCGCACCTGGAGTATGCTGTCCAGTTCTGGGCACCAGTCCTCAGGAAGGATGTACTGGAAATGGAGCGAGTACAAAGAAGGGCAACAAAGCTAATAAAGGGTCTGGAGGATATTATTTATGAGGAAAGGTTGCGAGCACTGAACTTATTCTCTCTGGAGAAGAGACGCTTGAGAGGGGATATGATTTAAATTTACAAATACCGTACTGGTGACCCCACAATAGGGATAAAACTTTTTCGCAGAAGAGAGTTTAACAAGACTCGTGGCCACTCATTAAAATTAGAAGAAAAGAGGTTTAACCTTAAACTATGTAGAGGGTTCTTTACTGTAAGAGCGGCAAGGATGTGGAATTCCCTTCCACAGGCGGTGGTCTCAGCGGGGAGCATTGATAGCTTCAAGAAACTATTAGATAAGCACCTGAATGACCGCAACATACAGGGATATGTAATGTAATACTGACACATAATCACACACATAGGTTGGACTTTATAGACTTGTGTCTTTTTTCAACCTCAGCTACTATGTAACTATGTAACAGGCCAGGGACAGACAAAAAAGGCAAAGGTCAGGCATAAGGAAGCCACGGGACAGGAAGCCACAGAGCAGCAATAAAACAAGCAGAGGGCACAAGAAAACCACAGGGCAAGAAGGCACAGGGCAGACATAAGGAAGGCTGAGGGAGAAAAACACAGTAAAGGCAAATGGCAGGTAGGCACAGGCCAGGGCAGACACAAAGCAGGAAGGCACAGACAAGATGGCACAGACAAGATGGCACAGTGCAGACAGAGGGCAGGAAGCCATAAGGTTTTGTAATGTAAGTTGGATACTGGACCTTTTCATTTTTAATTAATAATATCTGTGGATTACAGATGGAGTCCAATGTTGGCTTTTTCACTTTCCACATGAAAACACATGTCTCATAGACACTCTACCCGTCTGTGGGGAAGGTACTCGGGATTGGAGCTCAGAGGTGATCTGTATGACTTTAAGCTTTTCGTGTTTCCCATTGGAGAGATTATCCCTGTTATTCCTAAGTGGTTGCAAACCCTTAGACCCCTTTCACACTGAGGCGGTTTTCAGGCGCTTTAGCGCTAGAAATAGCCTCTGAAAAGCTTCTGAAAACCGCCTCCCATTCATTGCAGTGTGTCTTTTCACACTGGGGGCGGTGCGCTTGCGGGACGTTACGAAAAGTCCTGGAAGCAGCATCTTTGGGGCGGGTTGGGAGTGCTGCATTTAGGACTCCCAAAATGCCCCGCCCATTGCAATGAATGGGTAGCGCTTCCAAAGTGCCTTAAAAGTGCTTGAAAGCACTGCAAAACGGGACTTTTTACCTTTTTTTTAAGGTAAACACAGCCCCGCTATAGGCCGAAAAGCATTGCAAAAATGCTGCTAAATTAGCGCTAAATCGCCGCAAAAATGAGCTGCGCTTTAGCGCTAATGGCCAGGCGCTGCAGTGTGAAAGGGGTTTAACATGTACCCAATGAAGTGACTGGCCGCAGGTGATACACAGAGATGAAAGAAATCCTCCTACATAAGTTGTACCTGTTTATCTGCGGTCTTCTCTTCTCTATATCTGTTCAAAATGCAGAAATTTAAAGCTTTCTTGAGAGTTCAGAAAAAAAGGGTGGCAGAGAGCTGATGTTACACTCTGCAGAGCTCAGTGAGGAGATCTTTGAGAGATGATTGGAGGGAAGAGACACCCCCCCCCCCTTCACACAGCACACAGGAAAAGAACTGAAGCTGTCAATTAGCTGGAGGTCCCTCCCCTATCACCATTTTTCTCTTGGTGTCAGGAAAACTTGTCAGAAGTGATTCATGCTGACAGCAGAGGAATGTAGCAGCAGACAGAAATGACACTTAGTGCTTTGGATTGAGACAGGTACATACTTTAGAGGGATGTGCTTTGTTCATATTTCTTGTCTGAGGTTTACAATCACTTTACCTTCCTGTCCTGGAGACACAACAGTAAATGAAAGGAAAATTTTACCCAAATTGTAAGCAGAACAGGCTTCACTATTGGAGTGTTCATCCTCTACTCCTGTTCTGGTGACAACTGTAAAACTTGTGATTTCCAGTCACCTTTTGTTCCAGTGATAATGGTCACCAGGTCAAAAAAAGAGGGTGAATCTCCCTAGTGGAGACACAGGCAGAAAAAACAAACTGAAAACGGATCCAAAACTTAAAAAAAAACAAAAAACGTATTGCTATGGACACACTTTAAGATCCACCCATATTTTGACCAGCCCCAAAATGCTCATATTGATTCTTTAACCACATCCGGACCGCCGCACGCCGATATACGTCCTGACTTTGAAGAGGGATATCTTTGTTATGGCAGCAGCTAGCTGCCATAACCCCAGTATCCTCTTCTTCGGCGGGTGGTCTGGCTTCCGATAATAGTGGTCTCTGCGGCGGATTCGCCGCAAGATCACTTTTATTGACAGCGGGAGAGGACCCCCCCTCCCGCTGCGCTCCGGTGCCCTCCGCTGATTACCGGAGCCGCCGGCAGCAGCGGAAGCGATCGGATCCTTGTCCTTCCTGAGTATGGAGACGAGTGAAGGGAAGAGTGCCCCCACCCGTCTCTATACCATTGCAGGGTAGAAGTCACTTCAGCCCATAGCTCTTAAAGGGCGTTTTTTTTTTGTTTTGTTTTTTCAAATGACAACATTTTTAATTTTAGTCATCATTTTAGTGTAAATATGAGATCTGAAGTCTTTTTGACCCCGGATCTCATATTTAAGAGGTCCTGCCATTTTTTTCTATTACAAGGGATGTTTACATTCCTTGTAATAGGAATAAAAGTGACACAATTTTTTTTTTTTTTAAAGAACAATGTAAAAATAAAAAATAAAAGGTAAAATAAATAAGGAAAAAAAATTTTTTTTAAACACTCCCCGTCCCGTCAATCTTGCGCGCAGAAGCGAACGCATACGTGAGTAGCGCCCGCATATGAAAACGGTGTTTGAACCACACATGTGAGGTATCGTCGCGATCGGTAGAGCGATAGCAATAATTCTAGCCCTAGACCTCCTGTGTAACTCAAAACATGCAACCTGTAGAATTTTTTAAACCGCGCCTATGGAGATTCTTAAGGGTAAGAGTTTGCCGCCATTCCACGAGCGGGCGCAATTTGGAAGTGTGACATGTTGGGTATCAATTTACTCGGCGTAGCATTATCTTTCACAATATAAAAAAAAAATATTGAGCTAACTTTACTGTTGTCTTATTTTTTAATTAAAAAAAAAAGTGTATTTTTTCCGAAAAAAGTGCGCTTGTAAGACCGCTGCGCAAATATGGTGTGACAGAAAGTATTGCAACGACCACCATTTTATTCTATAGGGTGTTAGAAAAAAAAAGTATAATGTTTGGGGGTTCTAAGTAATTTTCTAGTAAAAAAAATGTTTTTAACTTGTAAACAACAAATCTCAGAAAGGCGTCAAGCCTGTAAATGATTCCAAACACAAAGCCAAGGAAACTCTCCATTGCTTTCAAAGAAAGAAAATAAAGCTGCTAGAATGACCCAGCCAATCACCGGACTTGAATCCAATAGAAAATCTATGGAAAGAACTAAAATCAGGACTGTTTTTCCGTAATAGGAGGTTTTACTGCTCTGATCCATCTTCCCATTTTGATTTTGTATCTATGATTTGGATGCGCGTGTTATATCTTATTTTTTTTTATTTATTTTTTTTATACGTTGGTTTCCAAGCTCCGAATTACCAGTTTGAGGCTTCCAGGGGAAAACAAAGTCCCACCCGTCTTTCATGGCTGAATTATGACTCTCTGTGAAACTAACGACACGGCAACAAGATTGATTGAAGTGCGTTTTCTCGCGCTCTGATTACACATCGCCCCAGAGGACGAAAGACGAACTTTCATATTCCAAAGCCAAGACTCCTCGGGGAGACCTATTGATTTGTGTGACCGCTGCACAGAGCACGGGGAATTGTCTCTGAAAACAACATTTTTTTTTTTTTTTTTTGTTAGTTTATTCACATCGGCCCTTCAGCTTACAAATCACAACGCATAAGGCGATGTGCGTTCCGCGAAGATGGCGAGTTATGGCCAACAACCCCGGGATGTGGGCTCCCATGCCAACAAAATAAACACATATAGTATGCATTACTATTACTTATAATGGAGGGGGGTTATTATAAATATGCACATCGTGTAAGGAAGAGTGATTTCACCTCACTCCTCAAGTATCAGAATAATACTCGGAGTAATGCTGGCTACACAATATACCATTTTTTTTTTTGTTCAATTTCCTTTAGGTTTACCTTCAACTATGCAGTGCCAGGGCCTTTTATTGTGTGAAAAATGTAACTGCGCTGATCATAAAGTGCTTATGCAATATTACCACTAAAAACAATAAAGACAATATCAGTGAAATGTGCACAAACATCAAAACTGTATAAACGCTATAGTGCAAAGTTATAGTGCAAATTATTAACCGATTCAGCCCCGGAAGATTCTACCCCCTTCCTGACCAGAGCACTTTTTGCGATTCGGCGCTGCGTCGCTTTAACTGACAATCGCGCGGTCGTGCGACGTTGCGCCCAAACAAAATGGGTGTCCTTTTTTTCCCCACAAATAGAGCTTTCTTTTGGTGGTATTTGATGACCTCTGCGGTTTTTATTTTTTGCGATATAAACAAAAAGAGAGCGACAATTTTGAAAGAAAAACACATTATTTTTTACTTTTTGCTATAATAAATATCCCCCAAAAATATATAAAAAAAATATTTTTTTCCTCAGTTAAGGCCGATACGTATTCTTCTACATATTTTTGGTAAAAAAAAAATCGCAATAAGTGTATATTGATTGGTTTGCGCAAAAGGTATAGCGTCTACAAAATAGGGGATAGATTTATAGCATTTTTATTATTTTTTTTTTTTTTTTTACTAGTAATGGCGGCTTTCTGCAATTCTTATCGTGACTGCGACATTATGGCGGACACGTCAGACAATTTTGATGCATTTTTGGGACCATTGGCATAAATACAGCGATCAGTGCGATTAAAAATGCACTGATTACTGTAAAAATGTCACTGACAGTGAAGGGGTTAACACTAGGGGGCAGTGAACGGGTTAAGTGTGTCCTAGTTTGTGTTCTAACTGAAGGGGGGAGGGGACTGTGCAGGGAAGATAACAGATCGTCTGTTCATACTCGGTATGAGCAGACAATCTGTCAGTCACACACACAGTCTCTCAGCAGCGATCGCGGGAGCCCGGCGGTGATCGGGACCGCTGGGCACTCGCATCAGCTCGGGGTGCAAGCGGTGGAGGGGGGGGGCATGAGCGCCCTCTAGTGGCCACAGGGCAAAGCGATGTTACATAACGTTGTTTCGCCCAGCCGTGCCATTCTGCCGCAGTACAACTGCGGCGGCTGGTCGGCATGTTGTTAAATTATCAAGTGCAAAATTGCAAAATTATCAAAACTGCAAGACACAGGTTTTTAACAATATTTCTCAAAGTCCACTTCGCAATTTTATTGTTTAAATTCAAAATACTAACCACAACATACAAAGCCAATCACAACTCTGCCCCGAGCTACATCACTAATCTTGTCTCCAAATATCACCCAAATTGTCCTCTCCGCTCTTCTCAAGACCTCCTACTCTCAAGCTCTCTCATCTCCTCCTCCCATGCTCGTCTCCAGGATTTCTCCAGAGCCTCTCCCATCCTCTGGAACTCACCACCTCCACTATTCCGGCTATCCCCTACTCTTGCTACCTTCAGGCGATCCCTGAAAACTCATCTCTTCAGGAAAGCCTATCACGTCTCCAACTAATTTTCTACCACTTCCATCAGCTCATTCCCCACAGTTACAACCTTTTGTACCTCTTTCAATTTTCTTTATTAAAGGTTTTGTAAATTATACAAAATGGCATGAACAATCAGTCAGCAATCATATTTTCTGTCAAATGACACAAAAGTGTTGTCTTTTGTACCACCTGCCCCACCCCATTAGATTGTAAGCTCTTCTGAGCAGGGCCCTCTTATGCAGCATACACACGAGCGGATTTTTTCGACCGGACTGGTCCGACGGACCGAGTCCGGCGGACAACCGACCGTGTGTGGGCTTTATCGGACCTTCAGTGGACTTTTCCAGTCGAAAATCTGACAGACTTTAGATTTGAAACATGCTTCAAATCTTTCCGCCGGACTCGAGTCCGGTCGAAAAATCCGCTCGTCTGTATGCTAGTTCGACGGACCAAAACCCACGCTAGGGCAGCTATTGGCTACTGGCTATCAACTTCCTTATTTTAGTCCGGTGTACGTCATCACGTACGAATCCGTCGGACTTTGGTGTGATCGTGTGTAGGCAAGTCCGTTCATTCAAAAGTCAGTCGGAAGTCTGTCAAAAGTCTGACGAAAGTCCGCCGGAATAGCCGTCGGACTTTTGTTGCCAAAAAGTCCGCCTGTGTGTATACGGCCTTAATCCTCTTGTATTTTGTTGTATTATAACTGTATTGTCTCCCTTTTATATTGTAAATTGCTGCGTAAACTGTTGGCGCTATATAAATCCTGTATAATAATAATAATAATGCGTATAATGTGCTCAAAATCACACCCATGCTATTTTTAAAAGCCTTTCCACCACTTGGTGCATCACCACCACCTTCTGAAATGGTCACTCACCAAAGCCTAGAAAAAACGTTGCCTTTGGTTCATATTGGGATAACCACTCCACTTTGCTGGCGTTTCTCCAGCTAGATGGCCACTAGTTACTCCTCAAATCTTGATATCTCATAAGAAGTAAATAGCCATCATTGTGCAATATGCTTTTATAAAATGTATTTAAACCAACAAGGTAAACATAGCCAATTAAAAAAATTTAGACCGTCACTGAGTCATTCCAGCAGTATGTTATTTGGGTTAGTTCCAGGGCCGATCCTAGGGTCACCGGCGCCTGGGTGCAGAAATATTTCTGGCGCCCCCACATGGGCGTGGTCATCTTACCAACTCCTCCCATTTACAAATGATTCTATGGCAACGACTCAAATACAGAGCTGCTCCCCTAAGAAGTCTTTGTTACCCTGAAATCCTCCCATGATCTCTTAACAATAAAGAAAATACAGGAAGAGAGAACACTAATGAGACCTGGAGGGGAGTCTCTCTGATCCACACAGAGAGGGCTTCTGTTAGAAAGAGTCCTCAGACATAATACAGGATACGGTCAAAGACTGCAGACATGATACAAGAGCTGATCAGAGACTGCAGACATAGTACAGGAGATGATCAGAGACTGCAGACATGGTACAGGAGATGATCAGAGACTGCAGACATGGTACAGGAGATGATCAGAGACTGCAGACATGGTACAGGAGATGATCAGAGACTGCAGACATGGTACAGGAGATGATCAGAGACTGCAGACATAATACAGGAGATGATCAGAGACTGCAGACCTAGTACAGGAGATGATCAGAGACTGCAGACATAATACAGGAGATGATCAGAGACTGCAGACATAGTACAGGAGATGATCAGAGACTGCAGACATAATACAGGAGATGATCAGAGACTGCAGACATAGTACAGGCGATGATCAGAGACTGCAGACATGGTACAGGAGATGATCAGAGACTGCAGACATGGTACAGGAGATGATCAGAGACTGCAGACATAATAAAGGAGATGATCAGAGACTGCAGACATAGTACAGGAGATGATCAGACACTGTAGACATAGTACAGGAGATGATCAGAGACTGCAGACATGGTACATGAGACGATCAGAGACTGCAGACATGGTACAGGAGATGATCAGAGACTGCAGACATGGTACAGGAGACGATCAGAGACTGCAGACATGGTACAGGAGATGATCAGAGACTGCAGACATAATACAGGAGATGATCAGAGACTGCAGACATGGTACAGGAGATGATCAGAGACTGCAGACATGGTACAGGAGATGATCAGAGACTGCAGACATAGTACAGGAGATGATCAGAGACTGCAGACATAGTGCAGGAGATGATCACAGACTGCAGACATAATACAGGAGATGATCAGAGACTGCAGACATGGTACAGGAGATGATCGGAGACTGCAGACATGGTACAGGAGATGATCAGAGACTGCAGACATAATACAGGAGATGATCAGAGACTGCAGACATAGTACAGGAGATGATCAGAGACTGCAGACATGGTACAGGAGATGATCAGAGACTGCAGACATGGTACAGGAGATGATCAGAGACTGCAGACATAATAAAGGAGATGATCAGAGACTGCAGACATAGTACAGGAGATGATCAGACACTGTAGACATAGTACAGGAGATGATCAGAGACTGCAGACATGGTACAGGAGACGATCAGAGACTGCAGACATGGTACAGGAGATGATCAGAGACTGCAGACATGGTACAGGAGATGATCAGAGACTGCAGACATGGTACAGGAGATGATCAGAGACTGCAGACATGGTACAGGAGATGATCAGAGACTGCAGACATGGTACAGGAGATGATCAGAGACTGCAGACATAATACAGGAGATGATCAGAGACTGCAGACCTAGTACAGGAGATGATCAGAGACTGCAGACATAATACAGGAGATGATCAGAGACTGCAGACATAGTACAGGAGATGATCAGAGACTGCAGACATAATACAGGAGATGATCAGAGACTGCAGACATAGTACAGGCGATGATCAGAGACTGCAGACATGGTACAGGAGATGATCAGAGACTGCAGACATGGTACAGGAGATGATCAGAGACTGCGGACATAATAAAGGAGATGATCAGAGACTGCAGACATAGTACAGGAGATGATCAGACACTGTAGACATAGTACAGGAGATGATCAGAGACTGCAGACATGGTACATGAGACGATCAGAGACTGCAGACATGGTACAGGAGATGATCAGAGACTGCAGACATGGTACAGGAGACGATCAGAGACTGCAGACATGGTACAGGAGATGATCAGAGACTGCAGACATAATACAGGAGATGATCAGAGACTGCAGACATGGTACAGGAGATGATCAGAGACTGCAGACATGGTACAGGAGATGATCAGAGACTGCAGACATAGTACAGGAGATGATCAGAGACTGCAGACATAGTGCAGGAGATGATCACAGACTGCAGACATAATACAGGAGATGATCAGAGACTGCAGACATGGTACAGGAGATGATCGGAGACTGCAGACATGGTACAGGAGATGATCAGAGACTGCAGACATAATACAGGAGATGATCAGAGACTGCAGACATAGTACAGGAGATGATCAGAGACTGCAGACATGGTACAGGAGATGATCAGAGACTGCAGACATGGTACAGGAGATGATCAGAGACTGCAGACATAATAAAGGAGATGATCAGAGACTGCAGACATAGTACAGGAGATGATCAGACACTGTAGACATAGTACAGGAGATGATCAGAGACTGCAGACATGGTACAGGAGACGATCAGAGACTGCAGACATAGTACAGGAGATGATCAGAGACTGCAGACATAGTACAGGAGATGGTCAGAGACTGCAGACATAGTACAGGAGATGATCAGAGACTGCAGACATGATACAAGAGATGGTCAGAAACTGCAAACAGAATACAGGAGATGGTCGGAGACTACAGACAAGATAGAATAGATGGTCAGAGACTGCAGACATGATACAAGAGACAGTCAGACACTGCAGACATGGTACAGAAGCTGGTCAGAGATTGCAGACATGATACAAGAGATGGTCAGAGACTGCAGACATAGTACAGGAGATGATCAGAGACTGCAGACATGATACAAGAGACAGTCAGAGACTGTAGACATGATACAAGAGACAGTCAGAGACTGCAGACGTGGTACAGGAGATGATCAGAGACTGCAGACATGGTACAGGAGATGATCAGAGGCTGCAGACATGGTACAGGAGATGATCAGAGACTGCAGACATGGTACACGAGATGATCAGAGACTGCAGACATGGTACAGGAGATGATCAGAGACTGTAGACATGATACAGGAGATGATCAGAGACTGCAGACATGGTACAAGAGATGATCAGAAACTGCAGACATGGTACAGGAGATGATCAGAGACTGCAGACATAGTACAGGAGATGATCAGAGACTGCAGACATGGTACAGGAGATGATCAGAGACTGCAGACATGGTACAGGAGATGATCAGAGACTGCAGACATAATACAGGAGATGATCAGAGACTGCAGACATGGTACAGGAGATGATCAGAGACTGCAGACATAATACAGGAGATGATCAGAGACTGCAGACATGGTACAGGAGATGATCAGAGACTGCAGACATGGTACAGGAGATGATCAGAGACTGCAGACATAATACAGGAGATGATCAGAGACTGCAGACATAGTACAGGAGATGATCAGAGACTGCAGACATGGTACAGGAGATGATCAGAGACTGCACACATGGTACAGGAGATGATCAGAGACTGCAGACATAATAAAGGAGATGATCAGAGACTGCAGACATAGTACAGGAGATGATCAGACACTGTAGACATAGTACAGGAGACGATCAGAGACTGCAGACATGGTACAGGAGACAATCAGAGACTGCAGACATAGTACAGGAGATGATCAGAGACTGCAGACATAGTACAGGAGATGGTCAGAGACTGCATACATAGTACAGGAGATGGTCAGAGACTGCAGACATAGTACAGGAGATGATCAGAGACTGCAGACATGATACAAGAGACAGTCAGAGACTGTAGACATGATACAAGAGACAGTCAGAGACTGCAGACATGGTACAGGAGTTGGTCAGAGACTGCAGACATGGTACAGGAGATGATCAGAGACTGCAGACATGGTACAGGAGATGATCAGAGACTGCAGACATAGTACAGGAGATGATCAGAGACTGCAGACATGATACAAGAGATGGTCAGAAACTGCAAATATAATACAGGAGATGGTCGGAGACTACAGACAAGATAGAATAGATGGTCAGAGACTGCAGACATGATACAAGAGACAGTCAGACACTGCAGACATGGTACAGAAGCTGGTCAGAGATTGCAGACATGATACAAGAGATGGTCAGAGACTGCAGACATAGTACAGGAGATGATCAGAGACTGCAGACATGATACAAGAGACAGTCAGAGACTGTAGACATGATACAAGAGACAGTCAGAGACTGCAGACATGGTACAGGAGATGATCAGACACTGTAGACATAGTACAGGAGATGATCAGAGACTGCAGACATGGTACAGGAGACGATCAGAGACTGCAGACATAGTACAGGAGATGATCAGAGACTGCAGACATGGTACAGGAGACGATCAGAGACTGCAGACATGGTACAGGAGATGATCAGAGACTGCAGACATAATACAGGAGATGATCAGAGACTGCAGACATGGTACAGGAGATGATCAGAGACTGCAGACATAGTACAGGAGATGATCAGAGACTGCAGACATAGTGCAGGAGATGATCACAGACTGCAGACATAATACAGGAGATGATCAGAGACTGCAGACATGGTACAGGAGATGATCGGAGACTGCAGACATGGTACAGGAGATGATCAGAGACTGCAGACATAATACAGGAGATGATCAGAGACTGCAGACATAGTACAGGAGATGATCAGAGACTGCAGACATGGTACAGGAGATGATCAGAGACTGCAGACATGGTACAGGAGATGGTCAGAAACTGCAAATATAATACAGGAGATGGTCGGAGACTACAGACAAGATAGAATAGATGGTCAGAGACTGCAGACATGATACAAGAGACAGTCAGACACTGCAGACATGGTACAGAAGCTGGTCAGAGATTGCAGACATGATACAAGAGATGGTCAGAGACTGCAGACATAGTACAGGAGATGATCAGAGACTGCAGACATGATACAAGAGACAGTCAGAGACTGCAGACATGATACAAGAGACAGTCAGAGACTGCAGACATGGTACAGGAGATGATCAGACACTGTAGACATAGTACAGGAGATGATCAGAGACTGCAGACATGGTACAGGAGACGATCAGAGACTGCAGACATAGTACAGGAGATGATCAGAGACTGCAGACATGATACAAGAGATGGTCAGAAACTGCAAACATAATACAGGAGATGGTCGGAGACTACAGACAAGATAGAATAGATGGTCAGAGACTGCAGACATGATACAAGAGACAGTCAGACACTGCAGACATGGTACAGAAGCTGGTCAGAGATTGCAGACATGATACAAGAGATGATTAGAGACTGCAGACATAGTACAGGAGATGATTAGAGACTGCAGACATAGTACAGGAGATGATCAGAGACTGCAGACATGATACAGGAGATGATCAGAGACTGCAGACATGATACAAGAGAAGGTCAGAGACTGCAGACATGATACAAGAGAAGGTCAGAGACTGCAGATATAATACAGGAGAATGCAGTTCCTATGGACATTAGTAGATAATGGCCGATTGGCCCTCTCACCTGACCCAGCGATGGTTCCTCTGATCAGGAGTAAGCTCACTCTGAATTGCCCGTGGTGACTCCGCTTGGTAGCACCCAGATCTGTATTCTGGCAATGACTCCATTCCTTTCTCCGCCAGGGATGGCACCAGGCTGTGTGGCTTTCCCTCTGGTGGCGCAGGGCAGCCGGGTTTCCTCTCTGATGGTGTTCCCTCAGCGCTGCCCTCTCCCTCTGGAGTCCTGGGTGTACTTCCCTGAAAGCTTTCCCAGGCTCCTGTATCTCTCTCTCTCCCATTCAGCTGAGCCTGCTGTGTGGGCTGCAGTTTCCGTGTTACAGTGGGGCTGCCAGTCCTCGGGACTGCATGTCCCACAATCCTCTTCTCCTTTTTCTATTCTATTTTTCCCTGGCTGATATGAAGGCGGGGGAAGAAACATGGTGGGAGGCTGTGCTGGCCAGCGCCGCTCACTAGTATAGCAGTGCACGTGCGGAGGAGAGGGAGAGGGAGGGGAAGGGGCGAAAGAAGAGCCCGCAGCTGCAGTGACGTCACTAGGGTTGGTGTCACCAGGTGCGGTATAACATGGTGTCACCCTCCTTCCACCAACTTTAGTCGCCCCTCAGTACAGACCTCCCTCCACTAAGTATAGACCCCCCTTCGTCAGTGCAGACCCCCACTAAGTATAAACCCCTCTCTCAGTACAGACCCTCCTTCATCAGTATAGACCCCTACAGGACAAACCACCCCCCCTCCATTAGTAGACCCCCACCAGGACAACCCCCCCTCCATTAGTACAGATCCCCCCAGGACAAAGCCCCCCTTCATTAGTACAGACCCCCCAGGACAACCCCCATACATTAGTACAGACCCCCAGGACAAACCCCCCCTCTATTAGTACAGACCCCAGGACAAACCCCCTCCATTAGTACAGACCCCCAGGAGAACCCCCCCTCCACTAGTACAGACCCCCACAGGACAAATCCCCCTTCATTATTACAGACCCCCCAGGACAAACCCCCCCTCCATTAGTACAGACTCCCCCAGGACAAACCCCCCCTCCATTAGTACAGACCCCCCCAGGACAAACCCCCTCCATTAATACAGACCCCCCAGGAGAACCCCCCCTCCACTAGTACAGACCCCCACAGGACAAATCCCCCCTTCATTAGTACAGACCCCCCAGGACAAACCCCCTCCATTAGTACAGACCCCCCACCAGGACAAACCCCCCTCCATTAGTACAGACCCCCCCAGGACACACCCCCCCCTCCATTAGTACAGACCCCCTGGACAAACACCACTCCTCCATTAGTACAGACCCCCCAGAACAACCCCCCTCCATTAGTACAGACCCTCCCAGGACAACCCCCCTCCATTAGTACAGACCCCCCAGGACAAACCCCCCTCCATTAGTACAGACCCCCCAAGACAACTCCCCCTCCATTAGTACAGACCCCCAGGACAAATCCCTCCATTAGTACAGACCCCCCAGGACAAATCCCCCCTCCATTAGTACAGACCCCCCAAGACAACTCCCCCTCCATTAGTACAGACCCCCCAGGACAACCCCCCCATTAGTACAGACCCCCAGGACAATCCCCCATTAGTACAGACCCCAGGACAACCCCCCATTAGTACAGACCCCCAGGACAACCCCCCATTAGTACAGACCCCCAGGACAACCCCCCATTAGTACAGACCCCCCCAGGACAACCCCCCCATTAGTACAGACCGCCCCCCCAGGACAACCCCCCCATTAGTACAGACCCCCAGGACAACCCCCCCATTAGTACAGACCCCCCAGGACAACCCCCCCATTAGTACAGACCCCCCAGGACAACCCCCCATTAGTACAGACCCCCCAGGACAACCCCCCATTAGTACAGACCGCCCCCCCAGGACAACCCCCCCCCATTAGTACAGACCGCCCCAGGGACAATCCTCCCTCTGTCAGTACAGACAGACACATTAACACCCGGGCGGCAGCTAGAGAGGACAGTGTGCAGCCGCGCCGCCCGGGTGAAGAAAAGATCGAGACAGGCAGCAGCTTAGGCGGGAGTGAGAGACAGAGGAGGAGAGAGAGAACCTGTGTCAGGCTGCAGGCACGGGCCGCCCCCCCTCCCCCCAGCGAAGTCACTGCGCGGCTGGTCTCTCTCAACACAGAGACCAGCCGCTCCGATCTCCGGCGGCTGCTCTCCTCTGACAGGAGGAGGAGGGAGGGGGGACAGGCTCTAGCAATGTAAAGCACAGCGGCGCGGCCGCTCCGCGGCGGTGAGCTGCTGCGGACAGAGCTACTTCTGGACACGGAGGGGAGGAGGAGGAGGGAGGGGAGCACTCTGGCGCTTCAGCGCCCCCACCTCTCTGGCGCCTGGGTGCACTGCACCCCGTGCACCCGCCTGGGACCGGCCCTGGTTAGTTCCCCTGCTTGTCTCCCAGGATCGGCGTGCGTTCTAAGCCTCGATCTGGTACGGGTTAGGACAGGAAGTGACGTCAGCGATTACCCAGAAGCCTCTACGCCTTTCGCATACATACATGCATCATCAGGAAGCTAGGTACGCCATCTTTGTTTTGGTGTTTATGCACTTAAAGGTAATTATTCAGCCAATCAAATCGCTAAAAGAAACCGGAAATGCATCACCGTTTTACTATTGTTGTTCCTATGTCGGAAGCACGTCTTCCGCCATTTTAGTTACTGGCAATTTCAGACTGTGTTGTTATATTTAAAAATGGGATCGTAACCCCAACGATGCCTGTTTATATTTGATCCAAGAAAAACGGCTGGAAGGACTTTACATTCTTGCACTCTATGGACAAATACACTTGTAAAAGTCCCTCTCCTAACTAATCATTATATAACAATACTGCCAGGGCCTGCCTGATTCCATACAATTTGAAAGTGTTTAGGTCTGACCTCATATCAGGGGGGACCCATCCATTGTAGGCGCATGGGCGCCGCCCACCATCCATGCCGCCGTCCTCCCTATCCAATGCGCCCGCTCCCTTTCAGGACGCCGGGTGCATGAATTCCTATGGCGGGGAGTGTTTTTTGAAGCACCTGATTGGAGCCAGGGGCTCTAATAGGCTTCAAAATAGGGTGGGCTCGGGGGGCAGAGCATTGCGTCCGGAGCCCACCCAGGCGTGTTGCAACTCTGATCCTCCTCCCGGCCAATCGGGAAGCGGGTCTGATACCTCTCACCCGATTGGCTAAAAGGACAGGCGATCCTATTGGATGCCTAGGAGAAGAAGAGAGGAGCCGCACAGAAGACACAGGAGTCTGCCCACCGTCCATAGCAGCCTTCTGCCACCGAGGCCTGCAATCTGCCCGAAGCCTTCCGCTGCCTGCTGGAGCCCGCAATCCTCCGAAGCCCGCAACCCCTGCCACTGCCCGCCGAAGCTTGCCACTGCCTGCCTGAGCCCACAACAGGCAGGCAGCGTAGTTGCCAAGCGACAGCTAAGAAACTTTAAGAATTTAGAGAAGATCTGTAAAGAAGAGTGGACTGAAACCCCTCCTGAGATGTGTGCAAACCTGGTCACCAACTGCATGAACCTCTGTGCTTGCCAACAAGGGTTTCTCCACCAAGTACTAAGTCATGTTTTGTTTGGGGATCAAATACTTTTTTTACTCACTGAACTGCAACTCAATTTATAACATTTGTATCATGTGTTTTTTTTTTTTTGGGGATTTTTGGTTGATATTCTGTCTCTATCATTTAAAATACACCTATGATAAAAATGATAGACCCTTCGTTTCTTTGTAAGTGGGCAAACTTACAAAATCTGATCGAATAATTATTCTCCGCACTGTCTGTAAAATGGTTCTTTTTATTAGTATATAATTTTTATTAATAACCTGTCTATTAATACCCACACAATATCGTTATATACAGGATAGACTGAGACTGTCCAAGAATCGCGCACCATTCAACTCCTTCATAGGGTGCCAAACGCACCTTGCTCATACTGCTTTTCTGTTCTTCCTCTTACAATGCATCCATATCCAGTAGATGCAGCAAGAGTCACCGGCAGAGCACAATGCGATGCAATGCGATGCAATGCGATGCAGCACATGCGCTCTTAAAGCGCAAAAGTTTAGGGCGCCCCGAACTAGCCCCGTGCTCCGCTGTGTGAACTCTTCAATATACAGGGGAAACTTCTTCACAAGGTTTTATTTGTCATTCTTTCCATCATTCCCACTCTAATACTTAAAGAAATGTTCTGCCTTCTACTTGAGTTGTGTGCCTTAAAAGCCTTTTATTCTTAATTACAGGCTGAAGCAGGAGAGCGGTGGAAAAGAAAGTATGAATAAAAGGAGAAAATGAGGAGGTCATGTAACACGGAAGGTTGCATTCAACATTTCTGAGCTGGAAACATTTATCGCTATTTGTCGGTTTAAAAGAAAAATGTAAGATGGCGAAAACAAAATAGCTACATCCACCTACATCAGAGCTATTCGCAGTCCAGTGGCCTCGCGACTCCCCAGTAAGAATGACGTAGGCCTGAAATTGACCCCGGAGCAATAAGAGAAGGCAATAATTGTCATTGAAAGGCAGGTACAGGCTCCTTCTCCTCTACTGACCTTGCTTGATCTGATTACACCGCACACACTGCGAGCTTCTCACAATGTGCATTAACCACTTAAGGACCGAGCCTCTTTCTGAGATTTGTTGTTTTCACGTTAAAAATATTTTTTTTTTTGCTAGAAAATTACTTAGAAACCCCCAAACATTATACATTTTTTTTCCTAACACCCTAGAGAATAAAATGGCGGTTGTTGCAATACTTTCTTTCACACCGTGTTTGCGCAGCGGTCTTACAAGCGCACTTTTTTTGGAAAAAATACACTTTTTCGAATTAAAAAAATAATACAACAGTAAAGTTAGCCTATTTTTTTTAGATTGTGAAAGATAATGTTACGCCGAGTAAATTGATACCCAACATGTCACGCTTCAAAATTGCGCCCGCTCGTGGAATGGCGACAAACTTTTACCCTTAAAAAATCTCCATAGGCAACGTTTAAAAAATTCTACAGGTTGCATGTTTTAAGTTGCAGAGGAGGTCTAGGGCTAGAATTATTGCTCTTGCTCTACCAATCGCAGTGATACCTCACATGTGTGGTTTGAACACCGTTTTCATATGCGGACGCTACTCACGTATGTGTTCGCTTCTGCTCGCGAGCTCGGCGGGACGGAGCGCGTTTAAAATTTTTTTTTTTTTCTTATTTATTTTACCTTTTTTTTTACATTTTTACATTGTTTTTTTTTTTTAAATTGTGTCACTTTTATTCCTATTACATGGAATTTAAACATCCCTTGTAATAGAAAAAAGCATGACAGGACCTATTAGATATGAGATCTGGGGTCAAAAAGACCTCAGATCTCATATTTACACTAAAATTCAATAAAAATAAATAAATACATTTTGTCATTTAAAAAAAATGATTTAAAAAAAATGGCCCTTTAAGAGCCATGGGCGGAAGTGACGTCGCTTCCGCCCTGCAGTGATATAGAGACGGGTGGGGGCCATCTTCCCCCTCACTCGCCTCCATACCCAGGCAGGGGACAGACGCAATCGCCTCCACCGCTGCCGACGGCTCCGGAAAGCGGTGGAGGCACCGGATCGCGGCGGGAAGGGTGGCCCGCCGCCGATAAAAGTGATCTCGTGGCGAATCCACCACAGAGACCACTTTTATCTTAAACCGGACTGCTCACTGAAGAACAGGATACCGGGGTTATGGCAGCTAGCTGCTGCCATAACAACTATATACTCCTTCAAAGTACCGATGTATAACAACGGGGGGCGGCCCGGAAGTGGTTAAGGCCTCGTACACACGACACGAAAATCAGATGGGAAAATTTGTACGACAAGCTGTCTGCCGATTTTGGGATCGTTGGTACGTTGCTTTCGACAGGCGATTTCGCTGTTTCGTCAGACAAAAGCTGGACGTGCAGATTTTAAAATTTTTTTGGGATGTGAACTCAACGTCCAATTTTTGTTTCATCAGTACGGTTTTCGTACGAAAAAAATTGTAAGAGCAAGACTACGCATGCTCAGAAACTGAAGAATACATACAAAACTATTCAACACGTTTCATCACTTCTGACGTTGTATTCTGTCATACGAAAAATTTTGTATTATGAGTAACCTCTTCACTTTCGACATGAGACTAGCATGCCACAAAAAATGGACGTTCGGTCGTCCGAAATTCTAAGTGTGTGTACGAATTCTGAATTTTCGAATTTCAAATTTTCGAATTCCGACTTTTCAAATTTTCGAATTCCGAATTTCCGAATTTTCGGAAATTCAAAAATCCGAAAATTCGAAAATGTGAAAAAAAGAAAGAAAATCAGTATAATTCAAAATAATAACTAACTAATAATAACTAACTATTAAATTATAGGTATTGGAATTTCCTTTCAAATTTGGCTGTTTGTGAACGAAGCAAATACAAATTTATCTGAAGCTACGAATTATCCGAAATAACGAATGCCGCATATAAACAAATGGAATAGAACAAATTAATAATAAATATTAATAATAAGGTTTTATTATTATTATTATTTATTATTATTAGATCATTACGTTCCATTCGTTTAGATATGGCATTCGTTATTTCAGTTAATTTGTAACATTGGATAAATTCGTACTCGTTACGTTCACTAACAGGCAAATTTGAAAGGAAATTCCAATACCTATATTTTAATATTTATTATTAGTTAGTTATTATTTTAGATTTTTGGGTTTTCGCATTTTGTGATCTTCATTCTTTTGAATTTTCAGATTTTCATTCTTATTTGTGGATTTTCAAATTTCCAAATTTTTGAATTTTCAAATTTATGAAATTTCGAATTTTCAAATTTCCTAATTTTGAATTTCCTCATTCCGAATTTCCGAATTTCGAATTTTTGAATTTCGAATTTCTGAAATTTCCAATTTCCAAAATTTCAAATTTCCGATATTTTGAATTTCCGAATTTCGAATTTTCGAATTTCCGGAATTTCGAGTTTCCGAAAATTCGGAAATTTGAAAATTCGGAAATTCTAAATTTAGAAATTTGGAAATTTGGAGATTTCGGAATTAACAAATTTGTCAAAATTCATTAAAAAATGTTTTCGGAACTAAACAAATTGCACATGTCTAATGGCTACATAATACATAATAATTGCCTCTCCAATCCTATGGAACTCCTTACCCCAATCTGTCCAATTATCTCCTACTCTATTATATTGTATTGAATTGTATTGTAACTGTAAAGCGCTGCGCAAACTGTTGGCGCTATATAAATCCTGAATAATAATAATAATAATACAAAAATACCCTTGAGAACCATGTACAACTTCAGGTCAGCCTAGGTGAATTATATTGGTCAACCCAACATGTTTTGGATGTTGTGGGAACACTCCCTCCGCCCTCCCTTGGGTTGCACCCTGCAGCCGCAGACGGGAACACACATGTGTCCTTTTTATTTATATGCTCTTATATCTATTATTGTAAGTATTACCAGAAACCATTTTTTGTGAAAATCTATACCACTACTAGATTTATATTCACATATATACAGTGCATCCGGCGCTTCACTTTTTCCACATTTTGTTATGTTACAGCCTTATACCAAAACAATTTAAATTCATTATTTTCCTCAAAATTCTACAAACAATACCCCATAATGACAACCTGAAAGAAGTTTGTTTGAAATCTTTGCAAATTTATTAAAAATAAAAAACAAAAAAACCCCATGTACATAAGTATTCACAGCCTTTGCCATGACATTCAAAATTGAGCTCAGGTACATCCTGTTTCCACTGATCATCCTTGAGATGTGTCTACAAATTGATTGGAGTCCACCTGTGGTAAATTCAGTTGGTTGGACATGATTTGGAAAGGCACACACCTGTCTATATAAAGGTCCCTCAGTTAACAGTGCATGTCAGAGCACAAACCAAGCCATGAAGTCCAAGGAATTGTCTGTAGACCTCCGAGACAGGATTATATCGAGGCACAGATCTGGGGAAGGGTACAGAAAAATGTTTGCAGCATTGAAGGTCCCAATGAGCACGGTGGCCTCCATCATCCATAAATGGAAGAGGTTTGGAACCACCAGAACTCTTCCTAGAGCGGGCCGCTCGACCAAACTGAGCGATCAGAGGAGAATGGTCTTAGTCAGGGAGGTGACCAAGAATCAGATGGTCACTCTGAAAGAGCTCCAGCGTTTCTCTGTAGAATGTAAAATACATTCACGTTTTTGGTTGTAACATGGCAAAATGTGGAAAATTTCAAAGGGTATGAATACTTTTCAAGGCACTGTATATATTTGTATGTGTTTTTTGTTACTATGTTTTTTTATAGGGTATTTGTTTCCCTTCTTACTTCGAATCCTTAATACATTTCTACGTTTTTATACATGTGTAAACTTTATCTCTGCCTCCAAAGTCTATGAGGGCTTTTTTTTGGATGCACTCTGTGCAACCTAATAATTAATGTTCAATTTTGGATGTTGGCAGATCACATTGCACCCACCCTTATCCCATAGTTTGTTAGATCGATCTTCTCCTACTTGTACTTTTTTTGGTAATATCCCTTTAAGATGTTCTCCAAATACAGGAAGTCCCCGAGTTACAAACCTCCGACTTGCGAACGACTCCTACTTACGAACGGGAGGATGCGCTGGCGAGCACAGCGGAAAATATCGGAAACACATTGGAAAACAGTGGAAAACATCGGAAAACCTTGGAAAACAGCGGAAAACATTGGAAACCATCGGAAAACGACATCTCCGCCGTTCTGCGCATGTGCTTCTGACTTACGAACAAATCCAACTTAAGAACAAACAGGTAGTCCCTAACCCGTTCATAACTCGGGGACTGCCTGTATTTCCTCAACTCAGTAGGCACATAAAATAAAAAATTATATCAGGATCTCCAAAGTGATGTTTTCTCTATGTAATCGATAATTATAGTAATTCCATTGTTATCTCTTTAAGGCGCTCTCCAGCTCTCTCCTCCGTTCAGCAAACATACAAAGAAGCCAACAGCACATTGCGTTTTATCCTTAAAACTAAGGCTGGCCATTCATTATACAATTCTCCTTTAGACTTACCAAAACCATATAATATGCTTAAAACCTAAACACTTTCAAGCTATATGTAATCAGGCATGCCCTTGCGCTACATAGTCGAGGGTAAATCTAAAGGAAATTAAATAAGAAATTTGTATAACCACTTCAGCTCCGAAAGATTTACCCCCCTTCATAACCAGGCCATGATACGGAACTGTGTTATTTTAACTGACAATTGTGCGGTCCCAAATAAAATTGATGTCTTTTTTTTTCTCACAAATAGAGCTTTCTTTTGGTGGTATTTGATCATCTCAGCGTTTTTTATTTTTTTCGCTATAAACGAAAAAAGAACAATTTTGAAAAAAAAAAACAATATTTGTTACTTTCTGCTATAAAACATATCCAATAAAAAAAAAAAGTAATAAAACATTTCTTCATCAGTTTAGGTCAATATGTCTTCTTCTACATATTTTTGGTAAAAAGAAATCCCAATAAGCGTATATTGATTGGTTTGCACTAAAGTTATAGTGTCTACAAACAATGGGATATTTTTATGGAATTTTTATTTATTTATTTAGGCGATCAGCGACTTATAGCAGGACTGCGATATTGCGGTGGAAGATCGGACACTAACTGACACTTTTTTGGGAACCAGTGACACTAATGCCCTGTACACACGACCGTTTTTTTTTCCGACGGAGTTCCGATGGAATTCCGCTCAAGCTGTCTTGCATACACACGGTCACATCAAATTCCAACCGTCCAGAACGCGGTGATGTACAACACGTATGACGGGACTAGAAAACGGAAGTTCAATAGCCAGTAGCCAATAGCTTCCATCTCGTTTTTGGTACGCCGGAACAGCATACAGACGAGCGGTTTTCCCGATAGGAATTGGTTCCACCGGAAAAATTTAGAACATGTTCTCTTTCCAGGTCCGTCAGAATTTTCGACGTAAAAAGTCCGATGGGGCATGCACACGATCGGAATATACCATGAAAAGCTCCCGTTTGATTTTTTCTGTCGGACATTCCGCTCGTGTGTACACGGCATAAAAGAGTGTTCAGTGCTAAAAATATGCACTGTCACTATACTAATGACACTGGCTGGGAAAGGGGTTAACATCAGGGGCGATTAAAGGGTTAACTGTGTGCCTAGCCAGTGTTTGCGTACTGTGGGGGAGGTGCTTTTACTAGGGGAAGGCATGGATCCATGTTCCTGCTTTGCGGTGACCAATGTCCAGGCCCCCTTAATCAGAGGGACCCCCATACATCCCACACACTTGAGAATACATCCTGCCCAATGGCTATGTGGCCGGTTCTTAAAGAAATGCCATTGAAGCCCCGGATGTTGGACTCTCAGCTCGACTGATCATAAAAGAGCCAGAAACCCTTTTATGAAATACCATAAAATGACTCCATATTAAACAAACCATGTAGAAGTCGGCGTCTGCACTGAACGCTACAGATAAGTCACAAACAATCAGAAGTTTGCAGGAAGTAAAGCCAATATCTGGGATGAAAGGAACGGAACTTTGAAGATGAAGAGAAGGACAGATAGGAAGACGGCTCTCTATTTATGAAGTCTGTGATACACAGGAACACTTGTCTGCCCGCCGCACATCACACGCACGCAAATGACACGATATCAGCACACAAAATGAATGTTCAAATGCTGAGAGGGACTGAAAAATCTTTTGTAGTTTAAAATGTTTCTCAGTTAAGTAAATAGCTATTTTAATAAGAAAGAATCAGCGTAGAATTCATGTGCCAACCAATTTATATGGGAACATTAACAAGCCACTGAGAGGTTTTGGATGATCATAAATGATTATTACCTACCTATCTATGTAGACTGAAATTCTGACAGTATTGTACAGAGAACACTGAGCAATTCACATTAGTCTCTGCACCAGAGGAGCTTACACTCTAATTTCCCCCCACAGTCACACATTATTATCATACAATTATAGCTCCCACATATTCCATTGTGCTGTACAAAGAACACTGAGCCAGTCACATCAGTCTCTGTACCAACAGAGCTTACACTCAAATGTCCCACTACAGTTATATTTTTATTATTATTATTTTTAAATAGCTCTGACATATACCATAGTGCTGTACAAAGCACACTGAGCCAGTCACATCAGTCTCTGCACCAGAGGAGCTTCTCCACCAGGTGGTGCTTTTCTGCAGGGTGCTGTTGGCTCACTCTGTTGAGATCTCAGCTGAGAGAAGCAGCAAGCCTGGGGCCTCTTATGCAGGCTTTTCCCAGGCAAGTATGGACCATGTTGGGGAAGACGAAGGTGGAGGCTCTCCAGAGGCACTGAGGCCTACTCCATGTGCTCAAGCTGCAATGGATCCTGGGCCTGTCCCTATGCAAGGGGAGTCCTTACCAGTCTTCCAGGATAGAGTGGTGAACAGACTTTGCCGCATTGCTAAGGAGGAACAGAAACTTGCTGTCAAGAAAGAAGATCTCAGGAAAAAGAAATCCCTGCATAGTAAGTCTGGAAACAGTAAGAGGGAAGTCTCCAAACTGAAGTCTCTGGAGGAGGCATTGAAAAAGCAGGAGAAGCTAGTTGCTTCTCTTAAGGAAAGCAGCAGTGTGTTCAAAGAAAAGTGTGAGAAAGAGGAGAGATCCCAACAGATGAAGGAAAGTGCCTGTGCTAGTACCAGTCAGAGGGTGGATACCAGAGCAACGGCGACAGTATGGATAGGGGGTAAGGAAGTGTCTTTACATAGTGGCCCCAGTACTACCCCGTCTCAGGATCTGTCGTGTCTGAGTCAGTATCTGCCCTCCTCCCTTCTCAGCAGCCTGGGTCATCTCAGGAGGAGGTTGAGGAAAATGGCAGATTGCTGCAGACCATTACAGAAATGGAATCTCCCTTGAGTGGTACCGACTCATCAGATTAAGATCTTGGTAAAGGAGTGCTTATTGAAAATCTCTTTCAGTGTGGGGAGGACTTTCCTGAGATTGCACCTGCTAAGAGATCCTTACAATCAGCAGGGATAGCAGGAGGAGATGGCGTGTATCCAGACAGAGAAGTTTCTGCTGGCTGCGAGGAGTCCCACATGGCTACTAACAATGCAGAGCAGGAATGTTGCATCAAAATTGAAACTACAGAGCAGGAGGGCCATATGAACGCTGAAACAGCTGGTGTTTTTCCTAAACAGAAGACTTTACTTGATGAGGGGACTGCTGGTAACTGTGGTACTTCTGGGACTATGGTGAATGGGACTGTTGTGCTGGAGGGGAGGAGGGAGGATCAATTGGTGGGTAATTTACCAAACCAGATTTCAGAGGTTCCTATGCAGCCAGTTAATATTCCTCTGAAGCCAGTTAATGTGTCATCTGTCCCAGTTAGGAATTATGCTAAGGCTGTGTTGGGACAAAGTCATGCTTCTAGTGGAAGGCAGCCAGTTGTGCGACTTTCACCTAACACACCTTCCATTAAATGCAGGAATGTGGTACAGCTCAGGTGGGAAGGAGGAGGTATTCCACCTATCAGGAGGGTGGTTGTGGATAGGATCCTAGCCAGGGGATTTATGGCAGAGGATATTTTTGCTCTTATCAGTCCTGCTGGTTCCTTTGAATATGATTTGTCATTTGTGCGTCCAGAATCGCTGGATCTGTTTTGGGAACGGTTCGAGCGTGTATATGGGGGCCAGCCAGATTGGAAGGGGCTTGTCCTTAAGGTTATCTCATGTTAGCCCTTGATAAAAAATGTGACTATCCTGACAAAGAATGAGTCTATACCCCCCGAGGATTTATGGGTCTGGTTGAGGAGGTTTGGTGAAACTTTATGTCCCCTAAAAAAGATTGTGGATTATGGGGGAATCTGGACAGATGGGTGGTCAGTATCAATGAGGTTAAGTGTGTGTGAGAATGTGGTCCAGCATTTGCCATCCTCTACCTTTTATGGTAGAGATAGAATTACCATCTTCTACCCTGGTCAACCTAAGCTGTGCCATAAATGTGGAGTCAAGGGACATTTCTCCTCTAAATGTCTAGAACAGAAGTGCTCTTTGTGCCAGAAACTGGGGCATCTGGCAAAGGACTGTAACATCATTAAATGTAACCTATAGCTGGTGCCCTGAGGCTTTGCACAATAAGCCAGAGCTAGTGGAGGAATTCTTCCGTCTAGATAGAGAAGAGTCTGGGTTGACGGAGGTTGTACCAGGGGATCCTAGTGTCTCTGTCCCGTCAGAATCTGTGTCTGTGAGGCCAGCTGTGGTGTCAGTGTCCCCCCAGTCTGTGGTCTCCCAGTCAATGTCAGAAAGTGTGGTTGTCAAGTCTGTGTCTGCACCTATTGTTTCTCCTAGTGTAGTGAAGGCAGTGGAGGGTGCTGGACCAGAATGTATGGTTGTGTGAACCCCTCCTCCTCAGCGTGGCAGAAGTGTGGCTGGAGGTCGGCAGACACCGAGGAGTGGAGTGAGGGATGGATTGGATGATGGTGGGGGCGAGGTGGGAAGGGAATGAGGGTGGCTGGTGCACTGCAGAATGCAAGGTGAATGATGTGGAAGTTGGGGTGAATGATGTGGGGGGAGGGGTTAATGGGGGGTTTTGGAATCGCATCCTGATGGCGATTAAATCTCAAAAGGTTTCTTAGCCTGGATTGTGTTTAAGTTGAGGGTCGGGGTTTGTAGTCTCTTTTTTGTTGTCATTAAAATATGTTTCTTAATATGTTATCTTGTCAGGAAAGGTTTTCTTTACTTGCTGATGTAAGCATGCTTGTTTTTGTTTAGTTGATGTTTATTTTTGTGTAAATATGTTTTTATTAATAAGCTGTATGTTTGTATGATTTTTTACTAAAAAAAAAATACACTCTAATCCACCCACCACAGCCACATACTAATATCATTATACATTATTATACATTTATCAGTCTCTGCACCAGAGGAGCTTCTCCCCCAGGTGATGATGTTTTGCAAAGGTGCTGTTGGCTCACTCTGCTGGGATCTCAGCTAGAGGAAACATCAAGCCTGGGTCTGTCCTGCAGGCTTCTCCCCCTAACCACCATGCAGTGGGTGGGGGGAGATGAATGTGGAGGCTCTCCAGAGGCACTGAGGCCTGCTCCATGTGCTCAAGCTGCAATGGATCCTAGGCCTGTCTCCATGCAAGGGGAGTCCTTATCAGCAATCCAGGATAAAGTGGTGAATAGACTTCGCCGTATTACCAAGGAGGAACAGAAACTTGCTGTCCTAAAAGCGGATTTCAGGAAAAAGAAATCTCTGCACAGTAAGTCTGGGAGCAGTAGGAGGGAAGACTCCAAGCTAAAGTCTCTGGAGGAGGCATTGAATAAGCAGGAGAAGCTGGTCGCTTCTCTGAAGGAAAGCAGCGGTGCATTTAGAGAAAAATATGAGAATGAGGAGAGATTCCAGCAGATGAAGAAGAGTGCCTGTGCAAGTAACAGCCAGAGGGTGGATGCCAGAGCAACGGCAACAGTAGGGATGGGGGGTAAGGAAGTGGCTTCACATGGTGGCCTCAGTACTACCCCTGTCTCAGGATCTGTCGTGTCTGAGTCAGTATCTGTCCCCCTCCCTCCCAGGCAGCCTGGGTCATGTCAAGAGGGGGTTGAGGTAAATGGCGAATTTCTGCAGGCCATTATGGAAATGGAATCTCCCTTGAGTGACACCAACCCATCAGAGGAAGAGGAGGATGTTGTCCCTCAGCCTGTAAGGGAGAAAGTTGTGGAAAAAGTTTCATTTATGTCTGAACAAGATGGCGGCAGTGCTACAGTGTCTGCAAATGGAGGACAGGCTGTTTCAGTTCGGGAAAATGCTGGTGAAGTATGCTTGTTGAGAATATCTCTCTGTGTATGGATGCCATTCCTGTGATTGCTGCTACAGACAAAGAGACTGCATCTGCCAATGGATCCTTGCAGTCGGCAAGGAATACAGGAGGAGATAGTGTCAATCCTGACAAAGTTCCTGTTGTCTGTGAGAAGGAGCAGGAGTCCCACATGGACGCTAAAATCGCAGAGCAGGAATGTGGCATGGACACTAAAACAGCTGGTGTACCTAATAACTGGACTTCTGGTAATTGTGGTACTTTTGGGACTATGGTGAATGGGACTGTTGTGCTGGAGGGGAGGAGGGAGGATCGAGTGATGGGTGAATTGCCAAGCCTGATTTCAGAGGTTCCTATGCAGCCAGTTAATATTCCTATGCAGCCAGTAAATGTGTCATCTGTCCCAGTTATGAACTATGCTAAGGCTGTGTCAGGACAAAAGAAAAACTCTTGCGCATAAATGTGTTAGCCCAACAGTTCAAAGTCCAGGATGGATGGTAGCTTTCAGCCCTTGTGAGTAGTAGTTTTTACGTGTTCTTTTAAATAAACTTGTTAAAGGATAATGCACATGGCCGGTGCGCCCTCTCTTTTTTGTTTTTTTGTGTGTCAGGACAAAGTCATGCTGCTGGTGGAAGGGAGCCAGTTTCACCTAACGCACCTTCCATTAAGTGCAGAAATGTGGTACAGCTCAGATGGGAAGGAGGAGGTATTCCAACTATCAGAAGGGTGGTGGTGGATACGATCCTAGCCATGGGATTTAAGGCGGAGGATATTTATGCTCTTATCAGTCCGGCTGGTTCCTTTGAATATGATTTAGCATTTGTGCGTCCAGAATCACTGGATCTGTTTTGGGAGTGGTTTGAGAATGTGTATAGGGGCCAGCCGGACTGGAAGTGGCTTGTCCCTAAGGTAATCTCACGACAGCCCTTGATAAAGAATGTGACTATCCTGACTAGGAATGGGTCTATACTTCCTGAGGATTTATGGGTCTGGTTGAGGAGGTTTGGTGAAACGTTGTGTCCCCTAAAAAAGATTGTGGATGATAGAGGTATCTGGACGGGTGGGTGGTCATTGTCAATGAGGTTGAGAGTGTGTGGCAATATGGTTCAGCATTTGCCCTCTTCTGCCTTTATTGGTAGAGATAGGATTGCCGTCTTCTACCCTGGTCAACCTAAGGTGTGCCATAAATGTGGAGTCAAGGGACATTTCTCCTCTAACTGTCCAGAACAGAAGTGTTCTTTGTGTCAGGAACTGGGGCATCTAGCAAGGGACTGTAACATCATTAAATGTATCTTGTGTGATAGGGTCAGTCACCCTTATAGCCAGTGCCCTGAGGCTTTGCACAATAAGCCTGAGTTAGTGGAGGAATTCTTCCGTCTGGATAGAAAAGAGTCTGGGTTGACAGAGGTTGTTCCAGGGGATCCTAGTGTCTCTGTCCCATCAGAATCTTTGTCTGTGAGGCCATCTGTGGTGTCAGTGTCCCCCCAATCTGTGGTCTCCCAGTCAGTGTCAGAAAGTGTGGTTGTCAAGTCTGTGTCTGCAACTATTGTTTCTCCTAGTGTAGTGAAGGCAGTGGAGGGTGCTGGACCAGCGTGTATGTTTGTGCCAATACCTCCTCCTCTGCGTGGCAAAAGTGCTACGGTTCAAGGTCAGCAGACACAGAGAGGTGGAGTGAGTGATGGATTGGATGATGGTGGAGGGGGAGGTGGGAAGGGGAAGGGAATGAAAGTGGCTGGTGCAGAATGTAAGGTGAATGATGTTGAAGTCAGGGTGAAAGATGTGGAAGTTGGGGTGAATGATGTGGGGGGATGGGTTAATGGGGGGTTTTGGCTGAGGATGTCTTGGGGAGCAGGGGGTAGGGGGTTCTGCCATCAGGATTGTTGAATGAGGATATGGAATGGTTGAAGGCTAAAAGGAAAAAGGGTAACAGGCAGAGAAAGAGGAAGGATGTCAAAGCTCCTGAATAAAAGGAGGGTGGAGGTGGTAAATGCTTTTGAGGTGTTTTCTGGAGGGTGGAAGTTCTTCTGGTGATGAGTCTATGGAGGAGGAATCACAAGGGACATTGAAGCGTGTAGGGCAGGGGTCTCAAACTAGCGGCCCTCCAGCTGTTGCAAAACTACAAGTCCCATCATGCCTCTGCCTGGGGGAGTCATACTTGTAACTGTCAGCCTTGCAATGCTTCATGGGACTTGTAGTTTCACAACAGCTGGAGGGCCGCCAGTTTGAGACCCCTGGTGTAGGGTCTCCAGGTAGGGTGGGGGGTAAGCAGGCTAAGAAACGTATACCTCAATCATCCTGATGGCGGTTCTCACTCCACTGAAGGTGGCGATCATTAATGTCACCAGCATAAAATCAGTAAGTGCTCGTAATATGGCCTTATTTTTGCTCAGCAGGTTTGATGCTGATATTTTGTTTTTGCAAGAGACACGGTTGTCTAGTTTGGCTGATATTCATCTGGCGAAGAAGGAGTGGAGGCACGGCCCCTCTTTCTGATCTCTTGCGGCCGAGCCTTACACTGGAGTTGCGGTACTTTTTTCCGGCATGGTAACCCGTCAGCAGATTATTGAGGTAGAAATGGGGAGATGCATGGTCTTAGACGTCTCCATGGGGGGGCAGGACCTGCACCTGATCAACATCTATGGGCCCCAGGCAAAATGGGACAGGAAATGCCTCTTCATGAAGATCAAGCCTTTTCTTTTGACAGCCCGGCAAGTTGTCTTCAAACAATTTCAACACCGTCACTAGAACTAAGGACAGGAACGGTACCGGAGCCAGGCTGGACTGCAATGGCTTTTTCTTGAACAAAATAGCTAGAGAGGCAGGTCTGGTTGATGTGCACATTCATTGCTGCCCAGACAACACAAGATTCACTTTTCAGCGAGGTAGTAGTCAGAGTAGAATAGATAGTTTTTTTTAAAGGGGAACTGTGCCTTCTCAACACCAGTGTGTCAGGCAGTGGAGTTTTCCGATCACTGTCTTCTGTCTGTGACTCTGAATAGCCCCAGTACACCACCCAGGGGGAAGGGTACCTGTAAGCTAAATTCTGCACTCCTGGACGATGTGAAGGTGAGTGTAGTAATTATAAAAGCACACTTTATTCACAAATAGTTGCACTCACTAGATAGCAGTTGTTTGTGGGCACATTCTTAGGTAGCACATCGTTAGGTTGACGCTTCTCCTCTGTGCCCTCCACATCAAGCCTGGGACACCGAAAACCACCGACGCCACTGAGCTCGACAGGACCGCGCTGCACCAAGATTCCCTGGACTCCTGTGATAGTCTTTGTTTGCTACCTAACAATGTGCCCACAAACAACTGCTATCTAGTGAGTGCAACTATTTGTGAATAAAGTGTGCTTTTATAATTACTACACTCAGATTGGCGCTGCTCTTTTTGTCTTTTATGTTCTCATTACCAGAGTAACTTCTGCTCCTCAGCTAGCTGCCTTTCCAGTGTGGATCTCCAGACTTTCACTACTCCTGAGGTTATCACCCCGGTCTAATGGACTTTTAACTTTTAATTTTGGATTATCCACATTTATTATCCATTTTGTGATTTTTTTTTTATTGTTTTTCAAAAATGTAATTGCCTTCATCATTTCCTTTACTCCCTATCCATGCTATACAATTGTGTATGGTTAGAAGGCTGACTTGCTTTTACCATATCCCAGCTTGTGCCTGGAAGTGCCCTGGTGTGACAAACATTGTTGTCTTACTTGTAGGTCAGAGTGGTGGGAGCTTACAAAATGAAGGTTTGATGGGTTTTTTAAGGCCATAGGGAGAAATAAACAGCTTGATAAGTATGTCACCTACCAGCGTCTGCGGAGAAGGCTTGATAGGCTTGTGTTGAATAATAGAGATCTGGGGATGATCTCTGAGGTTAAACTCTTGCTCAGGGAGTGTCAATATGACAGGCATGCCTCTTTGGTTCTGGAAAGGGATTATGGGAAATATCACTCGCCTGACCCTTACCAGAATTGCAAACAAGGTAGAGCAGTTGAGTCAGTTGTAGGCCTGGTTGACAGTACAGGTTCCTTGGCGAAGTCCAAGTCGGGGATCCTGGAAACCGCCAGGTCATATTATGCTGACCTCCTGGGCAGGAGGGACCTTGATCGGGCAGGCATATCAAGTTTTCTGGATTCTATTCCAGGACTGGGAAATGGGAGTTCTCTTGCGAGTTTAACAGAGGACATCACAGCAGATGAGGTGGTTAAGACTTGCCATTAAGAAGTCGTCTGGGCCAGAATAATTGACAGCCAAGTTTTAGAAGCACTTTAAGGTTACTCTGGCCCCATATTTGGTGGAGGTTTTTAATGGCTGTCTGAGAGAAGGTTCGCTCTCTCCCTCCATGTGACAATCTGTGGGGATTCTTCTGTCAAAGGGTAAGGATTCTTTGAGAATTTGAGGCCCATTAGCCTTTTCAATGCTGATAGGAAGATACTGGCGAAAATAATTTTTTGGCGTTTATAGTCTGTAGCAGGCGATCTACCAGCATTGTTCAGTTCAGGGTAGAAGCACATTTTCAGCTGTGTTAGCTGTCTTGGAGCGGTGCAGGGCTGCAGGCTGGAGAAAGTACTTGCTGGCATTTGATCAGACTAAAGCTTTTAATCGGGTCAATAATGAGTACCTATGGCTGCTTCTTGGCAAGTATGGCCTTGAGAGGGGCTGAAAGCTTCATGCTTGTGAATGGTTGGATCAGACAGCCCTTTAAGAGTTGGCTCGGGTGTGCGTCAGGTTTGTCCTTTGAGTCCTCTTCTTTACGCGTTCACAATCGATCCTTTCATCTGGAGGTTAGAGAGCGGACCGTTGTACGGAGTGCCTTTGGACATTCCTGGTGAGCCTCCTCTGAGGGTCGTGGCCTATGCTGATAACGTGTCTGTTTTCATCTCTGGGACAGAGGAGGCAGAGCAGGTGGTGTCGGTGATGGAGCAGTATGCTGCGGCATCTGGCTCAAAGATCAATCAGGATAAAAGGGACGTTTTTTGGATGGGTGGGGAAGGCGACGGCTTTGAGCTTCCGGACGTCTTCCCAGAGCCCCGACAGGAAATGAAAGTTTTAGGCATCAAATTTGGTCCCAGCGATTATGGCCTTGCAAATTGGGAAAGCAAGCTACAAGATGCCGATGCCAAGTTTGCCACCTGGAAGGACTGGAAACTCTCTTACAGGGAAAGGATTGACCTGATTAAAACTTACCTGATCCCGTTATTTCTGTATGTCAGCTTTGTCTGTGTTTTGCCAGTGCCTCGCTATGCGAGAATCTTCAGCTGTTTCTTCCAACCGTTATGGGGGAATAAACTGAATCTTGTTAAGGGGTCTGTAACCTACTATCCCAAGCAGATGGGTGGCCCAGATATGGTCAACCCGGTGTTCTTTTTTTTTTTCTGATGTTTTTAAAACATAATTTTGCTAACATGCTGGCAGAGGAACAACCAGAGTGGGTTGGTATTTTTCAGTCCTGGTTTAGGCCTTTTCTGCAAAGCTGGGTGGGCAAGTGAAAAGCCTGAGGGTCTGACATGGTGAGCTCCCGGCTTATGTTGCCCCGTGCCTGAAAATACTTTGGCAGTGGCGAGTGACGGCAGAGGTAATTAAGTCTCTTCCTAGGAAGGACCTGGAGAGGAGGGTTGTTGAATCTGCCTTTAGCGAGCCACTGGTCTTGAGGGATTGCCCAGGCCCTGTTATGAGGGAGGGTTTGCATTTGCTCAATCTAGAGAGAATCCCTTTAAAGTTTCAGGATTCGGCCTGGCGCTTGTTCCATGGCAGACTCTATGTAAAGGGCAACCTGAAGCATCGCTCTACGGAGAACCGTGGTTGTCCAAGAGTGGAATGTGGTGGGGCGGACCACTTCTTGTTTAAGTGCCCTTTCAATATAGAAGTCTACAAGCGGGTGGGTGGGGCTCTGGGTATCCCTTTTCTTTCCCGCTTGAGTTATGCGGAGTGGTCATTTTGGTCAATTATGATTTTGAGACACTTTTTCTAGTTAGCTTAGTAGTCCGTTTCTTCACATGGAATGCTCGGTGTCAGGTTTCCATTTGTTAAAAAGTCCTTCCTGTCGAGGTGGTGGGGCGCGACATTCTGGGTGATGTTGGGAAGATTCGGGGTCTCGAGAAGGACAGGTGGCGGCCGGGGGCCTTGACAAAGGCGTGGAGGAATGTCAGGTCTCCGTAGCTGCTGTTTGTCAGTCTCTGGGTGTACGGCTTTCTTTCTGTCCTTTCACGTCCCCTAGATCCATCGCTAGTACCACAGGCAGGAGACTGGAAGAATTGCAGGGCTGATACCACAGGCAGGAGGCTGAAGAATCCCAGGGCTGGTACCATAGGCAGGAGGCTGGAGGAGCCCCAAGGCTGGTACCACAGGCAGGAGATTGGTTGGTGCCACAGCTCATACCACTGGGCAAGCAAGGCCATCCCATTTAAAGCGCAATACTCTAGTCCGTAGGATCTGCATGCTATTGGTCTGGTGCCTATCTATCTATCTATCTATCTATCTATCTATCTATCTATCTATCTATCTATCTATCTATCTATCTATCTATCTATCTATCTATCTATCTATCTATCTATTGTATCCTCTCCCTGTATATTACTCTGTATCTTTGTAGTTAATTTTTAATCCATTCACACTTTGTTATTCCTTATTTTAAATTGAAATCCCCTGGAATAACCCCATGTGTGCTGTATTTTCTGTGTTGTGTATATACAGTATATTAGATCTGTGCAGAGTGTGAGTGATTCTGTTGACTCTTCACCTTTATGAGCCGTGCTGTCAATCACAAGCTCAATAGATCCTTTGTGGATGACTTCTAAACTCTGGGGACCCCAAAATCCAGTTATTAAGTGAAGGTCGGTATTGGAGGAGAGGGTCAGGGTCTGAAGGATAAAGCTGTATGTCAGCGGTTTATAATGAGGTTCGCTCCTCTGCGCCGGTCAGTCCAGAATGATAAACAGAATCTCCTGCAATGAACATGAGTCGGGGGATTATTCCCTTTTTTTGTGGGGTGAAGGCTCTATTTCCCGTAGAAAAAAGGTTATAGGCTGTAAGGAATATTAAATTACATTCAAAGTGATTGTAGAGGATCGCTTTTTTTTTTTAAATAACAAACATGTTATACTTACCTCCACTATGCAGCTCGTTTTGCACAGAGTGGCCCCGAACATCCTCTTCTGGGGTCCTCCGGTGGCTCTCGCGGCTCCTCTCCGCATCGGGTAACCCCCTAGGACAAGCGCTCTTCCGAGGGGGTTACTTTGCATGTTACTTAGACACAAATGCCGGACTCGGCCCCGACACCCGCGTCATTGGATTTGATTGACAGCAGCGGGAGCCAATGGCTGCGCTGCTATCATTCTAGGCAATCAGGACACGAGACACCGGCTAGAGCTGGTGTGCTTGTCCCCCGCGTGAGAAAAAGAGGGTTCAGGTAAGTAAAACGGGGACACTCGGGGGCTGCTGCACTGCAAGAGGTTTTTCACCTCAATGCATAGAATAAATTGAAGTGAAAAACCACGAAGGTTTACAACCCCTTTAATCCCTCTGACAACACAAAGCGTGACAACATTTGTGTCTGTCTATCTATTTATCTATCTATCTATGTTTGTATTTGAGTATTGGATAAGTATATATCTAAGTATATAAAAGTATTAGGGACGCCTGCCTTTACACACACATGAACTTTAATGGCAGCCCAGTCTTAGTCCGTAGGGTTCAATATTGGCTTGGCCCCCCTTTGCAGCTAATACAGCTTCAATTCTTCTGGGAAGGCCGTCCACAAGGTTTAGGAGTGTGTCTATAGGAATGTTTGACCATTCTTCCAGAAGAGCATTTGTGAGGTCAGGCACTGATGTTGGATGAGAAGGCCTGGCTTGCAGCCTCCACTCTAATTCATCCCAAAGGTGATCTATCAGGTTGAGGTCAGGACTCTGTGCAGGCCAATCAAGTTCCTCCACCCCAAACTCGCTCATCCATGTCTTTATGGACCTTGCTTTGTGATAAGCGTTTTATCCTTTAGGTGTGTAAATTTCATCCTTATATGCACCCACTAATGCACACCCATTTGGTATAATTAGGAGACATATAAACTACTATAATTGTGCTATTTTTACCTACCCAGATCATACCAGTTCTGATGTAATATTTGTGATCACTGTTTGGACCTTCGCTGGAATATCTCCTTTGCTTGCAGGGTGTCTAGCCCTCAAGACCTATCCGTCCAGTCTCTCTGTCCTTCTGGGTTCTTCCCTTTTTACGCTTCACACAAACAATTGATACCATTGGTATGTGTTTGATATTTCCATCAATATTTGCCTGCAGTGTTATTTTTTCAACCGATCCGGCACTTCCGCCGGCTAGAGTTAGGCTGGCCATACACTATTCAATTTCCCTGTTCAACTTTCCTTTAGATTTACCAAAACCATATAATATGAGGTGAAACCTAAACCCTTTCAATGTGTATGCAGTCAGGCAGACCCTTGCACTACATAGTTGAAGGTAAATCTAAAGAAAATTGAATAAGAAAATTGTATGGTGTATGGCCAACTTAAGACTGGAAGGAAGCCGGAAACGACTTCCTTCCAGTCTTCTTCGTGTAAACACGGAAGCGACGTCACAACGTCACTTCTGATTTACTCGGCTGCCAATGGCGCCATTTAAAAAAAAAAATTACAGTATTCAGGATTGCCGTTTTTGGCGATCTGAATACTTTGAAGTGCAAAGGAGGGATTTGGGGTCTTTTAGACACCCCGATCTCTCCATAAAGGGTACCTGTCACCGCCTATTACTTTCAAAAGGGATGTTTACATTCCTTGTGACAGCAATAAAAGTGATCAGATTTTTTTTTTCAAAAGTGACAATGTAAAAAAAAAAAAAAGAAGGAAAAAACAAAAAAAAAAAAAATCTTAAAGCGCCCCCCGTCCCTGCGAGCTTGCGCAGCAAAGAAATTGCACACATAAGTCACGCCCGCATATGTAAACGGTGTTCAAATCACACATGTGAGGTATCGCCGCTATCGTCAGAGTGAGAGCAATAACTAAACCTCCTCTGTAATGCCCTGTGCACACGACTGGTTTTGACATCACAATAAATGCCGAAGGTTTCTCTGACGGAACTCCGACGGAATTTCAGTCAAGCGGTCTTGCCTACACACGGTCAACCCAAAGTCCGACCAAAGTCCGACCATCCAGAGCGCGGTGACATACAAAACACGTACGACGGGACTAGAAAAAGGAAGCTTGTACTTGCTTAAAAGCATGCGTCGTTTTTGGTCCGTCGGAACAGCATACAGACGAGCGGTTTTCCGGATAGGAATTGGTTCCGTCGGAAATATTTAGAACATGTTCCATTTTTAGGTCCATCAGAATTTTCGAAAAAAAAAGTCCGATGAGGCCTACACACGATCGGAATAGGCGATGAAAAGCTTCCGTCGCACTTTTTCTGTCGGGCATTCCGCTCGTGTGTACGTGGCTTTACTCTAACCTGGTAACCGTTATTTTTCTTTAAAGTGCCGCCTATGGAGATTTTTAATGATAAATGAATTGCTATGCCCTGGGGTAGCAATTACACCCCTGAATAATAACGTGCAACATCCTAATAGTAGAGAATTATTTTGGATAAGGAAAAATGGACTTTAAAGGCACATTTGAAAATTATAAAACAAATTTTAATAATTCACATACATTAACTACATATAGTGTACACTTCCAATAAAATACATAGACATAAGAAAAAAACGAGGAGCATTGGAATCAACCCGAAATGATGGAAAAAGCTGCTTAAATACTTCCTGTGGGGCTGTACTTGGTATGTATCGAGGGGAACCCACACTTGAGAACAGACAGCTTGTCCTATTCGGATGTTCAATGGTCCTAGATAAATTTATTTAAAAACTTGCTCAACATGTTTCGCAACCTGTAAGTGGCTTCTTCAGGAGATTGTGTGTCTCTGTTTTAAGAGATGAATCATAATTAGAATATAATATATATATATTGTTTCATACATGAAATACATTATGCATACCTGTATACATGGTATTAAGGCATGTGAACTCACCTAAAGAAGGTGTTTGAAAAATCATCTTGTTACTTCCTCCACTGTTGGAGCATCACCGCTAACCAAAGAGTTTCCCCCCCTGATGGATGGAGATTTTTAGGTACCGTAGTTTGTCACCATTCCACGAGTGTGCGCAATTTCAAAGCATGACATGTTAGGTATCTATTTACTCGGCGTAACATCATCTTTCACATTGTACAAAAAAATTGGGCTAACTTTACTGTTTAGTCTTTTTTTAATTCATGAAAGTGTCTTTTTTCCTAAAAATTGTGTTTTGAAAGACCGCTGCGCAAATACAGTGTGACATAAAATATTGCAACGATCACCATTTTATTCTCTAGATTCTCTGCTAAGAAAATATATATAATGTTTGGGTGTTCTAAGTAATTTTCTAACAAAAAATATTATTTTAATTTGTAAGCAATGTCAGAAATAGGCAAAAGCCTCGTACACACGATCGGATTTTCCGACGGGAAATATGTGATGACAGGCTGTTGGCGGAAAATCCGAACGTTTGTACGCTCCATCGGACAATTGTTGTCGGATTTTTTGCGGACAAATGTTGGATGGCAGGTTTTAAAATTTTCTGCGGACAAATGTCTGTTGTCGGATTTTCCGAGTGTGTGTACACAAGTCAGTCTGACAAAAGTCCAAAGTACAAACACGCATGCTCGGAAGCAAGGACGAGCCGGAAGTGGTCGGTCTTGTAAACTGGCGTTCGTAATGGAGAATTAACATTCGTGACGCGGCAAATTATGAAATCTCGAAATGCAGCGCACAATTCTCTTCTTCTTTAATGGGATAATAATGAAGCTGCTTTGCTGGTGATACTGATGGAGTTAATGCAAACGAGTTTTCAAAGGCTTTTTTTTTCTAGTCATATCAAGAATAATATTATTATGCTTTTTTTTGGGGGCAAGTTACCACAAAACCATTATCCCGTAGTTTTTAAGATCAAAGATACAACTATGTTGGTGGTAATTTTACATTGTATTTTTTTTAAATGTAACTGCCTACTCCAAAACTGTCATTTGAAGTAAAACACATAGCCAAGTATTATTCTCCACAATTTTTTTTATTGTGCATTAAAAAAAGAAAACAAATAAAATTAGACAGGTTATCTGCCAATAGAACTTAACCAAAAAGTGCATTCTATGCATCCAAAAATATAGAAAATATGACAAATCAAATCATTATTTTCAGCCAAAAAATAAAATAAAAGCCTCATGCATGTGTCCTGCTTGTTAATATAGGGGGGTCAACAATGCCAAGAATTGGTGAAAGCAGGGGTCCGTCATCCGGAGATAATTCCGAAAATCATCCGGATTATTCTCCTGGAGCTTCCGCAGCAAAGGCATATGACATAATTGGTCACCATTAATAAAGCAACCAATTTTTGGTCCAAGAACTCCTCCTCCTCCTGTTCCTAGACTGGACTTGGGTCAAAGCAATAACTCCAAGGCCAATAATAAATAACACGTTATCTCCTCCGATTCCGCAACATGTCTGGTTGGCGAACGGCCGTTTAGAAACGAACTGAAAATCGCGAAATGAAAAGCGCAAAATGAAAAGCACTAAATGAAAAGCGCAAAATGAAAAGCACTAAATGAAAAGCGCAAAATGAAAAGCGTGAATCAACACTCACCAAGCTTCTACTAACATGAAATTAGCAGAAGGAGCCCAAAGGGTGGTGCTAAAGAGCTGGAAAACCACGTAGTACGCCACTACGTTCATGTTTGTTTGCCGACAATTCCTTGCCGTTTGTATGCAAGACAAAATCCAGGCACACGCCTTCGGACAACAGTCCGAGGTTTTGTCTGCAGAAAATCCAATTGTCTGTACGAGGCTTTAGTCACGAAAGGGTTAAAAGGGGCAGCTATCTTTTCAATGAATACACTAGGCACCATTTTCAACCCACTTATTATCAGATTTTTTTTTTTTTTTATGGTTGCCGTGCTTGTGGGAGAGCATTATCAGGTCACTAACTGGTTTCGCTGGCTGTCAAGTATTGCTCTTTATTGTTTGCAGAATAAAATGGTCTTTTCTGCCGCCTTATCCGCGGCGAAAAACTATTATCAGTGGAGTGCCGACCTTTCCTCAGCCGGTGTCTGGAGTGGCCACTTCCAATTAAGGTGAAGCAATTCAGTAAAACGCTGGAAGTCTTTAAATAAAACATCTCATTTGCAAAGTCATCCGAGCCGAGCCTTCCACGGAGGAGAGTCGGCGAGAAGGACGAAGGCGTGATAGCGATAGTGAAGAGAGATAGAGGCGTCCTCGCAGCCGGGATGAGAGGGAAGATGTAGATTGAATTCTCCCCCCCGGGGGCTCCATCTTATTTCCAAGAGCGAATACAGCGCTGTGCCGCTGTGATGGAGGCCGCGGCGCTGCATGGACCTCTCCTGACAGGATTAATAACAGACAGGGATTGATGTATGGAACAGAGAGAGAGAGAGAGAGAGAGAGAGAGAGAGAGAGATATGATTCCACCTTTCACCGCGCCTCTCTCTCCCTCTAATGAGGCGCTCCGTGAAAATTGCTTTTCCCCATTTCCACCGACAGACCTGGAAATAGACGTATGAATATATTCATAGCTGATGTCCTAACATCCGTGTCAAGCTGTGTAATGCAGCCGACGGAGTTGTTATTTCGTTACAAGTGGAAAATGATGACACTTTTAATGGAGAGATGTCCTTGTCGAGGGAGATTCGGCCACACAGCCGCAGATAAGGCAATCCCCCGCCAAGTATTTCTTTATAGAAAACCAAGTTATCTGTTACCTGTTTCCCCGGTTCCCACCGTTGTAGAAGTTTGGACTTATTTCACAAAACTTTAATACCGTGTACACACGAGCAAACTTTTCACCATCTAAGGTCCGACGGTCTTTCCGACGAACTTTCGACGGAGTTACGACGGACTTACGAACGACCGGACTTGGCCACACACGAACGGACTAAAGTCCGGTAGCAAGTCCGTTCGTTTGAACGTGATGACGTACGAAGGGGCTAGAATAAGGAAGTTCATAGCCAGTAGCCAATAGCTGCCCTTGCGTCCTTTTTTGTCCGTCAGACTAGCATGCAGACGAACAGATTTTTCGACCGGACCCGAGTCCGTCGTAAAGATTTGAAACATGTTCCAAATCTAAAGTCCATCTGATTTTCGACAGATCCTATGAAGCCCACACATGGTCGGATTGTCCGACGAATTTGTTCCGTCGGACCAGTCCGGTCGAAAAGTCCGGTCGTGTGTACACAGCATAAGGCTAGGTTCACATCCATGTGTGTCGGGAAAGAAAACGTGCATAGAAACGCGTTGCACTTTAGGCGACATTAATTGTTAATAGCACCCCCACACATCTGCAAACATGTGGGGAGTCAGTGTCAGGGCTGGGCTCAGCCGTTCTAGCTCAGCTGTCGGCTAATTGCCAGCTCCTATCTCTCCACAGTTACTCACCTGTTGATGATATCCTGCTTGTCAGTCCTGCCTACTTAAGCCGTCCAGCCCAGAGGATCTCTGCCTTCGCCTTGGTCAACATCACAGAGACTCTCCTACGTTCCTGTTAAAGACTTGCTTGGCTGACATCCCTTCTGGCTCCAGATCCTGCTTGCTGTTCCACTACACTCATCCCTGACTTTCTGGCTTGGCTGACTAATACCCTGTACACACGGTCGGACATTGATCGGACATTCCGACAACAAAAACCATGGATTTTTTCCGACGGATGTTGGCTCAAACTTGTCTTGCATACACACGGTCACACAAAGTTGTCGGAAAATTGGATCGTTCTGAACGCGGTGACGTAAAACACGTACGTCGGGACTATAAACGGGGCAGTAGCCAATAGCTTTCATCTCTTAATTTATTCTGAGCATGCGTGGCACTTTGTGCATCGGATTTGTGTACACATGATCGGAATTTCCGACAACGGATTTCGTTGTCGGAAAATTCTATAGCAAGCTCTCAAACTTTGTGTGTCGGAAATTCCGATGGAAAATGTGTGATGGAGCCCACAAACGGTCGGAATTTCCGACAACAAGGTCCTATCACACATTTTCCGCCGGAAAATCCGACCTTGTGTACGGGGCATATCTGTTCTGGTTACCGAACTTTGTTTTGACTACGTTTGTTCTATTTACTTTTATTACTGAACAAGTGTGATTTAACTGTACTTCTGTCTCGATCTGATTCATGGTTTCTGACAGTCAGGGACTTCTTTTCTGTGTTTCTCCCATGTAGGAAAGACTATTAAAATAAATGGAGTGCCCTATACATGAAATGCAGGAATGCACAGAAGACAAAAGGATATGCGCAGGCTCCGTTGCACCCTTTACGTGTGAACCAAGTCTAACCCAAGAATAAAGATCTCTATTTTCACACATGTAACTGTAATTTTTTCTCATTGGACCCACCCGTAAATAACTACCATATTTTTACTGTAACTCATGCTGGTATTTAACCACTTCTTGCCCGTAGGACGTCATATGACGTTCTGGACTTGAAGTGGAGATAAAAAAAGATTGAAGCAGGGCCACCATTCATAGAACACCTTGAATTTTTACAGTGGATACAAGGCATTCTCTAACTGAACGAGGTGGAGATTGCAACTTCAGTGTCCCTCCTATTCACCCCATCCAATCATAGAATGGCTTGTACTCATGAAGAAAATACAAGGCGTTATGTAAATAATGGTGGATCCAAGCGAGCAACCTCCTAGGGTCAGTGTGCAGAGGGACAGCCACTCACATACAACCTGATCAGGATAGCTATCACTGTAGTAGCATGGACTACTACAGTGATTTCCAGCTTCCCCAATGGCCCATCAGGCATGAGATATGCATATATTGAATATACTCACTGTACTCAACCCAAGGTATCCCATTCAGGCTGTGAAGGAGGTCGATGCTGTGGTTGTGGCTCCTGTAAGCACCAGAAAGTACACATATACACTTTATTACCCAAAGTATTGGGACACCTGCCTGTGCAGCTATAACAGCTTCAACTCTTCTGGGTCCATAAGGTTTAGGAGTATCACACTTGTCTAACTGAAGGCTGTATAAGAAAACTTAAAATAGGAATAGTGAAAAGGATAGAGGATCACGCTTAAATTTTGAGCCCAAATTTAAAGTTTTGCTCTAATAAAAACAGAAAAATCTGTTCAACATACAGCGGGTAAAATAAATATTGAACACGTCACAATTTTTCTAGGTGAAGATATTTCTAAAGGTTCTATTGACATGAAATTTTCATCCCATGTCGGTAACAACCCATGCAATCCATACATACAAAGAAACCAAAACAAATAAGTTCAGAAATGAAGTTCTGTGTAATAAAATGGAATGACACAGGGAAAAAGTATTGAACACGTTAACTGAAATGTATTTAACACTTTGTACAAAATCCTTTGTTGGTAATAACAGCTTCAAGATGCCTCCTGTATGGGGAAATTAGTCGCATGCTTTGCTCAGGCGTGATTTTGGTCCATTCTTCCACCCAGACAGTCTTGAAATCTTGAAGGTTCCGTGGGCCTCTTCTGTAAACTCTGATCTTTAGTTCTTTCCTTAGACTTTCCATTGGATTCAAGCAGGGGCGTTGCTAGGTCTGCAAAAGATCTGGGGCTAGAGCTCATAGCAGAGGTCACCAACCTTTTGCTGCAGGCCCGGGGGGGTGGGGGTGAGCAATTTTTCGCGGGCAAAGGAAGGCTGGTGGTTGGCGTTTCAATCATCATGGCACCTTGGTTGACATGGTGTTAGGCTGGATTCACACCTATGCAGTTTTAGTATATTTGCATTTTGCAGATTTGCACTACAGTCCATTTAACATTGTTTCCTATGGAACACGATCTGAAGTGCAAATCTGCAAAATGCAAAAAGCACAAAAAATGCATAGGTGTGAATCCAGCCTTAGGGTGATCGAAGCACATTGTTTCTATTGTTACATTCTAATATATAATGAAGTGGTTCAACTCACCATAATGCAGAATCAGTGGGAGCCTTGGGCGTGTCACTTGCCACATCTCCTGCCACCAGATGCATCATGTCAATTGCCACCGTCGCCTGTCACCAGATGCAGCTTTTTAACTTGCCACTGTCACCTGCCACTAGATGTGGATTGTCACTTGCCACATCACCTGCCACCATTTGCAGATTGTCACTTGCCACATCACCTGCCACTATTTGCAGATTGTCACTTGCCACGTCACCTGCCACCATTAGCAGATTGTCACTTGCCACGTCACCTGCTACCATTTGCAGATTGTCACTTGCCACGTCACCTGCTACCATTTGCAGATTGTCACTTGCCACGTCACCTGCCACCATTAGCAGATTGTCACTTGCCACGTCTCCTGCCACTAGATGTGGGTTGTCACTTGCCATGCCAGCCAGTGCCACCAAGTGTGCATTGTCACTGCATTGGTGGCAGGCTGGCAGCACTGGTCCATTTAGTGAGGGCAGGAGAGCAGTGATGCGGGGCAGGCAGTGAGAGATGATGTAATCTCTCTGCTCCCCGCCGCACCTCCGACATTTAAGAGGCCCACACTGTGAGGGCGGAAGAGCGCTGATGTGTGGCGGGCAGTGAGAGATGATGTCATCTCTCTGCTCCCCGCTGCACAACACTCCCACATTGAAGTGGCCCGGCTGTGAGGGCGGAAGAGTGGTGACGTGCGGGCGGAGAGAGATGATGTCACCTCTGCTCGTCCTCTGGCTCGTCTCTCTCCTCCACCTCTAATGCAGCCCTCCGCAGCTGCAGCCACAACACGCTGGTTAGGCAGGGACGCCAGAGACTCTGGGCTATGGGCTCCAGATTCAGGGGTCCAGCCTCGATAGCCACCCCCTGGCAACGCCTATGGTTTCAAGTCAGGTGATTGGCTGGGCCATTCTAGCAGCTTTCATCCAAAGAGTTCAGTTTTGGTCTCATTTGACCAGACTATATTCTCTCAGTATTTCACAAACTTGTCTAAATGTTGTGCAGCAAAATTGAAATGAGCTTCAACATGCTTTTTCTTTAGAAATTGAGTCCTGCGTGGTCAGACCATGGCGGGTGAGTGCATTACTTCTTGTTTTCTTTGAAACATTTGTACCTGCTGATTCCAGGTCTTTCTGAAGCTCTCCACAAGTGGTCCTTGGCTCTTTGGACAACTCCTCTGATAATTCTTTTCACTCCCCTGTCAGAAATCTTGCGAGGAGCACCTGGTCGTGGCCGGTTTATGGAGAAATGATGTTCTTTCCATTTCCGGATTATGGTCCCAACAGAGCTCACTGGAACATTCAGAAGTTTAGAAATCCTTCTGTAACCAATGCCATCAGTATGTTTTCCAATGATAAGGCTGCAAAGATCTTGAGAGAGCTCTTTGCTTTTACCCATCATGACATGTTTCTTGTGTGACACCTTGGTAATGAGACACCTTTTTATAGGCCATCGGTTGAGACTGAACCAGCTGATATTAATTTGCACTGACAAGGGGCAGAATTGCTTTCTAATTACTGATACATTTCAGCTGGTGTCTTGGCTTTAAATGCCTTTTTGCACCTCCTTTTCTTCATGTGTTCAATACTTTTTCCTTGTGTCATTCCATTTTATTATACATGCTGTAACTTAATTTCTGAATTGATCTGTTTTGGTATCTTTGTATTTATGGATTGCATGGACTGTTACCGATATGTGGTGAACATTTCATGTCAATAGCACCTTTAGAAATATATTTATGTAGAAAAATTGATGACATGTTCAATACTTATTTTACCCGCTGTATGTAGCCAACACGTTTGGGGGGGTCAAAAAAAGCCCCCTCATCAGGGCTAATGGCAGTGGTGGTGCGTCCATAAAGAGCGCAGGTGCGCCGCCCCCTCTCTCCTGTCACCTCTCTCTCACCATAGATAGATTCATGCATTGTATGAATCCATCTATGGTCGCCGCTGCCGGCCCCTATTCAGGTGTCCGGCTCATTGTCAGGTGCCGGGCACCTGAATTACAGCGGCAGTTTTTTTTTTGGAAGCACCTGATTAGAGACGTAGACTCTAATAGGCTTCCAAAATGGTAAACAGCGGGCGCAATGCTGTGCATTCGCTGTTTACTCAGTGTTGTGTTAGGAAAGCGAATAAATCGCTTTCCTAACACTGACCCGCCTCCCAGCCAATCAGGTGCTCGGGTCTGGTTACCTATCACCTGATTGGCTTAAACAACAGGCCCTGTAATTGGACGCCTGATAGAGAGGACCGGGACATCGAGGAGCGTGGACGTGGAGGACGCCACCATGACCCGCTGCGAGACAGGTAAGTCCCGACTCCCGAGTGATGCACACTGGCAGCATTTGATAGGGCACAGTAGTGGCAATTGATGGGGCACAGTAGCAGCAATTGATAGGGCACACTGGCAGCAATTGATGGGGCACAGTAGCAGCAATTGATAGGGCACACTGGCAGCAATTGATGAGGCACAGTAGTGGCAATTGATGGGCACAGTGGCAGCAATTGATGGGGCATAGTAGCGGCAATTGATGGGCACAGTGGCAGCAATTGATGGGGCATAGTAACGGCAATTGATGGGCACAGTGGCAGCAATTGATGGGATCACTGGCAGCAATTGATGGGTACAGTAGCTGCGTTTGATGGCACAGTGGCAACAATTTATGGGTACAGTGGCTGCATTTGATGGCACAGTGGCTGCATTTGATGGGCACAGTGGCTGCGTTTGATGGGCACAGTGGCTGTGTTTGATGGCACAGTGGCTGTGCTTGATGGGCACAGTGGCTGCGTTTGATGGGCACAGTGGCTGCGTTTGATGGCACAGTGGCTGCATTTGATGGGCACAGTGGCTGCGTTTGATGGGCACAGTGGCTGTGTTTGATGGCACAGTGGCTGCGCTTGATGGGCACAGTGGCTGCGTTTGATTGACACAGTGGCTGCGTTTGATGGCACAGTGGCTGCGTTTGATGGGTACAGTAGCTGTGTTTTATGGGCACAGTGGCTGCAATTGATGTTTTTTTTCAGTTTGTTTGCGCCCCCTCAAAATTTTTTTTAGCACCAGCCGCCACTGGCTATGGTGTATGGAATCTCCACAGTGGCTTTTTTGTTCAGTCTGAGCTCTGTGAAGTAAGAGGAGAAAATGTTATATGTCTTTACAAATGGTTTTAGGCGTGAAGTGTCTACTCTTGGAAAATTCTGAATCCATTTAGGTAGAGAGGAAGGCAATCTTTCTTATTATTTTACAGAAGCCAGCAAGATTGAGGGTGGAGCTTAGAGGGTATTGCATACATTTACAAGTCCCGTCTATATGATCAGAAAGCCAAGGACAGACTTTTATTAAAATGAATGTGCAGATATGGTAATGTGACTTCCGTACTATGCACTTATTATTAATACTATACATTTTCTCTCATTGATAATCATGCTCCTTTAATGCCGCAGGTGATCATGAAATTTGCGGCACAGCGAGCGTGAAAAACTGAAAAAATGAAGCAAAAATATATATATATATATATTCTCGCGTAAATGCAATTTAACAGCACAAAATGAATACTTACCGGCAATATACAATAGCTTGCCTCTAAAAAGAGACATTTTAAAATAAGCAGCAAACTGACACAATGTATATCTTTTCTTACTTGGAGTATAAAATTACTGTTAGCTTAATTCCGAGACTCGTTCCGCGAACTGCGGGAGATTTGACTCATATTTATTCAGTGAATTATTCCTGAATAATTTTCTCATGTTTCACTTGCAACTACACAGCTTTTTAGTCAGTTCAGGCCAGAAGTAGCTCATTCCCCTTCACGTAGAAATATCTCATCATTGCTTATTTTACTCACGTCTTTGAGGATTGAGTCTGAAGTGGCTGTCGTGGAGTTCGTGACTGCGGGACGGTCAGATAGAAATCGAGGGTAATACCAGAACATGAGACATCTGAATAGAAGCCCAGAACGTCCCGGGATCCTGGCATTCTGCGTCCACCACTTACCTCATCGCCCGGCCGCTCATTAGAGGGTTTAATATGTTAAGTCCTGACAGAGGAGGACTGGAGGTACATAGGGACTCTCCTCATCCTGCTCCCTGACGTCTTGTTTTCCAAGAACCCAGATCTGCCTCTTTCGTGAAGTGTTTTTTATTTTTTACACCATGACGTAAAAAAGAACAAACTTTGCTGGCATTTCAATAGTCACATCAAATAATGAAGATAGGGACACCTAATAATGGCTTGAAATGTGAAATGATGGGAAATACTAAAGCTGGAGAGTGCAAAATGTGGTGCATAGAAACCAATCAGCTTTAAGGTTTTATTTTCAAAATTTAATTGAACAAGCTGGAATTAGAAGCTGATTGGCTACCATGCAAAGCTCTACCAGCTTTAGTAAACCCCCCTTCATATGTCTCCTTTTTCTATCTTTTTTTTTCTAAAATGGTTGACATGGCTTCTTGATCTCTAACCTATTTAATACAGGGTATGTTCTTAACACTCAGCTTGCAAGGCATGCAAGACTTTACGATATGAAACCCTAACTCTAACCCACTAACTCTGTCCTTACAGTCCTAACCCCTAATCCATCCCTAATCCTCTAACTCTGTCCCTGCAGCTCCAATCCCTTATCCAATCCTAATCCACTAACTCTGTCCCTGCAGCTCTAACCCCTAATCCAACCCTAACCGAAAATCTCTGTCTATGCAGCTCTAACCCCTAATCCAACCCCAACCCAAAAACTCTGTCCCTGCAGCTCTAACCTCTACCTCAACCCCAAGCCACTAACTTGGTCCCTGCAGCCCTGTCCGACTAACTCTGTCCCTACAGCACTAACCCCTAACCCGCTATCTCTCTCTGTACAGTCCTAAATCCTAATCCAACTCTAACCCACCATCCTGAAAACCAAAACTCTGTCTCTACAGCCCTGAACCCTAATCCAACCCTGACCAACTAACTCTGTCCCTGCAGCTCTAATCCCTGTCTCAACCCCAAGCTAACGTTGTCCTTGCAACCCCTTCCGAACTAACTCTGTCCGACAGCACTAACTCCTAACCAGCCCTATCCCCTAACCCACTATCTCCCTCCTTACAGCCCTAAATCCTAACCCAACCAAAATCCACTAACTCTGTCAATGCAGCTCTAACCCCTAATCCAACCCTAACCCACTAACTCTGTCACTGCAGCTCTAACCCCTGATCCAACCCTTACCCAAAAACTCTGTCTATGCAGCTCTAATCCCTAATCTAACCCTAACCCACTGTCCTGAAACCTCAAACTCTGTCTCTATAGCCCTGACCCCTAATCCAACCCTAACCCCCCTAACTCTGTCCCTGCAGCTCTAACCCCTGCCTCAACCCCAAGCTTCTAACGTTGTCCTTGCAACCCCTTCTGACTAACTCTGTCCCTACATCGCTAACCCCTAACCAACTATCTCTTTCCTTACAGCCCTAAATCCTAACCCAACCCTGAATCCCCAAACTCTGTCACTACAGCCCTAACCCCTAATCCAAACCTAACCTATTAACTCTGTCCCTGCAGCCCTAACACACTATCTCTCTCCTTACAGCCCTAAATCCTAACCCATCCCTAAACTGCCAACTCTGTCCCTACATCCTGAATCCAGAAACTGTCCTCACAATACTAACCTTTAATCCAACCCTAACTCACTAACTCTGTCCCTGCAACCCCAAACCCTAATCCAACCCTTACCCACTAACTCTGTCCCCACAGCTATAAAACCCTACCTCAACCCTAAGCCATGAAATTTGTCACTGCAGCCCTAACCCCTAATCCAAACCTAACCCACTAACTCTGTCCCTGAAGCTCTAACTCAATAACTCTAACCACTACCTCAACCCCAAGACGCTAACTTTGTCCGTGAAGCCCTAACCTGCTAATTTTACCTCTACAGCCCTAAAGCTATCTCTATTCCTATAGCCCTAACCCTAAAGCAGTGCTAACGCACCGACTCTGTCACTATATCCCGAAACCCTCTACCTCTGTCCCTGCAGCTCTAATGCCTACCTAAGATATTAACTTTGTCTCTGCAGTCCTAATCCACTGACTCTGTCCCTACAGCCCTAAAACCTAATCCAGCCCTAACCCACTAACTCAGTCCCTGCAGCTCTGAATGCTAACTCAACCCTAAGATACTAACTTTGTCACTGCAGTCCTAATCCTTAATCCACTAACTCTGTCCCTACAGCTCTAACCCAACACTAACCCAACACTAACCCATTGCTTGGGTCCCTAAAGCTCTTACCCAACCATAATCCACTAACTGTCCCTGCAGACCTAACCCAAAATCTAACCCATAGGGATGAGCATGTCTTAATTTTCACAAGATTTCAGTGAAAATCAGGAACTTTCTGCAAAATTTCCTAATTTTGGTGAAATACATTGAAGCCAACAGGGACTGCAAAATTAGAATGGTTTATTATGGTTTTTAAGGTGACCCTACAGCCGTAACCCGAAAACCCAAGTGTAACGACAACAGTCACTATCTATAATATGGCACATACGGGGTTCCCAGAGTTTTATGTTTTGGGGGAACTTGGACTTGAATCCAAAGTAACATTAGTTCAGGGTCCCCAGGTATACACCTCACAAAGAGTATTGTTCCCTTAAAATCCAGGGCCCATAGTCGAAAGGCAAGAGGCCTGCATTCAGTCCTCTCCAAAAACCTCTGTCCCGGCTAGGTCTGTCACACCAAGCCACGGGGATAAACATGTCTTCATTTCTGCAAAATCTCAGTGAAAATCTGGAAATTTCTGCAAAATTATCCATTTTGGTTTAATACATTTGAGCCAAGATGAAATTAAGTTGTGGTTTATTGTGGTTTTCAAGAGTGGTCCTAGAGCCCCAACCCAACCCTAATTCACTAACTCTGTTCCTGCACCCCTGATCAAAACTTCAACCCACAGGGATGAGCAGGTCTTAATTTCCTCAAAAGTTTAGTGAAAATCATAATATTTCTCCACATTTTCATTTTCCCCATTTCGGCAAAATACATTTGAGCCAACGGGTAAGGCAAAATTAAGTTGGTTTCTTGTGTTTTTTAAGGGCGGCCCTAGAGCCCTAACCCAACCCTAATCCCTGAATTTTGTTCCCTGCAGTCCTAACCCAAACTCTAATCCATAGGCATGAGCAGGTCTTAATTTCCTCAAAATTTCAGTACAAATTGGGACATTCCTGCAAGATTTCCCAATTTCTGTGAAATACATTTGAACCAAAAGGGAAGGTGGTTTCTTGTTGGTTTTGAAGGGTGCATTGGGCTTTAAATGGCATCTATGCTTTACCAAAACCCCTGTTACCTATCCTGGATTTGTTCATGTACAAAAAATTGATTCTCATTGGCCTCAAAATTTAAAATTATTTTACCGAAAGAAAGTAAAGACCATTGAAAAAATAAAATAAAAAATTGAAAACAAGAGCACATATGTTATTATCTATCAAGTTATATATCTGGAACATTCTGTGTTATGCCTGGTCCCTAGAGAAATTACATCAAGTTGCTGACAGTGGGAGGATAGGTGGGGGTGGGGGGTCAGCTGCAAGCCGTTTTTCCCAATCATATAGACCCCCATTGAGAGATAGGAGAGGTTGGCTTTGGCTGCTATAATCTTGGGTATTCTTGTTCGGAGTTCTGTTTCAGTGCTTTCAGCCATATGTTAATACTACTGAATAATGGTAAAATATCATAAATTCTCATCAGGATATTTTATTGTGCCCAGTAATCTATAAGCCACGCTGATGACCTTGCTCACCTTACATGCATTTCAGTTTATGAGAAAACTATAATTATAATTTATAATGCATTGACTTTATCGTAAAAGTTATAAAAAGAGTAAAGCCTTTGTCTCATGTCCGCATAGATCAGCTAAATAGGATGTGGTGAGCAAAATGCAATATAATGAGGAAATTACCTCTTTATCCATTTTTAAAAAAAAATCATACAACCAAAAAGAGTCTGTTTCCCAGTAAAGACCCAGAAAGATCTCAACTGACATCCTAATCATACACTGATGACACCTGGGAAGCACAAACAAGTCATATTCATATTCTTTTTATATGCTTTTCAGGTAATAATCTAGTACAGTGGAACCTTGGATTACGAGCATAATTCGTTCCAGAAGAATGCTCGTAATCCAAAGTACTCGCATATCAAAGCGAGTTTCCCCATTGAAGTCAATGAAAACGAAAATAATTAGTTCCGCATTGACTTCAATGGCATGCAATACCGCATGAGGCTAGAGGTGGGGGGGGCACTGAAGAGCCTCGGAAACGGCCGGAAAGGCCCAAGGACACCTCGGCTGACCTCGGCAAACCTCAGAAAAACTCTGTTCCCGAGGTTTGCCAAGGTGTCCTCTGGCCTTTCCGTGCATTTCCGAAAGGCGCTGATCAGCTGCGCTTGGCTCTGGTGCCCCCTACCTCAGACCAAACGCGGTACTGCACACGCTTTGGCCTGAATCGTGCTCATTTTGCGAGACAACACTCGCAAACCGAGTTATGATTTTTAAAAATACAGTGCTTGTAATGCGAAACGCTCATTAACCAAGTTACTCACAATCCGAGGTTCCACTGTACATGGTTTCTCCACCAGGGTTCTTCCAGAGGTTGCTAGGGGTTTCTTCAGCTCAAATGTATTAAACCAAAATGGACAATTGCTGACCTCTCAGATAAGTTCCCACTGACTCTATTAATCTTTTTGGCTATCTGTAAGGAGAAAATTGTTCCCAATAACCACAAATGTATGGCGTATTTAACCCACTGACCATCACATCCATGTATCATGAGTTGTAGATATAGTAATTTTTAGCAGGGGTCCCGAGACCGGAAAATTATTTCAAAGGGTTCCTCTGTGTTGAAAAGGTTGAGAAACGCTGGATCTAGTACATGTTTACATTTATAAAATACAATTATTATTAAAAATATTACTTGAAACGCTCTTTACATTAACTTTTCATTTCAATTTGCAGTCAGTTCTTTCTAGAAAAACAAAAAGAAAAAGTAATTTAATTAGGGTATTCAAATATACTCTATAAAGGCTAATGGGTGGATTTGGGGAGTCCCAGGTCTGCCAAATCATAATCTCCAGATGATGTGTTCCCATCAGGGGACCATGCAACAAAGGATTTTGGGATGGGATGGAAGGAGTTGGGTGATCATGTAAAAACAATGGAGCAGAAGGAGTTAGGACATTCAGTGCTGCAGAACTGTAATGCTTGGTGTTCCCTAGGATTGAGAAGTTGAGGATTTTTATTTTTTTCAGAATTATACTTATCTAGGTGGATACTGCATCTGTCCTCTCTAAGACTGAGAACTGAGTAATGTAACACCACTGATTGTCAGTCACCGGCTCTCTGTCCCTCTTGCGCTGGACTGTGGAGGGGGCGGGAGCGGCTGGCTCAGGCTCTCAGTGGTTCGCAGAGAGGCTGAGCCGGGTGCCAGTCCAGGAATCTGGACATATCCCAACCATATGGTTGCGATCTTTCCCTAGCCTGGACCGGCTCTGTGATGTCAGCACACTGTTTACTAAAAACTAGTCACAGGAGTGCAGAACAAACAGCACAGGAGAAGTACAGCCAAACAAGCTTTAGCTCTACTTCTCCTTTCAGTTGCCTGGATGAGAAAATAAAAGGCAGGAAGACACGTGTCTAGTTTAACTGCTGTGTACTGTTACAATTTGAAATTAATAGAATATAGAGCAGTGGTTCTCAACCTGGAGGTCGGGACCCCCTAGGGGGTCGAATGATGATTTGCCAGGGGTCACCGAATCCTGGGCTGTTCCTGAAGCCCACACGGCTCTCCCAGCCTTTTTTGCAGCTGCCCAGCAGGGCTGTTCCTGGAGCCCGCGGCTGCCCACTCAGCCTCTTCGCAGCCACCCATTCAGTTCACGGCATGGCTGGGGAACAGAAACTAGAGGTCAGCTGACTGGTCAGGAATGTGAAATGGAAGGGGCTGGAGGAGACTCTATCTCCTGATTTTGGCATAGTTGTCACTGCTACGAGACACCACAAAGTCGGAGACACAGTGAGTAACACTACCTGTGATTATAGTTGCCATTAAAAGTCCCCACTACAGTTCTCAGATCAGCAGATGACCTTGATCAAGAGCACCTAATTTGGCTGATCACAACTCCCCACCAGCACTGCCACTTATCCCCCCCCCCCCCCCCCCCACCAAGGAGTAAGACAAGGAATAAAAAAAAGAGAATACATGGAAGGGAGAGGAAAAGAGGGTGAGGAACAAAGAAAAGGGGAGAGAAAGAATAAGAGAAAGAACAAGAAAGACGGCTAGAGAGAGGGATGGGGGGAAAAAACAAGAAATTAGGATAGAGAGAGATAAAAGGGAAAGAAAGGAGAACAAAGAGTGGTATATTCTAAAATGTACCATAAGGGGTTTTAATACTGTGGAAGGGACTCAGGGAGCGCTAAATGTCAGTGGGTTAGGGGTGCAAATGACTTGTCTTGCCTTGGGTGCTACGAAAATAATTTGACTGTTAGGTGTCCCCACAACTTGTGAAATTTTGTCAAGGGGTCACGGCACTAGACAGGTTGAGAACCAATGATATAGAGGATAGAGAACAGCCATTTCTCGACCAGGGTACTGTGGATTCCTAGAATTCCCCTAGAGCAGAGGCCTCCAAACTTTCTAAAGAAACGCCAGTTTACTGCCCTTCAGACTTTAGGGGGGTCGGACTGTGCCCAGTGGGAGTAAAAAATGCCCAATATATGGTATTAAGGGGAGAAATAGGTAGTGTCAGTTGGAGGAATAGTGCCCCATTTTTCCTGCCAGTGGAAAGAATTATGCCACGTCATTGGTGTCAGTGGAAGTAATAGTGCCCCATTATTGGTGTCAGTGGCAGGAATAATGCCTCAAGGGTCAGAAAAAGGCAAGCAAGGGGCTGCATTTATCCCCAGGGCCACAGTTTGGAGACCACTGCGCTAGAGGTTGCTAGGAGTTCCTTGACCAATTAACAATTTCTGACTCTTAGGTCACCACTGAAACAAATTGACTTTTTAGCTACTGTATCTGTAATGGGAGCATTTTTCCTACTGGCCATCAACATAAGATGGCATTATTCCCACTTTCCACCAAGGTAAGGGAGCATTCTTTCCACTGACTACCAAAGTAAGGGTCATTCTTTTCACTGGCCACCAATGTAGGGGCAACCTGCTCACTGTCAGTCAATGCAAGTGGACATTGTTCTCACTGACTACCAATGTATGACACATTCTTTGTACTGACCACCAATAAAAAAGGGCATTCATTTCGCTGTCCATCAATGTAAGGGGACCCTTCTCTCAATGACCACCAATATAAGTGGGTCCTTCTTCTATTGACCACTGACCACTGAAGGGGATCCTTCTTCTTTGACCACCAAGGTAAGCAGGTACTTTACCACTGACTATCAATGATAAGGAGCATTATTCCCACTGACCATCAATGTAAGGGGCATTCTTCCCATTGACCGCCAATAAAAAGGAGACATTCTTTTCACTGTCCACCAATGTTAGGAGGCCCTTCTCTCAATGACCACTAATACAAGCAGGTGCTTCTTCCATTGACCACCAATGTAAGGGGATTGTTCTTCGTTGACCACCAATGTAAGATGGTACTACACCACTGATTACCAATGTAAGGAGCATTATTCCTTCTGACCACCAGTAAAAGGGAGAGCTTTCTCCAAATGACTAATAATAAAAGGGTTCTTTCCCCCCCATTGACGACAAGTGTAAAGGGGCCCTTCTCCCCTGGCTGCCAATGTAAGCAGGTATAGTACACCACTGACCACTAATGTAAGGTACATTTCACTGACCACCAATGTGAGGAACACTTCATTTGTCACTGTCTTCATCTCTTCATCCCTGGGTGTCAAATACATCAAGTACGCCTAATTTCATAATCTTTTATTTCTTTTTATATATCATCCTACTGTTCACATTAATGTACCTTGAGCTGTAGGTATAGTAATTTTTTGCAGGGGTTCCCTAAGACCTGAAAGTGTTCCTTGGTGTTAAATAAGTTTAGAAAGACTGATAAAGTGGTGGGGGGAGATTTATTAAAACTGGTACACACGGGATCTGGAGTAGCTGTGCATAGTAACCAATCAGCTTCTAACTTCACCTTGTTCAATGAAGCTTTGACAATAAAACCTAGAAGCTGATTGGTTACCATGCACAGCTTCACCATATTCTACGTGCACCAGCTTTAGTAAATCTCCCCCTGTGTGATAACTGTTATGGGCAGCCCCCCATTAAACAAAAAAAGGAGCTGGAAAAATGAATTTATAAATCTTTTCCTTCTTCTTTTTGAAATTTCCGCTGACCTGGCATCAGAAGCCTACCTTCCTACCTCTCAGGCGGCTCTGCTGAGGAACGGTGGTGTGTTCGGTAAGGAGGTGACCATGTGTTTTAGACAACAATACATTTTCTTCTTGTCTCCTCGAGTTAGCGGACTCACAGACAATTCGATAAGATAATGTAAAGGGGCCGCCATTGCCAAATATTACAGTTAGCAGCGGTCCCCGAAGAGAGACACCGTGTCAGGAGCGAGCTGAATTTTTATTCACCACCTGGATTTCCATATGCTGCATTATTTGCTGTTTTCCTGGAATTTATTTAGAGAAGGCGAGAAGGTTGAGAAATGAATTTTAAAAAGAGCGTCAGCGAGCGAGCGGCAGATGGCGTGTGGGCAATGATGCAGAGGAGATTGGAGCGCGTCATGTGACCCCGTCTGGGCACCTGTGTAAGCCCAAACAAACTCTTAAAGGGGAACTCTTAAAGGAGAATTTAATAGGAGAATGCTAAGGAGCATTGGGGTGGATTAACTAAAACTGGAGAGTGCAAAATCTTGTGCAGCTCTGCATGGAAACCAATCAGCTTCCAGGTTTTTTTGGTCAAAGCTTAACTGAAAAATCTGAAGTTTAAAGCTGATTGGCTACCATGCACAGCTGCACCAGAATTTGCACTCTCCAGTTTTAGTAAATCAACCCCTATATGTTAGCAGGAGGTCTTATGCCACGTACACACGAGCGGAATTTCCAACAGAAAGAGTCCGATGGGAGCTTTTCATCGTATATTCCGACCGTGTGTATGCCCCATCGGACTTTTTCTGTCGAAAATTCAGACGGACTTAGATAGAGAACATGTTCTATATTTTTCCGACGGAACAAATTACTATCGGAAAAACCGCTCGTCTGTATGCTGTTCCGACGCACCAAAAACGACGCATGCTCTGAAGCAAGTACTTGACGGAAGCTATTGGCTACTGGCTATTGAACTTCCGTTTTCTAGTCCCGTCGTACGTGTTGTACGTCACCACGTTCTGGACGGTCGGAATTTGGTGTGACCGTTTGTAGGCAAGACAGCTTGAGCGGAATTCCGTCGGAACTCCGTCGTAAAAACCCTCAGAGTTTATTCTGACGGCAAAACCGGTCGTGTGTACAGGGCATTAGAGACAATACCATTTTATCCACTTTTGTTATTTTCCTTCAATAAATACCATCCAACTTATAGGATGTATTCAGACCCACCCTCCAGTCTGATTATTGGTTATGCATCTCACTTCTTGCTTTTATTTTGTTATTATTTTACCCCCTTTTAGATCAATATTTTCATGGCTTTCTAAGTCCAGGCATTACTGAAGTGACATAACATTTATTAAGGTATTTCATTTTCTGTTAAAGTGGTTGTAAACCCTTATAGACCACTTTTTGCTACAGGTAAGCCTTATTATTATGTAGCTACCCCTGATACCTCCTAAACTGTGCAGGTTTAGGAGATATCCCCCTGTATCACCATGTGCCGATGTCATCGGCACATGCGCACTGAAGCAACGGCACGTGCTGTTGCTTCAGCTAGTGTGTCGTTACATGCACGCGGAAGTGATGTAATCGCGGCTCTGGCCAATCACAGCACTGGAGCCAGCAATACCCAGAAGTAACTCTGGGAGTGATGTCGCTGACTGGAGCGGTGTACGGGGAACACTATGGGGGCTTTGATCTAAGGTGAGTATTTTATAATGAGCTAGTATGCTATGCATACTGGCTCATTATGCCTTTGTCTTACTTGTTTTTATTTATTTATTTATTTATTTATTTATTTATTTATTTATTGTGAGTTCACAACCACTTTAATAGCACTGTTCAAATAATTTTTGAAAGGAAGGCGCTCACACAAAAGTTGGAAATATTTATTTAATTATTATAATAATGTTATATTAGAATAACAATTAGTAATACATAATTATTGATTATTTATTTTACATAATGCTAAATAAATAATAATTTAAAACTATTTATGATAATCAATAATAATTTTTATGCATATAAAACGTAAATAATAATAACAATAATACTACATAATTAACTAATAATAATAATTAATTGATATTAATAAGAATTGTTATGCATATACTGTAGCATGTTTTATTCAAACCTTTACCTTTTTATGCAAACATATTTTTATTTGGACTGTATCATAGCTAATAAAGAGGAAGTGTGACCCATAGAAATGTGTTGGTTTTCTTATTATTTTGACCATTCAGTATACCATTTTTTTCATCCCATTGTGGTGTTTATGAACAAAGAAGTGCTTGATTATGTACTTACCTTTTGACTTTTAGGAGCAATTTGCATTCTAAAGAAATAGACTTTTGAGGACCTTTGGAAGAAAAACTTCCAGACTTTTTAAAAAGTGTTATACCTTTTATGAACTTCCATACCGCTGAACGTCATATGACGTCCTGGGCTTTCAGTGGAGATATCTGAATGATGCCTGCAGCTACATTCATTGATTTTTTTTACAGACGGTGGGAGGGGACAGAAGTTCACCATAGAGCTGACTGAGGGCCAGATGGTCCTTGGTCATCTCTATGACTCTCGGAGGCCGGGTGCGATGTTATGATGTCATGTCCGGCCCCGGCAGTAGTAAACACTGTGTTCGTGTGTTCGGCTGGAAAGCCTGAGATATTTTGCCCAGTTGTCACCAGAACTAGTGTCCCCATTGGAACACTTTAACCACTTCCTGTCCAGCGACGTACCTGCATGTCGCTGGACTTTTGGTGATTATACCGGGATGATGGGTGCAGCTGCAGACATCACCCCAGTATAGTTTTTTTAGACCCGGCGGTTGACTCTCTAGTAATCGGAGTGGCTCGCCATCTGCTTGATTGCTATTACACGTAGCGGAAAGGGATGCCCCCCGCGCTGACCTTCTTCTGCTCTCTCGGGCTCTCCCACCCCACCTGGAGATCCAATCGACCAGCCGGCACATCCACTAGCTGGCAGGGCAGCCAAGCAAATCCAGGATCAGCTTTGATCGGCTAGTCGTAGCAGTAACCCGGAAGCGATGACATAACATCACTTCCGGTTTACTAGGAAACCATCGGCGCCATTTATTGTAAATCAAAAGTGTTCAGAAACACCGATCTTGGTTTTTTTAATGCTTTTTAACCTCCCCGGCGATTTTCTCAAGTGTGGCTCGGGGTTACATTTCAGTACCATTAGCGGTAACCCCGAGCCACACTCGGGATTGCATTGCAGGGTCCTGGTGCGGTATAATTACCTTGTCCCCAGGATCCTGCGATGTCCCCCCGCTGTGTCCGCGGGCTCTGTCTGTGTGCCGGGCTCAGTTCCCTGCGAGCGTCTTGATGCATGGGGGCAGAGCCTGGCGGCAAAATTCAAAAATGTAAAAATCATGATACATACAGTACGCTGTAATCTTACAGATTACATTACTGTATGAAATTATTTCACATCCCTTTTGTCCCTAGTGCTTTGTCCAATGCCCTGCATGCAGTTTTATATGATATATACTGTTCTTTCTGCCTGGAAACTGGAGATTGTCCATAGCAACCAAAAATTGTCCCTTTACGTCAAAAGTCGTTTTAGACCAGCTAGAAAACAGCGATAATAAATTAGAATCACTCGCAGAATTGAGCGATAGTGAATCGTGGGGAATTTCATTTTATTATTATTATATTATTATTTTTTATAATTATTTATATTTATTTATTATATTATAATTTATGATTTTGTGTTTCAAACTTTATCATACCCGGGATATCTACTAGACTCTTGTTTGGACAGATTTAAGTGTGTTATTGCTAAGAATTACAGGCCTACAATATAAAACGCCAAATTTCTATGCAAAATAATTGTACCGCTTTGAGACGCAAAAATCTGACATAATCATACCGCCAGGGAGGTTAAGTGCAGAGGAGGGATTTGGGGGTCTTATAGACCTCCGATCTCTCCATAAAGAGGACCTGTCACATGCCTATTACTGTCACAAGGGATGTTTACATTCCTTGTGACAGCAATGAAAGTGATAAAATTTTTTTTAAAGCAACAGTGTAAAAAAAAAAAAAATAAATAAAAAAAATGAAGGCAACAGTGTAAATAAATAAATGAATATATATATATATATATATATATATATATATATATATATATATATATATATATATATATATATATATATTTATTTCTTTATATATATATATATATATATATATATATATATATATATAATATAATATATATATATATATATATAAAAAAAATAATAAGTAAAGAAAAACATTTTTTAAGTGCTCCCGTCCTCCAATGCTTGCACGCAAAGGCGAAGGCAATTTGGTCCCGCACACACGCAAACAGTGATCGTCCCACGCATGTAAAGTATCCCCATAAATGTCAGATCATGGGCAGTAATTCTAGCACCAGACTCCCTCTGTAAATCGAAAGCAGTAACCTGTAATGGCTTTTAAAGCGTTGTCTATGGATAGTAAAATTTACATTGTTTGTTGCCGTTGCACGGGCGTGCACAATTTTAAATTGTGAGCTTAGCACCATATAGCAATATGGTGTGACCAAATCCCCATATTTTTTGATAATGTTTTTGAAAATGTCTAAGTGTTTTAAGCCTTGCTGGAGGTAAATGTCTTTTTTGCATGTGTGCGCTGTAATATTTTGTTCCAAAATTTTAAAGCGTGACATGTTTGGTATCTATTTACTCGGCGTAACTTCATATTTTATATTTTACACAAAAATTGGGTTATGTATTATGTTTGTTTTGCAATAAAATTCAAAAAAGTGTATTTTTTTCCCCCCTAAAAAAAATTGCATTTGAAAAACCGCTGCGCAAAAACCATGTGGCATAAAAAATTGCAAACCCCACGAGTTTATTCTCTAGGACCTCTGCTTTCAAAAAATATATACATAATGTTTGGGGGTTCTAAGTAATTTCCTAGCAAAAAGTGCCAGAAAAAGCCTGGACCGGAAGGAGTGTGAGTATGTGTTTTTATTATATGGTGCCCCATTGGCCATGCACCCTTCTATACTGATGGCCGGGCTCCATGTTGAATGTACAGACAAAGCTGTTGCACTCACTGGCAGTTCTTCGACAGAATGGTGATCATTGATTTAATTTTGGAATGTGTGAGGCGGCAGAAAGCTCCTCATCACCTCCTCATACACGTGGAATAAAAAGGTCTCTTTGACGCCGCGGTCTGCGGAATACGCATTGATGGCAGCACTGACAGTTCGCCGTATACTCAGCTCTCACCAGAGATGCCATTACTTTGCATTTGGTGGAGACGTGTGGGAGACTCGCGGACGCACGTCAGGTTACAGACACAAAGTCTCTTAGTAGATAAATAAACTGGCGAACGCGCAGCCTTTGGGGCTGGGAACGGTTTGTTTTTACATGGATCTTTCCACGGAGGTTTCACTGAGAGAGAATGTCCGAAATCTGCATCATTTTGAGACATCTGGGCGCCGGGACCCAACAGGCTGGGTACATCAGGAGACCTGTGTTTATTCCTAATTCTAAGGCCTATTTATAAAAGGAGGAAATTTATGCTTTCCCATTATTTTCAAGGGAAATATCGAATTCTGACAATGTGGCCAAATCATACTGTCGCATTGTCTCTATACTGTAGTGGAAGAATTTGTTTTGTAAATGTAGAGATTTTTGTATTTTTTGTCATCTTTAATAAGCACTGGTATGCTTAGCTGAATGTCTGCTGGGCTTAGATTACACTTGAGATTGGGGGGGGGGGGGGATCAGGGGTGGTAAAAATAGGTAGTTGGGCGCAGGACCTTCTTTAATATTGGCATAGAAAAGAGTGCAGCGCTAAATTAACAACAAATGAAATAATCTTTGCAATATGACAAGTGAAAATATATGTGAAAGGGAAAACTTAGACAAAGTCCCGGTAGAGCTGCACGATTCTGGCTAAAACGAGAATCACGATTTTTTTGCTTAGAGAATAGATCACAATTCTCTCACGATTCTCTCGGCGTAACATCATCTTTCACATTAAAACAAAAAAAAAAAATGGGCTAACTTTACTGTTTCTTTTTTTTTTATTCATTGAAGTGTATTTTTTCCAAAAAATTGCGTTCGCAAATACAGTGTGACATAAAAAATTGCAGCAATTGACATTTTATTCCCTAGGGTCTCTGCTAAAATATATATAATGTTTGGGGGTTCCAAGTAATTTTCTAGCAAAAAATATTGATTTTAACTTAAGAAACAAGTGTCAGAAAAAGATTTAGACTTTAAGTGGTTAAACTTCCTGCATTTACACGTTGTTTAAAAACTTGGCAGACTGCCTGGATTTTTTTCTTTACACACAGAAGTTTCCCTTTGATCTAAGAAGGAAGTTAGTTACAATGTTTCATTTTAAAAACTTGGCAGACTGCTCGGATGTTTCCTTTTGACAGCTGAGTGAGCAGTAGGGATGAGCTTCGAGTTCGAGTCGAACATGAGTTCGACTCGAACATCGGCTGTTCGCAAGTTCGCCGAACAGCGAACAATTTGGGGTGTTCGCGGCAAATTCGAATGCCGCGCAACACCATTTAAAAGTCTATGGGAGAAATCAAAAGTGCTAATTTTAAAGGCTTATATGCATGGTATTGTCATAAACAGTGTTTAGGGACCTGGGTCCTGCCCCAGGGGACATGTATCAATGCAAAAAAAAGTATTAAAAACGGCCGTTTTTTCGGGAGCAGTGATTTTAATAATGCTTAGAGTGAAACAATAAAAGTGTAATATCCCTTTAAATTTCGTACCTGGGGGGTGTCTATAGTATGCCTGTAAAGGGGCGCATGTTTCCCGTGTTTAGAACAGTCTGACAGCAAAATGACATTTCAAAGGAAAAAAAGTCATTTAAAACTACTCGTGGCTATTAATGCATTGCCGGTCCGACAATACACATAGAAGTTCATTGATAAAAACAGCATGGGAATTCCCCACAGGGGAACCCTGAACCAAAATTTAAAAAAAAAAATGACGTGGGGGGTCCCCCTAAATTCCATACCAGGCCCCTCAGGTCTGGTATGGATTTTAAGGGGAAACCCAGCCAAAATGTTAAAAAAAAAATGGCGTGGGGTCCCCCCAAAAATCCATACCAGACCCTTATCCGAGCACGCAACCTGGCAGGCCGCAGGAAAAGAGGGGGGGAAGAGAGAGCGGCCCCCCCCTCCTGAACTGTACCAGGCCACATGCCCTCAACATTGGGAGGGTGCTTTGGGGTAGCCCCCCAAAACACCTTGTCCCCATGTTGATGAGGACAAGGGCCTCATCCCCACAACCCTGGCCGGTGGTTGTGGGGGTCTGCGGGTGGGGGGCTTATCGGAATCTGGAAGCCCCCTTTAACAAGGGGACCCCCAGATCCCGGCCCTCCCCCCTGTGTGAAATGGAACCCCTACCATTTCACTAAAAAACTGTCAAAAATGTTAAAAATGACAACAGACAGTTTTTGACAATTAAATTTAAATGCTTCTTCTTTCTTCTATCTTCGTTCATCTTCTTCTTCTGGTTCTTCTGGTTCTTTCTCCGGTGTTCTCGTCCAGCATCTCCTCGGCAGCATCTTCTTCCCTTCTTCTCCTCGGGCCGCTCCGCATCCATGGCATGGAGGGAGGCTCCCGCTCTTCTCTTCAACTTCTCTTCATCTTCTTCTCTTCATCTTCTTCTCTTCATCTTCTTCTCTTCATCTTCTTCATCTTCTTTTCGGGCTGCTCCGCATCCATGCTGGCATGGAGGGAGGCTCCCGTTGTGTGACGCTTCTCCTCTTCTGACGGTTCTTAAATAACGGGGGGCGGGGCCACCCGGTGACCTCGCCCCCCTCTGACACACGGGGACATGACGGGACTTCCCTGTGGCATTCCCCGTGACGTCACAGACGTCACAGAGAAGTCCCGTCAAGTCGCCCTGCTCTAAAGAAAGCCCTGGTTCGGCCATGTTTTTATTTACATATACAGTATATTAGAAAAACACTCCAGTGCTCAAGCAGCCAGGCATCCAATGGTGTCACCACAATGCTCTACTTGATGCAGCCCTCTTCAGATAGGGAAAACTTTGACAAACTGTAGAGACACACAGGAAGGCACAAACGCCTAGTGCATTGCCACCATTAAAAAAAGTATGGGAATGTTTTTTTTTTCCAGAATCATACTTACCTAGGTGGATGGTGCATCAGTCCCCCGTCAGCTCTAACACTGAGAACCGAGCAATCAAACACCGCCGATCGCTCGGTTCTCAGAGTTCCTTGAGCAGAGAGCCTGTCCCCCCCCCGCTGCGCTCACTGGAGTGCTGGGCTGTGGAGGAGGTGTGAGCGGACAGCTGAGGCTCTCAGCGGCTCTCAGCGGCTTTCTGAGAGGCTGAGCCAGGTGCCGGTCCAGGCATGTGGGTGGATCCCGGCCATATGGTCGCAATCTTTTCCGAGCCTGGACCGTCTCTGTGACGTCAGCCGACAGCGGGCTTCAGCCCCGCTGTCAGCTGAAATTGAGTCACAGGAGTGCAAAACGAACTGCACTGATCCACAGGAGAAGTACAGCCAAACAAGCTTTCCCCATACTTCTCTTTTAAATTGTATTGAATAGAAATATGTTAGTGTACTGACAAAGGTTGCAAAAAGCAAGCCTATCAAAAGACAACTCCAGCCGCAAAGCACAGGCGTTTATCTAAACATGGCACTGTTAAAAGGCTAACACGACCCCCAAAATGCTTTCGCTTTTCAACCTTGCCAAGTTTGGGGTAGATGCCTGTGCTTTTCTCAGAGGAAGGGGGCACGACCCCCAAAATGCATTAGCCTTTCAACTGTGCCATGTTTGGATAGACGCCTGTACCTTGCGGCTGGAGTTGTCTTTTGATAGGCTTGTTTCTTACAACTTTGTAAATATACTACATACAATGTTTTTAATTGCCCCCCAGTTAGATGGGAGTGTGCACGTAGTGTGGCCATGATACTTTGCCCTTTACTCTGTTTGACACAATATCACATATTGCACTCCTGACGAAGCCTTCTATAGAGGCGAGACATGTTGGGTTGAGGGTTTTTACTTCATTTATTTCTTTCACTGGTTATGAGCACTTATCCATTTGGGGTATGCTGGGCGATGGTGCAGTAACCAATGGGAGATATTAGTGTACTAGTGGTGTAGCTTTAGTATAGAATAGCATTGTTACCAGGCTGGTACCGGTACTGTGGTGTGTCAGGCTTTAAGCAGGCAGATAAGCTCCTGAGTAGCTCCAGAAACATTTAGTATTAGACCAAGCCTGCAGCTAGAGAGGACTAGTCAAGAGTCAAGTTTCTCAAATGTTCCTCCGCTAATATAGTTAGGTGTATATTATTTTATGTTTTTGAGGTCCCCTTTTACTTGGAGGTAGTTGTATCTGACCTCCAAAAATATTTTGGGATATCCCTGCATCAAATCCAGACTTCCCTATAAATATGATCACATACAATATTTGGTAGTCTTCTGAATTCTTTGTAAATATACTCTTCTATAATTGATATATTTGGTTAATAAAGTTATATTTAAGACCATGGTGGGTCTGATGCATGTGTGTTTAGTGCATCCCCGCTTATTATCCTTTTGAAGGCCATGATACTTTGCATTGCCGCATGGCAAAAGTTACTCCCCCCACCTTCATATGTGGCAGGCAGTATTGCAGTCAAACATAATATACAGTGGCTTGCGAAAGTATTCGGCCCCCTTGAACTTTTCAACCTTTTGCCACATTTCAGGCTTCAAACATAAAGATATAAATTTTTTATTTTTTGTGAAGAATCACCAACAAGTGGGACACAATTGTGAAGTGGAACAAAATCTTTTGGATTTTTGAAACTTTTTTAACTACCGTATATACTCGAGTATAAGTCGTTCCGAGTATAAGTCGAGGCCCTAATTTACCACAAAAAATGGGAAAAACTTATTGACCCGAGTATAAGACGAGGGTGAGAAATGCACAGCTACTGTAAGTGGAAAAGAGGGTCAACAATGCCCATTTGCAGCCTCACTGTGCCCAATTGCATGCCTCACTGTGCTGCAGCCATAGGTCCCCCGAACTTCAAACTCGGTAGTTAAGGGTTCCTAGATGCCCCCTAGCTGCAGCCAAAATTTGGGGTCTCTGAACCCAAAGGGTCCCAAAATGACATTGCTGCAGATGGACACAGTTGACCGAATTTGGGGCCACATATCTTGGGGCAACTTAGTGCTAAGAACCCCAACTTTGGTATGCAAACCCAGTGGATCTAGCACCATAAAATATCCAAAGCTGGGGTTTCTAGCACCTAGGAACTCCATCTTTGGATATGTTATGGGACCAGTTCCACTGGGGTTGCACACCAAATTTGGGGTTCCTAGCACAAAGTGGCCCCGAGATACAGGGCCCCAAAAATCGGTTCAGAAAATGTCAAGCACTTTTCTGTAGCAGAGAATGACATTTTCCAGACCGATTTGGGGCCCCGTATCTCGGGGCCACTTGGTGCTAGGAACTCCATCTTTGGATATGTTGTGGTACCAGTTCCACTGGGTTTGTACACCAAATGTGGGGTTCCTAGCACTAAGTAGCCCTGAGATACGGGGCCCCAAAGTTGGTTCGGAAAATGAAATTTTTTGCTGCAGAAAAGTGCTTGACTCGAGTATAAGTCGAGGGGGGCACTTTCAGCGCAAAAAAATGTGCTGAAAAATTCGACTTATACTCGAGTATATACGGTAATAAAAAAATGAAAAGTGGGGCGTGCAAAATTATTCGGCCCCCTTGCGTTAATACTTTGTAGAGCCACCTTTTGTTGCGATTACAGCTGCAAGTCACTTGGGGTATGTCTCTATCAGTTTTGCACATCGAGAGACTGAAATTCTTGCCCATTCTTCCTTACAAAACAGCTCGAGCTCAGTGAGGTTGGATGGAGAGCGTTTGTGAACAGCAGTTTTCAGCTCTTTCCACAGATTCTCGATTGGATTCAGGTCTGGACTTTGACTTGGCCATTCTAACACCTGGATACGTTTATTTGTGAACCTTTCCTTTGTAGATTTTGCTGTATGTTTGGAATCATTGTCTTGTTGGAAGATAAATCTCCGTCCCAGTTTCAGGTCTTTTGCAGACTCCAACAGGTTTTCATCCAGAATGGTCCTGTATTTGGCTGCATCCATCTTCCCCTCAATTTTAACCATCTTCCCTGTCCCTGCTGAAGAAAAGCAGGCCCAAACCATGATGCTGCCACCACCATGTTTGACAGTGGGGATGGTGTGTTGAGTGTGATGAGCTGTGTTGCTTTTACGCCAAACATATCGTTTTGCATTGTGGCCAAAAAGTTCGATTTTGGTTTCATCGGACCAGAGCACCTTCTTCCACATGTTTGGTGTGTCTCCCAGGTGGCTTGTGGCAAACTTTAGACGAGACTTTTTATGGATATCTTTGAGAAATGGCTTTCTTCTTGCCACTCTTCCATAAAGGGCAGATTTGTGCAGTGTACGACTGATTGTTGTCCTATGGACAGACTCTCCCACCTCAGCTGTAGTTCTCTGCAGTTCATCCAGAGCGATCATGGGCCTCTTGGCTGCATCTCTGATCAGTCTTCTCCTTGTCTGAGCTGAAAGTTTAGAGGGACAGCCAGGTCTTGGTAGATTTGCAGTGGTCTGATACTCCTTCCATTTCAAAATGATCGCTTGCACAGTGCTCCTTGGGATGTTTAAAGCTTGGGAAATCTTTTTGTATCCAAATCCGGCTTTAAACTTCTCCACAACAGTATTACGGACCTGCCTGGTGTGTTCCTTGGTCTTCATGATGCTCTCTGCGCTTTTAACAGAACCCTGAGACTATCACAGAGCAGGTGCATTTATACAGAGACTTGATTACACACAGGTGGATTCTATTTATCACCATCAGTCATTTAGGACAACATTGGATCATTCAGAGATCCTCGCTGAACTTCTGGAGTTGCACGCACCACTTTTCAGTTTTTTAATTGCTAAAAAAGTTTAAAATATCCAATAGATTTCGTTCCACTTCACAATTGTGTCCCACTTGTTGGTGATTCTTCACAAAAAAATTAAAATTTTATATCTTTATGTTTGAAGCCTGAAATGTGGCAAAAGGTTGAAAAGTTCAAGGGGGCTGAATACTTTCGCAAGCCGCTGTATTCAAGTAAATGTGACCATGCCATAACCACGAGCCAAGCACTAGGCTCTGTGGTGGTGTGGTTTTCCAATTCAAACAGCCAGTCCAGGTGCCCTAAAATAAAAGGATATGTCATGACAAGATGGGCATTAATGAGTCTCCATCATTCTCACAATCTAATGGATATTTTAAGCTGCGCGCCGAATGTGATTCTAAGTATGTTTTTATTCCAATGATAGAGATGCACTTTAATGTTCCATTGGACCACCAAAGGGGGTCATTTCTGATCATCCCTAATGGACAATTGCAAAAAAACATGTGCAGTGGGTCGGTGGTGGAACTACCAGGTTCCCAAAGGTCACACTTGCGACTGGGCCCTGGCGTTCTGCAACCCGGGGGGTTGGGGGCACCAAGGAGGCAGGAAGGGGACCCACTGCAGAACTTGTAGAACATTTTTTCTGTTGCTGCGACTTGATTGTGACAGCACCCATTGAAATAAATGTGTTTTGACATTGTCATGCAAATTTATGTGTGTAAAGGGGGGATCAGTGGGAAGGGCCCTGGGCTCAGAGGAAAAGGCCCAGAGGCAACGATGGTCAGGGGGACCCTTCATGGTTTCTTGCACTGGGGCTCTGAAGGTTCTAGTTACGCCTCTGCAGTGGGATGTTCTGCTTACTCAATCTGTGTCCTTTGTCTTTCTGCTTCCTCTATCACCATTGGGGCTGTTTGGGGGCTTTGAGAAACCTCTTAGTTCTGAAACCTTAAAGCATGAGGCTTTCTGTGTGTGAGAGAGACTGCAAGGAGGGTGTAGAGGGTGTGTCTGGGAATATCTGTCTACCGTTACAAGCTGGGGGTTCCAAGATCATTGGCAGAAGGAGTAGGATGGAGCACTATAGCAATACCTGGATGAAAAAATGAAACCCTGATTGGGTAGGCTGAACGTTCTGTATGCGATCTGAAGCCTCATTTTCAGTTTATCCTGGAGGACATGTTTAGTACTGGTAGGTTTAGACTCTTGTTGAACAGCCCGCATACAAACTTGTCTGACAGAGACCCTTGCTGTCTCCTCCCAGTTCCCAGCAGCAGTTGCTAGTAAATTTTGCTCTTTACATAGTTTTCCAATGCTCTTCTGAGATTATTAAATGTTCAAGCATGACACCATAAAGGAGCCTTTGCGGAGAGCCCCCTTTTTCTCTTTCCCATTTCCCGACAACCCGATTGTGAACAATGGATGCGGCAAAGCAAAATATCCCCATGACAAACTTTATATTTGCGGTCACCGAGCCTCATTCCATAGAACATTGGAAGTCTCGGCATTAATAATATTATTTTAAATTCATGACTATTGAGCTCCAGGGACACTTACCGACCACCCTCTCTATATCCCTCCAATAAATTTGAGCGGCTGGAAAGTATGATTGCGCACAGAGTTTTTTTATGGCAGAGAGCAAGCGGCCTGGTTTTAATTTCCTGGAGATTTACAGAGTGATCCCGGCTCTGCCGGCGAATATTGCGCCCTAATTCCTCAGCCCTCTAAAGCTGCCTCATTCACACGTCGGGATAATTGCAACACCTTGTGAGCAACAGCGAGTATTAGCCTAAAATAAAACGGAGCCGACCTGCAATTCCCCCAGACACAAATTTCCTGATCAAGTCATCATTAGGCCTCAAAGTAACATCAAGGAAAATGTAACGGCTCATTGCAACAATCATTTCTGAATTCGGCATTCCTGTACCAAAACCCTTGGTGCTGATATATTAGTCCGCCAATCCGCCATTTATTTATTCCATCTGGGATTATATATTCTGCACCAGATTAATATTTGCATACGGGTGATTGTGGGTTTAGGGCGGAGTGTTTAGGGTTATTGCGATACACATGACCTATAAGACTCATTGCCATATACAATGTGGCTGCAGAAATTTCCTTAGGGCTCATTCACATGGGCGGTAGGCAAATACCATCCCTATGAAAAATCATCTGTGGTGGAACACTTTTTCAGTGGTGGTTTACATGCACCACCTTCTGATTGCCAGTTTTTTTTTTTCAGTCCCCATGGTGATTTTACATTGAACTACCACTCCATAGCACACAGTTGCAGCGTGGTTCCATTGACTCCATTAGGCAAGTTTGGCAGGCAGTGCCACATCTTTCAAATTTGAAATACCAAGCTAAAATTGTTGCATCACACAGCTTCAAATTTAGACAGAAGCCAAATAACCCCCACGCATTATTTTGGCATGTGGGAGGAAACCCATACAAGTACAAAGAGGACATGTAGACTCCATGTGGGTAGTGTCATGGTTGGGATCCATGGGATCCATGGGATCCATGCGATCCATGCGCCACCATGCTTCTATTCAAATTTCAAATGATATTCCTGACTGTGTAGCTCTCTCCAGGCTGGGGAATGTTCTAACAACACACTTGAGCTTATCTTCAGGCAGAAGAACACATTTTTAGCCCCATAGACTTTAATTGGAGAGCCTGAAAATTCACACAGCACAACAATTTTAGTGCATTTATGGTGTGTTTCTGCACCTAATGACTGGTTCCTTCCTCTTAGCAACCTCAGGCCTGTGAATTGTTCTCTCAGAATCTCTGCCAGAACATTCAGAACTCAGGACTTCCAATAGTACTCAAAGAGTCCCTGCCAGAACGTCCAATGGAACTCACAGAATGCCTGCCAGAAAGTCCAATGGGACTCACAGAATCCCTGCCAGGGCTTCCAATAGGACTCACAGAATCCCTGCCAGGGCTTCCAATGGGACTCACAGAATCCCTGCCAGGGCTTCCAATGGGACTCACAGAATCCCTGCCAGGGCTTCCAATGGGACTCACAGAATCCCTGCTGGGCCTTCTATTGGTACTTGCAGAGTTCCTGCTAGAACTTCCAGTGGGACTCACAGAATCCCTGCTGGGCCTTCCAATGTTATTTAGAGAATCTCTACCCCGAATCCAATGGGACTCACAGTGTCCTTGGACTTCCAATGAGACTCACAGAATTCCTGCCAGGGCTTCTATGAATACTTGAAGAATCCCTGCCAAAACTTCCAATGGGACTCACAGAATCCCTGCCAGGACTTCCTGAGCTCCCTGAATTGATGCTGGGTGTGTCTTCTGACCCAGAGGGGTATCTAAGCATCAGCCTGGGAAATGGCTAATGCTGTGTCTTTTTACTATCTACCACTTGTTTTAAAGAGCTATATTGCTTATCTACTTACTTGCTAGGTTGCCTGACTGTTGCTGACCTGGATTGTCCTGATTATTCTTTTGATTGCAATAAAAATGCAGCGCTTATATTAAATGGAGACACCAAGTGAATAGTGTGTTAATTAAATATAAATATAGATATAAAGTCCATATATCAAAGATTCCAAATGATTCCAGTGATCCAAAACAATAGTTGTTGCAATGAAGACCACCAGCGATAGGGAGGACACAAACTGATCCTTACCCTAAGCATTGGACTACCCAGATAAAGTAGTCAAAACAGCTTTATTTACAATATAGGCATGAAGTTCCTCCAAATCCACCGTGACTGAGATCAACAAATAGAGTCTCCTTCCCAGATGTTAATCGAATCTCACATAAATGTAAAACATAAACAATTCATTGCGCAGTATTACTGTTAAAGTGCTTTTAAAAAAAAGTGCCAAAGTACTCACAAACATCGAATATGAAATCGCATTTGTGTCCACTGACAGCAATGAGGAGTAAAAAAACGACCGTTTCCAACCAACACAATGTCCGACAGTCAAACGTGGCTATGTCACATAGCTCAGCACCTCCCTACGCGTTTCATTATCATAGACATCATCAGGGGTGTGGCTATGTCTACGCTGGTCACCCTTTTATAATCAGAAGGCCGGAAATAAAAACAAAGCGTGTGTGGCCTGGAAATGAGGCCGAACCGCCAAGCTATTCTTTTGATTACTGACTGCCTCAACCTCTGCCTGGACTTGACTTCTTTTTTGTATGCCACCAGGCCTGACCTCTGCTTGGACCCAGATCATCCTCTTGCTTGCCACCTGCCTTGAGCCCAGCTTGGCAATGGTCTACTCTCTAGCCTGACACCTGCTGGACACTCACCTGCTGTCTCTTTGACGTAGCCACCCTGCCCCTGTGACCTCTTAGTGGGGCAAACCCAATAGTTGCTACCTAGTGGTAGCTAGCAGCAAAGAAATCTGGGACCACCAAGGTTTTGGCCCATCTCCACCATCAGGAGCTCTGGTAAAGACCAAAGTTAGACTCTGCTCCTTGCGGGAGTCTACCTCACCTGCCAGGGGAGTCACCCATAACAGAACAAAATGGAGGATTCAGAGGTTTTCATGCTGGATGTGGAGACTTTCATCTGCCTGGCAAGGGCTCACAAGAACCTCTACGACTCCAGGCATGCCGATTGCCCAAGAAATGTGCATAGTGGACATTTCTCAAGAGCTCAAGTAGTGCGAGATACCACAACGCCACACAGAAAAACAAGGAAACAGATACAAGGACAATGTAGTCATATAATGTCACAGATAATAAAGCTTTCAAAAAACCAAAAATACTTAAAAACACATGAAAAACACTTAAAAAATTCACATTTGCAAAAAAAAAAAAAAAATGCACACAAAAATGCTTCAAAATCACCTATAAATGCTCATGCTATAGTGTTAATAGGGACTAAAGTAGCAAATAAGTGCTATTCAACAGTGGAAGGTCTCCTTTATTCAATGGGTAGAGCAGGTCTGTCCATGGATGGATAGATTTTATGTTATATGTGGTTTTGCCAAGTACCTACTGCATGTGAGTACACAATATTATTTTACAATAGCGTTTGTTCAGATATCCCATTATGCCGGTGCGCTTCCTATTTGTTCAAAGTGCTCAATGCATTTCTACCAATAATCCATTCCCATAGACAATTCTACTCCTTTGCCTGGAAACGAGGGGGGCCAATACTTTATCTCTCACTTCTTTTCACTTCACCCATTTTGGAAGCCCAGTCTGGAATTTCAGCCAGTGTATGGGTAATTTTCTATCCTCGCGGAGTTTTTAATGGGGAAATGTGCATGTATTGCAGAGATGTACTGAATATGTTCAGTGGTGCATTGCATTGTGTGTGTGCGTCCATGTCCGGGGATGAATTGTACCTGCGGGTTCGGCGTTACATCCCCTGAGTGCCCCCATCAGAAGAGACGCCAAGCGCGTGGCGCACCCCCTCCCTCTTTGTTTATAATTTTTCTGGCCGCTGCTCGGTGACCCATATTCCGAATCCTGACATGTAGTCACAGGGACTTGGGGACCTCGGCGTGCCGAGAACTAGATGGCGCCTGCATTGTAATCACACATTAAATGAAGTGTGCATTCCTGGAAGGCTCGTTCGCTGTAATTCACTCCAGTCAGCATGACCGCACTGATCCCCCATCTTCTATGCGGCTCCTCTCTTTGTTACTTTGTGTTTGTTTGGCGTGCGGGCATCTTATCATGCCGCCGCGACCCGATTCCGAAGAAAACGCCAGCTATGCTACAAATTTTATATAATGGATTAATAAGTTGTTTTGTAATCTAAATTGTAAAAGCACAGAAGAATAAAGTATTTAAACCACTTGACCTTCGGAAGATTTACTCCCCTTCATGATCAGGTCATTTTTTGCGATGCGGCACTGCGTTACTTTAACTGACAATTGTGCGGTCGCGCGACGCTGTACCCAAATAAAATTGATGGTCTTTATTCTCCACAAATAGAGCTTTCTTTTGGTGGGATTTAATCATGTCTGCTTTTTTTATTTTTTTGCGCTATAAACAAAAAAGGCCAACAATTACAAAAAAACAAAAAAAACAAAAAAACATTTATTATATATAATATATAATTAATTTGTATATTTAATATTTTTCTGCTATAAAACATATCTAATAATAAAAATCTAATTTCTTCATAAATTTAGGCCAATATGAATTCTGCTACATATTTTTGGTAAAAAAAAAAAAATCCCAATAAGCGTATATTGATTGGTTTGTGCAAAAGTTATACCATCTACAATCTATGGGATATTTTTATTTATTTTTAACTAGTAATGGTGGCGTTCAGAGACTTTTAGAGGGACTGCGAAATTACGGTGGACATTCTGACACTAACTGGCACTTTTTGGGGACCCGTGACACTAATACAGTGATCAGTGCTAAAAAAAATATGCACTGCCACTGTACTAATGACACTGGCTGGGAAGGGGTTAACATCAGGGGCGATCAAAGGGTTTAATGTGTGCCTAACCAGTGTTTTACCACACTGTGGGAGGTGCTTTTACTAGGGGAAGACATGGATCCATGTCCCTGCTTGGCAGAGACAGAGAATCCATGCCCTCCCTCCTGTCAGAACGGCGATCTGCCTTGTTTACATAGGCAGACTGCGCTTCTGCCTCTCTGCTCAATGATCGGCAGGTGCCGGCGGTACCCGCCGCTTGGCTCCCGCTTAGGGTTGCCACATCATCCCTTTGATCCAGGACATATATGAATTACACGGGTTCTGAGGCTGATTTAATGCAGATAAGGCACCAAGTGAGTTTAATTACCACCTTAATCAGCCTCAGAACCTGTGTAATAAATGTGTGTCCTGGATTAAAGGGATGATGTGGCAACCCTACTCCCGCTGTGTGTGTGTGTGGCATGCGTGCCCCCTACCTGAAAGAGCCGGATCACATATACAGTGGCGTACCTACGGGGCGGCGACCCGCCCCCGGGTGCCACACATGGGGGGTGTGTCAGACCGGCTATCAGGCAGTGGCGGGTGCAGGAGGAGTTCTGTAGCTGTGCTGGCTCTCTGTGTTTGTGCGAGTAGGCAGCGTCTGTTGTTCAATGTCACTGAGCTCCCATCGGGCTCAATACCGCCACCTCTGGCTGCTTCATGTATGTGCGCCCCTTGTGTGTGCTGCCAGCAATTTATTTTCACAGGGACATGTGGAATCAAGACCTGGGACAAGGAAGACCACCTTACAAGTGGGGGCTGTGGGTACAAGGGAGGAGGCTGTCTGTGTACAGGGCTGTCCTTACCCAAGCCCGTTCTTCACTGGGTTTCGGTCCAGGCACTGTCATCTTAACAAAGAAGAAACCGGCTGTGAAGTCTAGCGGTCTCAAAGCTGGATTTCCAATGTGCATTCACTTTTTAAATGGTCTTCTGGGACCTGTAATGAGGGCAAAGGGAGGGGGGATTGAACTTCTGCTCAGAGTGCCCCCCAAGAAAGCAAAATGCCAAATGGTAAAAAAGAGGGGGCCGGGGGGGGGGGAGGCAAATGAGAGAAAGTTTCCCTTTTGAGTGAGGTTCCGCTTCAATAACCCTTAGTTTACCCTAATCAGTCCTAATTAACTCCTTCTTCCCCTTCTCCCTGTAACTATTATTTTCCTGATTTTTTTTTTTTCTTATAATTTATATCCAAAATTTTTTTCATTTGTATTTGTTTTTAGGGCAGCATGATACAAAAAAAAAACACACACACACACACACACTAGAAAAAAAAAAGTTTTTTCTTTTGGTTTTGTAACTTTTTTGATTATGAATTTCATAATAAATAAAAATGATTTTATTTAAATGACAGTATTACTAGGAATAAACTTCAAGTTCAGGTTGACAGGTAAAGGTTTGCTATGTATTTTTTTGGGACGACCCTGCATTTTTTTGTTTTTGCGGGCCCCACCTCTTCAAACATATCAGGCCATGTGCTCTGCTGAAAGCAGAGAAAAAAAAAAAAACAACAATAAAAATCTATGTGGGGTCCCCTCAATATCTGTACCACACCCTTGTCCTAAATCATACCTCCCAACATTTTGAGATGGGAATGAGGGACTCCTACTAGCAAACGTATGTAGGCATAGGACACGCCCCCTGCCACACCCCCTTAAAGGAGAAGTAACCCAAAAAAAGGTTAATTAAATCCACAAGGGCTTTTTTTTTATCACTACTATTCCTTTATATTGGCTTTAAAAATTTACAAATGCAGCAATTTAGAAATTGGATGAAAGGTTTAGCGCTGGGAAACACTTTTTGAAAGATAAAAAGTGCATTTTATATACAACTATGAGGATCAGACCAAAATGAGGCACAAATGAGGGGGAAAAAGGGACAGAGGGACATTGCTCCAAATCAGGGACAGGCATTTGAAATCAGGGACAGTTGAAAGCTATGGCTTCAGCCATAATCCCGGTAAACCACTTATTATACCAATACGTAGACGCAGAGGCGGCTCTCTAATTAGGCAAATTAGGCGGTCGCCTAAGGCCTCGCACTCACAGGGGCCTCGCGGCCGCCTAATTTGCCTGTTCTCACTCACTGAAGTTGACGCCGGCGGCTCCGCCTACCCCCACTGGGACTCTGTGGCTTAGGAGCTGATGGACAAATCAGATACTGCCTGAGGAATAGCGCCCTCATCACGGAGCGTCCCAGTCCGTGGGGCCTCATGTGTAAGTTTTGCCTAAGGCCTCACAAAGCCTAGAGCGTAGACGTATTGTGGTCAGCAAGTGGTTAAAGCGGTTTTCCTGCCCGAAAGCTCCTCTCAAAAATGTGCCTGTGATGGGTTTTTTTAAGCCTGTAAATGATCCCAAACGCAAAGCCAAGGAAACCCTCCATTGGTTTCAAAGAAAGAAAATAAAGCTGCTAGAATGACCCAGCCAATCACTTGACTTGAATCCAATAGAAAATCCATGGAAAGAACTAAAGATCAGAGTCCATAGAAGAGGACCACGGAACCTTCAAGATTTGAAGACTGTGTGGAAGAATGGGCCAAAATCACACCTGAGCAACGCATGCGACAAGTTTCTCCATACAGGAGGCGTCTTGAAGCCGTCATTACCAACAAAGGACTTTGTACCAAGTATTAAATACATTCAGTTAGCGTGTTCAATACTTTTTCCCTGTGTCATTCCATTTTATTACACAGAACTCCATTTCTGAACTTAATTGTTTTGGTGTCTTTGTATGAATGGATGGTATGGGTTGTTACCGACATGTGGGGAAAATTTCATGTCAATAAAACCTTTAGATATATATTTACCTTGAAAATCGGTGCCGTGTTCAATACTTATTTTACCCGCGTTTCATATGCCCAGAGGGCATGAGACATAAAGAGAGACAGAGAAAGGACTTGGTGACTCTTCAGGGAATAGGCAAGAGAACCAGCAGCTGTTTTGCATAGACTTGCCCAGAGCTGATTTTGATCAGAACCCTCTTATTCCGGCAGAGCAGACAATTCAGGTGTTCCCGGAGAAAGTACAGCGCCATGCGGAGACTGACAACCCAACCCCCCCAACCCCCGCCCCCCCCGCCGCCACCTCTGACACAGAGCAGGAGGCTACGCACCATGCAAAGTGCCTTTTAAAAATATCTTTCAGCAAATAAAAGACTTATCAGTTTACAAGCTAAAAAAAAGTCCCTCTTTGCTGGCGGCTCCCCCCCGGTTGAGAAATAACATTTTAATTGCGTGTTTCGGAGCAGTTATGGCCGGCGGAGGGGAAGGAACCTCGTAACTTTGCAGCGATTGTCATTAAAATTCCGCAGAAGGAGAAGGAAACATGGAAATTGGACAGGTTGGCCGGAAGGGACACTTTTTCTCCAAGATTGATAAGATTCCAATGAGAGATCAATACAGCTTGGTGGAGAGAAGAAAGTGTCGACTTGTTGGAGAGTTTAACCCAGTGCGTTCCTGCAGAAAATGGATCCAGAACTGATGCTAAGGAGCACTAGTGATCTCCAAATTCACCTTGAATTGAAGGAACGGTCCGTTCAGACATGAGCATTATATTTAAAATCAATTTTGGGAACACAGCTGGGGTTGATTTACTAACACTGGAGAGTGCAAAATCAGGTGCAGCTGTGCATGGCAGCCAATCAGCTTCTAACTTCAGCTTGTTCAATTAACCTTTGACAAAAAAAAAAAACCTAGAAGCTGATTGGTTTCTATGCAGAGCTGCACCAGATTTTGCACTCTCCAGTTTTAGGCTCGATTCACATCTATGCATGTTGCTTTCGAGCGTTTCTGCAGTGCTTTTTGCTGCCGCGTTTTTGAACATGCGTTTTTGCCGCGTTTTGCGTTTTTTTTTACAGTGTTTTTTTTTTATACTGTATACAGTGTTTAAAAAAAAGAAAGAAAAAAAAACGCAAAACGTAGTAAAAACGCGGTACTTGCGATTTTGGATGCAGGTCCATTGAATTCTATTACATGCAAAACGCTGTATTTTGCATAAAAAAAAGGCCCCGACCCTTTCCAAAAACGCAGAGGCACAAAAATGCATTGATGTTAACATGTTCCATAGGAACCCATGTTAAAAAATTCCCATGCATTTCTGCAAAATGCAAAATGCATCAAAAAACGCATCAGTGTGAATAGAGTGAATCAACCCCATGGTTTACCTGCTAAGTGATTGTCATTTTCATCCTGGCTTTCCCCTGCCTGTTTAGTTATAGTCTTATTACACTAAGACAGGGCTCGACAAACCCCGGGCGCCAGGTTGCATTTGCGACTAGAATTAGCGACCTGGCGCCTGGGGCGGCACAGCTGGTGGTTTCCAGTCTCCGTGCGGACTCCGACCCCCCCCCCGTGCGATCGCGTCGGGCCGCGCCGGCCGGTAATTGAGGCCGCGCCTTTGCGGCCTTCTTCGGTCCTTCTGGAATCTGGCGCCATCTTGTGGTGGCCGTTGGTATTACAACCAGCAATGCTAATGCAATGCTAATGGAGGCAGCGCTGCGATACCTGCCTGTTTTCACTACCCGCCCATCTCCTTCCCAAAGTGGAGAAGAGAAGAAAGTGAGTGTGGGGATAGCCTTTTTTTTTTTTTTTTCGTAATAGCTTTTATTTTTATTTATTCATATTTTTAAAGTAAAAACTGTTTATTTATTTTTTTTTCTTAATTAAAATTATTTATTTGTTATCTCCCTGCTTGGCCCCTTTCACACGGGCTGTCTGATCAGGTTCGCCTGTCCGTTTTTCAGGCGGACCTGATCGGACCCTTAGAGCTCTTTCACACCGAGCCGCGGGGGGCGTCGGCGGTAAAGCGGCGCTATTTTTAGCGCCGATTTACCGTCGTTTTAGTGGCGCTATTCGGCCGCTAGCGGGGCAGTCTTTCTGTGTAAATTTAAGATTAGTTATTTTTTTATATTGAAAATAAAGCTTTGGCGGTCGTAAAAAAAAAACCCTGGCTCCTAACTTTTTTAGCTGGCTCCTAGATTCTAAGCAAATTTGTCAAGCCCTGCACTGAGTTCTTGTGATTACTTCTATTCTCATTTAGAAGTCCTGAGAGTGACTACTACATCCATATGCTTGCCATTTTTGACCCTCCAATGACATAAAACAGCGCACTTATAATAAACCAAACAGTACCTAGAGAAAGCTCCTAACCTCTGGACCAAAATCAAGCGATGAGACCAAAATTAAATGTTATGGTCACAACCATTCACGCCAAGTTTGGAAAGGATTCAACAAAGCCTATGAAGAGAAAAACACCCTCTCTACTGTGAAGCATGGTGGTGGATCCTGCTGTTTTGGGTTGTGTGAGCTACAGCGGCACAGGGAACTTAGGTCTTGTTAAGACTTGCATTTGGGGGGGCAATAAAAACATGTGGTTGAGCCACATATTTAGCAACCAAAAACTGCCCCACAACCCCCCAAACCTGCAAAGGCAGCAGACTGGTATTCACATGCGGTGGTTAAATTAACACTCCTGTGAAACTTGGGGCGCAGTTCCACCATTGAACGCAACCCATTCAAGGGAATGGAAACAACCCCACAGCCATGTGCAATGCATGCAATTGTGGTAAGTTGGTGTGGCATTTATGGGGTTAGAATAAGCGTTGAGGAGGCATCATATCGGTAATTTAACATCTAAACATTTCCCTAGTCAAAAGTTGATGGCAAGAGAAACGCAGTATGTTATCAGAAAATACTAGAACAAAATTTCCATTCATCAACCCAGAAGCTGCTCATAGGGCGCGCTTGGACTTTACAACATGACAATGCATGTGGCTGCAGCAGAAAAAAAAGTGAAGGTTTTATAGTGGTCATCACATAAAAAGGGAGTGTGGGACTTTAAATGAGGCAATTGACTTGTGGAGGTAGAGTATATAGTAATCATTTTTTATTTGTGACAATAGTAAAAAGTATTTTCATGTACATACATGCACAATGGCATAAACATAATGGATACATATGCATTAGCTTGGCAACACAAAAACATAAAAGATAGCAAATGTTAATAAATGTACTACAAGAGGTTTCATATTGGCAGGCATTGGTAAATCATATGCAAAAGAGCTGATATAAGATAGGTACACATACACATTGATAATTACATAGTACTCAATGAATTTTGGATGTATAAAAAAAGTATATATAGGCCAGTAAGTAGGTAATAAGCCAGACTTGTCTAAGCACCCCATGGAAACTCGACGCGTTTCATGGCTACATGCCATTCATCAGGAGTTGGGTACAGAAGTAAACTGTAAATATAAATAAATATATAATGTTAGCAAATATATTCTACCCCTTTAGAGGGAGAAAAGACCTCATGGGGAAAGATCTATACTCACAGGTCGGCTGGAGCACTGTGCTTGGCTGGCATCGAGGAGCATGGGACCCCAAATGTTTGTCTGTTCCGGAGCTGAGGCCAGGAACCCCACCCCAGCCAAGAAGACCTCTGCATAGCATGCCCGATTGCTGCAACACATTCCACATGACCACATAGTGGTCATCACAATCTCCTGACCTGAACATCATTGAGCTGCTTTGGGGAGTTCTCAAAGCATGGAGTTCATTTTAGACAACTAATGAGCTTACAGGGTTTGCAGGACTTATACTAAGATGAATGGACAGCTATTGCAGAAGACTTCAAGCCATCATTGATGCTAAAGGGGCAATGCATGATATGAAAGGCTTTGTCCTCCTTTTTCCAAAAAAAGTAGTAAATGCATCAACATTGGTCTTATGATCAATGCACATTTATGACTTCTTTGCATGAAGCTTGCAGAGCATTTCATCGGCAATCATTATGCATGCAATGCATTTTTTACCTCCAGCCCCTCCATACAGAATTTCTACTATGGGACTGGAGGAAGTGCTACTGGACTACAATTGCGGTACCCCTTCCTGCTGCTGATGCGCTCTTTTGAGTCCTTCTGCCATGGTGGGAGATGGGGCTTGTAGTGTTTTCAATTGATAGATCCTGGACCTTCATTTTGGAGCCATGAAGGCAGGACTGAATTAAAAAAATAACAAGCTATAGCAAGAAGTACCCTGCAAATCAGGTAAGGGGGGGCAGTCTAGGTTTGGGGGATGGTGTAGGTTACTATGCTTCATATTACAACCTAAAGATGGATGTACCAGGAAACACGAGTTAGCCTTAAAGTTGTAGCGCTTACCCTCAAAAGGGTCTCTGAATTTGTCTCATGGTTCTCTTCCCAGACTAGTATAATAGCAGCCAGGCAGACAGCAACCCTCACTCCTCTGGGTCAATAAACAGTCTAGAGGGTGTCTTTTTAACATTTATTGCTGATTAACTTGGATGAGGACTAGGGAGCTATGGGATACTCCGTGAATGCTGAGCAAAAAGTCGAGAACTCTCTTCATTGTAATACTACTTCTCAAGACAATCTCTCCAGCAATGACCCAGAAAATGAACAGCACCGGGACACCTGCAGCAATGTCTTAGGTCAGGCAAGTACTAGTATTGAAATTCTAGGGATAGCAGCAGTCACAGTCACTAGGATCCTCCATTTATGTCTGTACTTACAATGTTCCTGGATACCTCCCTCCAATATCAGACAGACAATTCCTCCGTGAGCCCAGACATCCCAAGTGAAATCCCTCGCTTAGCCTCAGAAATTTTACCAGAACAGCCCCCCCCCCGACTCTGCCACAGCTGGGACCACGATAAACACAAGTAGAATTTTCAGTTGGGCTGCCCAGAAGGGCAGCAGCCCTTCAGGCTGGGAACTTCTCCTCTTGGATAAGAACAGGGCTGCCTCAGGCCCCAGGCTATTTATGCATTCCCCAGCCATCTACCTGGCACCCTCCCCAGGGATTGGCTGAATCAACATAAATATTAAGATCCTCAAAGAAAAACGCTGAGGGATTCTGTATGTCTGTACAGCCACAAAACAGTGTTGTGAAAGCTGGTGGCTGGTAGTTCCACATAGATAAAAGACCAAAACCACAGTTAATGCAAACATCCAAAATGTTTATTGGTCCATTTTATATGTTTGTATTAACTGTGGTTTTGATTCTTTCATCAATGTGAAACTACAACTACCAGCCACCAGCTTTCCCAACACTGGTTTGTGGCTGTACAGACATATAGATTCCCTCAGCACTTTCATTGAGGATCTTTGTTGGTTATGTTGTTATGCTTGGGCATCATAATTGGTGCTCACGGTTTACCTCCCAGCTGCGAGGGATTTCAGTTTTGCTCCACCATTTTATGAACTGAGTATCTTTGCATAACGCCTGAATTGTCCTTTTTACAAATATTCAGACTGCTGATTTGCATCCTCCCAATCCACTATTCTGGAATCCTCCCAACGAGAGGGGAGAGCAGCCAAACCTGCAGCCTGCAGAACCCAGAACAGCCCAAAGCAATCACAAACTGTTCCATGACTACAGGTAATCCAAAAAAACAAAAATTTCCTTGGCTTCTCTAGCAGCCTATCTAGGAGGGTGCTACAAAGTACTAAGGGAATGCAATTAAGAATTAAAGATGTCTGTTTGGTTTTATTACTCACGGTTACATAAAAAAATAGTCCACATTCAGATCTTACAAATTCTGCAAAGGATATGTAAACTTCTGGACACAACTTTGTGTATATGTATATATATATATATATATATATATATATATATATATATATATATATATATATATATATATATATATGTATATATATATATATATATATATGTGTATATATATATATATATATATATATATATATATACAGATATATATATATATACAGATATATATATATATATATATATATATATATATACAGATATATATATATATATATATATATATACATATATATATATATATATATATATATATATATATATATATATATATATATATATATATATATATATATATATATCTGTGTATATATAGAGCATATACACTATATTGCCAAAAGTATTGGGACACCCCTCCATATCATTGAATTCAGGTGCTCCAATCACCTCCATGGCCACAGGTGTAAAAACCAAGCACCTAGGAATGCAGACGGCTTCTACAAACATTTGAGAAAGAATGGGTCGCTCTCGGGAGCTCATTGAATTCAAGCCTGGTACCGTGATAGGTTGCCACCTGTGCAGTAAGTCCATCCGTGAAATGCCCTTGCTACTAAATATTTCACGGTCAACTGTTAGGGGTATCATAACAAAGTGGAAGCAACTGGGAACAACAGCAACTCAGCCACAAAGTGGTAGGCCACGTAAAACGATAGCTACAGGCCTCCAAACTTTGTGTGGCCTTCAGATTAGCACAACAACAGTGCGGAGAGAGCTTCATGGAATGGGTTTCCATGGCCGAGCATCTGCATCCAAGCCTTACATCACCAAGTGCAATGCAAAGCTTTGGATGCAGTGGTGTAAAGCACGCCACCACTGGACTCTAAAGCAGGAGACGTGTTCTCTGGAGTGATAAATCACACTTCTCTGTCTGGTAATCTGATGGACGTGTCTAGGTTTGACGGTTGCCAGGAGAACGGTACTTGCCTGACTGCATTGTGCCAAGTGTAAAGTTTGGTAGGGGGGATTATGGTGTGGGGTTGTTTTTAAGAGTTTGGGCTTGGACCCTTAGTTCCAGTGAAGGGAACTCTAAGGCCTCATGTACACTGCTGCTGCTAAACGGACGTTTAGGAGAAGTTGGGTATTTTTTGAAGCTGCCCCTGAACTCTCCTCTATGTTATCTTATCAGTACATGTACACAGGGTCGTTTATAGGCGTTTCTAGGCAGTTGAGTTTAAAGAAAAGAAAAGAGAAGAAAACCTGCGCTACCAAGCAACAAATAATTGTAAGGAAATAACGGCAGCTGCAACAAATACCACAAATATCAATGAGGTGAAAACAAAAAGAAAAAAGAAAAAATGTGCGCTTGCATTACATAATATATATCCTTCTCGCGGATTCCAAGTAAAACTATCGCTATGTTTCACAGCAAATTATGATATAAAAATTAAATATTATGAAGAATTGATTCCTATATTGATTATATACAACATTCAATACATAACGATAAATAAAATGCCAAAAAGTAGTGATCAAATTCAGTCCACCCAAGTGAGGAATAAAAAAATGTGAGATTAAATGCAACTTCAAAAATCGCATAAGTAGCAAAAAAATTGCAATGTCCACAGTTCATAAATCGCATCCCATATGAATGTAGGAAGGGATAGAGGGACGTGAAGGGACTTCCAGCCACCAGTGGGTCCAGGGGGTAATAACAGATGTACCCTTACCATACACGTTGGACCTCCTTTATAGCAAGGTCATAGAGGCATGCAGATTTGGCCCTCTGAGAGGCCCCGTGAGATGACAGCTCAACCCGCAGCAGGAGATGATTCCGACACTTCCGCGTTGAGACACACACTCCCTCGTCACAGGAACCATGGATGGAAGAGGTGGGAGAGGGGAGAAAAAAACTCCAATAGTGTAATAGGTTTAAAAAGATTTTATTGCCTCGATCCACCAGGCAGCATATTACACAATTAACCAAAGAAAAATATTAAAAAGCCGGCAATTTTAAAACAAACGGAACGCCCGTGCACAATTACATGGGGCTCTATGGCGTACTGGCATACACTGCGTAGCCACGCCCTACATGTTTCGTCATACGTGACGTCTTCAAAGGGGCTAAACGGACGTTTAGGAGCAGTTGGGTATTTTTTTCAGCTGCCCCTGAACTCTCCTCTATGTTATCTTATCAGTACATGTACACAGGGTCGTTTATAGTCGTTTCTAGGCAGTTGAGTTTAAAGACATTTTTTGGAACGCAAAAAAAAATGGGTTCAGATGGATGCTCAGAGGCATTTGAAACTCCAAATGCCTGTAACACCTTGTAAACGCTGCTAAACGCGGTAACTCGTGTTTAGCAGCGTTTCGTTTACAGACGTTTTTCATTTTACAAGCGCTTCCAGGCGCAAGCGTGGCTAAACGCGACATGTAAACGCAGCTGAAGAGACATTTTTGATGCCGGTTTCTAGCTGTCAAAATAGGTCGTTCAGGAGAGGTTAAACAACGTCCCATGTACATGAAGCCTTAAGGCGTCAGCATACCAAGACATTTTGGACAATTTTATGCTCTTAACTTTGTGGGAACAGTTTGGGGATGGCCCCTTTCTGTTCCAACATGACTGCGCACCAGTGCACAAAGCAAGGTCCATAAAGACATGAATGAGCGAATTTGGGGTGGAGGAACTTGACTGGCCTTCACAGATTCCTGACCTCAACCCAATAGACCTTTGGGATGAATTATAGCGGAGACTGAGAGCCAGGCCTTCTCGTCCAACATCAGTGCCTGACCTCACAAATGCGCTTGTGGAATAATGGTCAAACATTCCCATAGACACACTCCTAAACCTTGTGGTCAGCCTTCCCAGAAGAGTTGAAGCTGTTATAGCTGCAAAGGACGGGCCAACTCAATATTGAATCCTACGGACTAAGACTGGGATGCCATTAAAGTTCATGTGTGTGTAAAGGCAGGTGTCCCAATACTTTTGGCAATATAGTGTAAATGAACAGCCACAGTGGAATGACATGAAATAAAAAGTACTTTTATGAGTTTTGCAGTTCCCTTCTAATAAAGCTCTGCTGCTTATGCCACCATTTTAGATATATTTGGCGCCTATTGAGGCTCCTCCGACATTTGCGTCTCTCTCAATTACGGAGCCTCTCGGTGGGGAAAATGGATGGGGACAATTCCTTGGCCGCTCGGCTCGTTTCCTGCTGTAATAAAGCTTTCTGCAAAGAGCTCAGTGTTGATTCGTGTAACAAGCTGAAACAATTTCTGTCGCTGTTGAACTAGAAATAATCAAATAATAATTAGATTACAGTTTATTGTCTAATTAGTTTTGGGAGCGGGGTGGTGGAGGAGATGAGAGCGCCTATGATATTTTATGATACTTAAAAAGCCTTGCAGACAGCTGTGAACGCTTTAGTATTCCCCGTGTGATCACGTCAGTAACACCGGGTTTCCCTGTGGGGTGCTCCACGCATGTTGGCCGTTGGCCTTTTTATGGATTGGTCGTATTCATTGTTGCTATTTTTTTTTTCCGGGGCCAATTTCTTACAGTGTTCTGTACCAGTACAAATGTTTCCCCCTAATTGTTTACTCCATTGATGCTTCCATTCCTGGTATATTTTATTGGAAAGAATGGATCTGTATCGCAGGAACCCTAGGATTGTCCTATTAATATTTCTACCCAATAGTGCTATAGTGGTGACTGGGTTTTTTGGCTGGGCGGTGGGGTTGTGTGGCGGGGGGTAAGCTCACTGGTTGCTGCCTGGCTTACCAGTGCCCATCAATGCTGACCACTAAACTCACCTGCCTGACATGCTGACCTACATACACTGACCTACCTACCTGACATACATACACTGACCTACATACACTGACCTACCTACCTGACATACATACACTGACCTACCTACCTGACATACATACACTTACCTACCTTCCTGACATACATACAATGACGGTAGTGACATACATACACTGACCTACCTACCTGACATACATACACTGACCTACCTGACTTCATGTGTCCTGCAGCAGCTCAGCTCAGCCATAGTGTGCGGTGTGCGGTGCGCCCATCATCACAGCAGGCAGCCAGCGGAGGAGAGGTGAGCGGGTATCGGGGATATCACAGTGATGTGGCGCGGCGGCCACATTGTAATTCCCGCCTTCTGGAGCCTGCAGCGCCTATGATGGCCATCACACGTCCCGCGGTCCCGGCATTGAACCAGTGGGACATCCATCATAGGCACTGCAGGCTCCAGAAGGTGGGACCTGCTAGGTCACTCGACCGCACTCGGGATCAGATCGGTCCCCGCTCTGCGGCGGTGCTCGGGGCTAACAATATAATGGTGCATGCCTGAGACCTGGGGCTTTTCGGGGACCCATTCGGGGCTCCAGTCCTGCCCCTCCCGACGCCACTGGGTGGTACTTTGACCACTTGATATGTTGAAGCACAAAAGTCAGGAAGGGCATACCAGCATTGTAGATGGTTTTTCTGGATGGTGTCCTGTGCACAGGCTTATTCTTGTTCCTTTACGTGTATGTAGGAAATCTACACATGCTCAAGCATATTCCTGCTCATGCGCGCACATCTGTTGCTTGCATTGGCACCAAGCATGCTTTTTAAACTGAGCCTGTGCTAGGCTTCAGTGCTGTCTTGTCTACAGCGTTCCCCATGCATACCTGCTGCAACCTGTTACTCTGCATCTGGCTACTGTTACTGACCCGACTTGTTTTACCTATTTCTGAACACCACCTGCACTGACCTTGGCCTGCCTCTGACCTCACTTCTGCCTAAGCCCCTTGCTATTGCTCCACTGATCTGTTACTGACTCAGCTTGTATCCTGACATCGCTCCTGCCTACGCATCTGCACCTGATCCGTGTCTGCCTGTGTATGACCCAGTTCTTCTGACTCTGGCTGTCCCCATCGCTGCTGGACTGCCTGCTGCCAGCCTCTGCCCACAAGGCTATGTACTGGGTCCTATCCTATTTAGTCTATATGTGAGTGATATAGCTAAAGGTTTGTTGGGCAAGGTATGTATTTTTGCTGATGATGCAAAGGTGTGTAATAGGGTTGATATCCCTGGAAGTGTCGGTAACATGGAACATGATTTGGCATTGCTGGAAGATTGGTCAAAGCAGTGGAGACTGCAGCTCAATATTTCTAAGTAAAATTATGCTTTCCCAGTCCACTTTTCACATATTTATTTGTAAAAAAAATTGAAAACCATTTATCATTTTCCTTCCGCTTCACAATTATTTGCCACTTTGTGTTGGTCTATCACATAAAATCCCAATAAAATGCATTTAAGTTTTAGGTTGTAGCATGACAAAATGTGGAACATTTCAAGGGGTATGAATACTTTTTCAAGGCACCGTATGCTGATGACAGGAAACTTAAATGTAAGTGTGCTATTTTTTTTCGTTACAAATAAATACAAAACTTTTTTTATTTATATAAAACACTTAAAAACAATACAACTGCTGTCTCCCAGTACTGAGTTAAACCGCTTAATCGTTCCTCAGGTCCCGGCTCCACTGCTCAGTCTGGTGTGAGCTTAGACAGTGTGCGGGATGTCGTCATGTAACTCCATCCCAATGCGTTTCGTCATTGCAGCCTCTTCAGGGTGTAAGAAAATAATGTATTTAGTTCTAAAGCAGATAAAAGAACTACTAAAGGTGGAACAAACCACAACTATCAAGTTTTTAAGGTTAAAAAAATTACCAGCCAGACACTGTTAGGTTAGGCCCCTAGTAAGGGACAATTCTTTTTTGAAGTCCTAAATTATTGGGTGGCTACAAGTCTTAGAATTCTGGAAAAAACGAATTTCCTGAAATATTGCATTTCTTACATTATCCCTCCTCTCCTGAATTACTCTGCACTGCTGGGGGACTCTTCTCCTTCCTCGATCTAACTCTCCTCTTCTGAAATATTCTTCTCTGCTGGAGGACTCTGCCTCTTCCTCTATCTAACTCTCCTCTTCTGAAATACTCTGCTCTGCTGGATGACTCTGCTCCCTCCTCTATCTAACTCTCCTCTTCTGAAATACTCTTCTCTGCTGGATGACTCTGCTCCCTCCTCTATCTAACTCTCCTCTTCTAAAATACTCTGCTCTGCTGGAGGACTCTGCCTCTTCCTCTATCTAACTCTCCTCTTCTAAAATACTCTGCTCTGCTGAAGGACTCTGCTCCTTCCTCTATCTAACTCTCCTCTTCTGAAATACTCTGCTCTGCTGGATGACTCTGCTCCCTCCTCCATCTAACTCTCCTCTTCTGAAATACTCTTCTCTGCTGGATGACTCTGCTCCCTCCTCTATCTAACTCTCCTCTTCTGAAATACTCTTCTCTGCTGGATGACTCTGCTCCCTCCTCTATCTAACTCTCCTCTTCTGAAATACTCTGCTCTGCTGGATGACTCTGCTCCCTCCTCTATCTAACTCTCCTCTTCTGAAATACTCTTCTCTGCTGGATGACTCTGCTCCCTCCTCTATCTAACTCTCCTCTTCTAAAATACTCTGCTCTGCTGGAGGACTCTGCTCCTTCCTCTATCTAACTCTCCTCTTCTGAAATACTCTGCTCTGCTGGAGGACTCTGCTTCTTCCTCTATCCAACTCTCCTCTCCTGAAATACTTTGCTCTGCTGAAGGACTCTGCTCCTTCCTCTATCTAACTCTCCTCTTCTGAAATACTCTTCTCTGCTGGATGACTCTGCTCCCTCCTCTATCTAACTCTCCTCTTCTGAAATACTCTTCTCTGCTGGATGACTCTGCTCCCTCCTCTATCTAACTCTCCTCTTCTGAAATACTCTGCTCTGCTGGATGACTCTGCTCCCTCCTCTATCTAACTCTCCTCTTCTGAAATACTCTGCTCTGCTGGATGACTCTGCTCCCTCCTCTATCGAACTCTCCTCTTCTGAAATACTCTTCTCTGCTGGATGACTCTGCTCCCTCCTCTATCTAACTCTCCTCTTCTGAAATACTCTTCTCTGCTGGAGGACTCTGCTTCTTCCTCTATCCAACTCTCCTCTCCTGAAATACTTTGCTCTGCTGAAGGACTCTGCTCCTTCCTCTATCTAACTCTCCTCTTCTGAAATACTCTTCTCTGCTGGATGACTCTGCTCCCTCCTCTATCTAACTCTCCTCTTCTGAAATACTCTTCTCTGCTGGATGACTCTGCTCCCTCCTCTATCTAACTCTCCTCTTCTGAAATACTCTGCTCTGCTGGATGACTCTGCTCCCTCCTCTATCGAACTCTCCTCTTCTGAAATACTCTTCTCTGCTGGATGACTCTGCTCCCTCCTCTATCGAACTCTCCTCTTCTGAAATACTCTTCTCTGCTGGATGACTCTGCTCCCTCCTCTATCGAACTCTCCTCTTCTGAAATACTCTTCTCTGCTGGATGACTCTGCTCCCTCCTCTATCTAACTCTCCTCTTCTGAAATACTCTTCTCTGCTGGATGACTCTGCTCCCTCCTCTATCTAACTCTCCTCTTCTGAAATACTCTTCTCTGCTGGATGACTCTGCTCCCTCCTCCATCTAACTCTCCTCTTCTGAAATACTCTGCTCTGCTGGAGGACTCTGCTTCTTCCTCTATCCAACTCTCCTCTCCTGAAATACTCTTCTCTGCTGGATGACTCTGCTCCCTCCTCTATCTAACTCTCCTCTTCTGAAATACTCTGCTCTGCTGGAGGACTCTGCTTCTTCCTCTATCCAACTCTCCTCTCCTGAAATACTCTTCTCTGCTGGATGACTCTGCTCCCTCCTCTATCTAACTCTCCTCTTCTGAAATACTCTGCTCTGCTGGAGGACTCTGCTTCTTCCTCTATCCAACTCAACTCTCCTGAAATACTCTTCTCTGCTGGATGACTCTGCTCCCTCCTCTATCTAACTCTCCTCTCCTGAAATACTCTGCACTGCTGGAGGACTCTGCTCCTTCCTCTATCTAACTCTCCTCTCCTGAAATACTCTGCACTGCTAGAGGACTCTGCTCCTTCCTCTATCTAACTCTCCTCTCCTGAAATACTCTGCACTGCTAGAGGACTCTGCTCCTTCCTCTATCTAACTCTCCTCTCCTGAAATACTCTGCACTGCTGGATGACTCTGCTCCCTCCTCTATCTAACTCTCCTCTTCTGAAATACTCTGCTCTGCTGGAGGACTCTGCTTCTTCCTCTATCCAACTCAACTCTCCTGAAATACTCTTCTCTGCTGGATGACTCTGCTCCCTCCTCTATCTAACTCTCCTCTTCTGAAATACTCTTCTCTGCTGGATGACTCTGCTCCCTCCTCTATCTAACTCTCCTCTTCTGAAATACTCTTCTCTGCTGGATGACTCTGCTCCCTCCTCTATCGAACTCTCCTCTTCTGAAATACTCTTCTCTGCTGGATGACTCTGCTCCCTCCTCTATCTAACTCTCCTCTTCTGAAATACTCTTCTCTGCTGGATGACTCTGCTCCCTCCTCCATCTAACTCTCCTCTTCTGAAATACTCTGCTGGAGGACTCTGCTTCTTCCTCTATCCAACTCTCCTCTCCTGAAATACTCTTCTCTGCTGGATGACTCTGCTCCCTCCTCTATCTAACTCTCCTCTTCTGAAATACTCTGCTCTGCTGGAGGACTCTGCTTCTTCCTCTATCCAACTCTCCTCTCCTGAAATACTCTTCTCTGCTGGATGACTCTGCTCCCTCCTCTATCTAACTCTCCTCTTCTGAAATACTCTGCTCTGCTGGAGGACTCTGCTTCTTCCTCTATCCAACTCTCCTCTCCTGAAATACTCTTCTCTGCTGGATGACTCTGCTCCCTCCTCTATCTAACTCTCCTCTTCTGAAATACTCTGCACTGCTGGAGGACTCTGCTCCTTCCTCTATCTAACTCTCCTCTCCTGAAATACTCTGCACTGCTAGAGGACTCTGCTCCTTCCTCTATCTAACTCTCCTCTCCTGAAATACTTTGCACTGCTAGAGGACTCTGCTTCTTCTTCCAATGTCGTGTACACACGGTCGGACTTTTCGACAACAAAGGTCCGACCGTCTTTCCGACGGACTTTCGACGGGGGTTACGACGGACTTTTGACGGACTTTATAACGAACGGACTTGCCTACACACGATCACACCAAAGTCCGACGGATTCGTGCGTGATGACGTACACCGGACTAAAATAAGGAAGTTGATAGCCAGTAGCCAATAGCTGCCCTAGCGTCGTTTTTTGTCTGTCGGACTAGCATACAGACGAGCGGATTTTGCGACCGGACTCGAGTCCGTCGGAAAGATTTGAAACATGTTCCAAATCTAAAGTCCGTCAGATTTTTTGGCCGAAAAAGTCCGCTGCAGGTCCAATGAAGCCCACACACGGTCGAATTGTCCACCGGACTCGTTCCGTCGGGCCAGCCTGGTCGAAAAGTCCGCTCGTGTGTACGCGGCATAATTCTCCTCTTCTGAAATACTCTGCTCTGCTAGAGGACTCTGCTTCTTCTTCTAATTCTCCTCTCCTGAAATTCTCTGCACTGCCAGGAGACTCTGCTCCCTCCTCTATCTACTCTCCTCTTCTGAAATACTCTTCTCTGCTGGAGGACTCTGCTCCTTCCTCTATCTAACTCTCCTCTTCTGAAATACTCTTCTCTGCTGGAGGACTCTGCTTCTTCTTCTAATTCTCTCCTGAAATTCTCTGCACTGCCAGGAGACTCTGCTCCTTCCTCTGTCTAACTCTCCTCTTTAGGAACAATCAGTACTACAGTGGCACCAATATGCTGGAATTTGTAGTTCCCTAATAACTGGAGATGGCTCGAGTTGCCTGTATGGATCTGTAGCACAGAAGGGATTGTATGTGGGTTGGTTGGCTGTTTGCCTGGATGCTTGTGCTGAGTAGGCTGTGTAGGTCTCCCGCTTGTATTCTGGGGATTTCGGGAAATATATTTCACTTCCTTCGGCAGCCTCAGACCCTATTAGCATTTCACATTGGGGTGCCGTGTATCACCATCTGACTTTAACTGTCTTTAAAGAGAAAAATAAACCTTTTGCTGGAACGTTGGCTGATACACCGGGACTTTAAATTTCTGGACAGAACGCTCAACAATCCGGCGGCTGCATTGTCTCTCTGTGACCTTGGAAAAGTTGAAGAAGTCTTCCGCCTTCAAGGAGTTTAAATTGGAGTATTGGCCTAAGGTTTAAGAGTGAGAAATGAATCCCTGCTGTCGGGAGAGTTAGCCGTGTCTATGATGGGCACGATATTATCTCACAGAGCTCCGATGGAGAAAAGTCTGCACACATTTTTATATCTGAAAATATTGCAGAATTGAAGGATGACATTGACGTGTGTGTGGGCATCATTATAGTTCATTTCTAGCAGAATACATTTATATCTGAAACGAGGCATGCAAAACTGGACAGCTGAAAATGTTTTTCATTGTTGGTAGAATAGTAAAAGTGGTTGAGGACTGTAATAAGGACCAAATTATGATATAATGGGTTACCTTCCTGTCCAGGATGTGCCCGGGATGACCATCCAGTACAGACGTACCATTCAGGACACAGGCCAAGTATAGATTTACTACTGAAGACATAGTCCGGGTACAGACTTACCACTGAAGACATAGTCCGGGTACAGACTTACCACTGAAGACATAGTCCGGGTACAGACTTACCACTGAAGACATAGTCCGGGTACAGACTTACCACTGAAGACATAGTCCGGGTACAGACTTACCACTGAAGACATAGTCCGGGTACAGACTTACCACTGAAGACATAGTCCGGGTACAGACTTACCACTGAAGACACAGTATGGGTAAGGACTTACCACTGAAGACATAGTCCGGGTACAGATTTACCACTAAAGACACAGTATGGGTACAGACTTACCACTGAAGACATAGTCCAGGTACAGACTTACCACTGAAGACATAGTCCGGGTACAGATTTACACTGAAGACACAGTATGGGTACAGACTTACCACTGAAGACATAGTCCAGGTACAGACTTACCACTGAGGACATAGTCCAGGTACAGACTTACCACTGAGGACATAGTCCGGGTACAGACTTACCACTGAAGACATAGTCCAGGTACAGACTTACCACTGAGGACATAGTCCGGGTACAGACTTACCACTGAAGACATAGTCCGGGTACAGACTTACCACTGAGGACATAGTCCGGGTACAGACTTACCACTGAAGACATAGTCCAGGTACAGACTTACCACTGAAGACATAGTCCAGGTACAGACTTACCACTGAGGACATAGTCCGGGTACAGACTTACCACTGAAGACATAGTCCGGGTACAGACTTATCACTGAAGACATAGTCCGGGTACAGATTTACCACTAAAGACACAGTATGGGTACAGACTTACCACTGAAGACATAGTCCAGGTACAGTCTTACCACTGAGGACATAGTCCGGGTACAGACTTACCACTGAGGACATAGTCCGGGTACAGACTTATCACTGAAGACATAGTCCGGGTACAGACTTATCACTGAAGACATAGTCCAGGTACAGACTTACCACTGAAGACATAGTCCAGGTACAGACTTATCACTGAAGACATAGTCCGGGTACAGACTTACCACTGAGGACATAGTCCGGGTACAGACTTATCACTGAAGACATAGTCCGGGTACAGACTTACCACTGAAGACATAGTCCGGGTACAGACTTATCACTGAAGACATAGTCCGGGTACAGACTTATCACTGAAGACATAGTCCAGGTACAGACTTACCACTGAAGACATAGTCCGGGTACAGACTTATCACTGAAGACATAGTCCGGGTACAGACTTACCACTGAAGACATAGTCCGGGTACAGACTTATCACTGAAGACATAGTCCGGGTACAGACTTACCACTGAAGACATAGTCCAGGTACAGACTTACCACTGAAGACATAGTCCGGGTACAGACTTATCACTGAAGACATAGTCCGGGTACAGACTTATCACTGAAGACATAGTCCAGGTGCAGACTTACCACTGAAGACATAGTCCAGGTACAGACTTATCACTGAAGACATAGTCCGGGTACAGACTTACCACTGAGGACATAGTCCGGGTACAGACTTACCACTGAAGACATAGTCCGGGTACAGACTTATCACTGAAGACATAGTCCGGGTACAGACTTATCACTGAAGACATAGTCCAGGTACAGACTTACCACTGAAGACATAGTCCAGGTACAGACTTATCACTGAAGACATAGTCCGGGTACAGACTTACCACTGAGGACATAGTCCGGGTACAGACTTACCACTGAGGACATAGTCCGGGTACAGACTTACCACTGAGGACATAGTCCGGGTACAGACTTATCACTGAAGACATACTCCGGGTACAGACTTATCACTGAAGACATAGTCCAGGTACAGACTTACCACTGAAGACATAGTCCAGGTACAGACTTATCACTGAAGACATAGTCCAGGTACAGACTTACCACTGAGGACATAGTCCGGGTACAGACTTACCACTGAAGACATAGTCCGGGTACAGACTTATCACTGAAGACATAGTCCGGGTACAGACTTATCACTGAAGACATAGTCCAGGTACAGACTTACCACTGAAGACATAGTCCGGGTACAGACTTATCACTGAAGACATAGTCCGGGTACAGACTTACCACTGAGGACATAGTCCGGGTACAGACTTATCACTGAAGACATAGTCCGGGTACAGACTTACCACTGAAGACATAGTCCGGGTACAGACTTACCACTGAGGACATAGTCCGGGTACAGACTTACCACTGAAGACATAGTCCGGGTACAGACTTATCACTGAAGACATAGTCCGGGTACAGACTTATCACTGAAGACATAGTCCAGGTACAGACTTACCACTGAAGACATAGTCCAGGTACAGACTTATCACTGAAGACATAGTCCGGGTACAGACTTACCACTGAGGACATAGTCCGGGTACAGACTTACCACTGAGGACATAGTCCGGGTACAGAATTACCACTGAGGACATAGTCCGGGTACAGACTTATCACTGAGGACATAGTCCGGGTACAGACTTACCACTGAAGACATAGTCCAGGTACAGACTTACCATTGAAGACATAGTCCAGGTGCAGACTTACTGTTCAGAACACAATACCAGTAAACACTGACCACTGAAGATATAGTTCAGGAATAAACTTACCTTCAGGACACATTTCAGGTTTAAACTTACCATTCAAGGCACATTCTCAGTAAAGACTTCCGCCCCGTACACACGATCGGAAATTCCGCCAGTAAAAGTCCGATGTGAGCTTTTGGTTGGAAATTCCGACCGTGTGTATGCTCCATCAGACTTTTGCTGGTGGAATTCCTGCCAGCAAAAGATTGAGAGCAGGTTCTCTATTTTTCTGTCGGAAAAAGTTCCGATCGGAAATTCCGATCGTCTGTACCAATTACAAACGCGCAAAATTCCTACGCATGCTCGGGAACAATTCGACGCATGCTCGGAGGCATTGAACTTCATTTTCTCGGCTTGTTGTAGTGTTGTACGTCACCGCGTTCTTGACGGTCGAAAGTTCAGAGAACTTTTGTGTAACCGTGTGTATGCAAGACAAGCTTGAGCGGAATTCCGTCTGAAAAACCATCCAAGATTTTTCCAACGGAAATTCCGCTCGTGTGTACGCGGCATTGCTGTTCAGGACACAGTCCTTTCTTACCCAGTATAGCATCCCACTTTACTGGGCGGGATCTGTGTGCATTCCTTCAGCCCGGAGTATAATGTCTGTTGCCACTAAAGAGCCACGAAATGTGTTGATGGTGTCATATGATCAATAAATAACAACTTTCCTAAATAATCCACTTGGAAGCCCCTTTTTAGTTAATGGGCTCCACTGCTGACCACACACTGGTTTCATTTTGGGCTCCTCCTCTTTACCATAGCTAAGTGTTGGGACATTGTGACCCAGAAAAGACAAGTACAAGTGCTGCCCAGGTAGAGAGGTAACCAGAGAGCCAACTTTGCACCGCTGTGAGTGCCAGCAGGGACAGGGAGCTCATCCTACCTCCAAGCTGCAGCAATGCCAATAGAAAAGATCCATAAGGGGCACATCATGAAGCAGACCCTTGTGCATGAAGTGAGATGAATGGCAGCCTCAGCTCGGACTTGAGCCAGGCCACGCCCCCAACAAGTTTCGCTCCGCCCCTTGGAGCCTAATCATGGAGATGATGAGTGTTGGGCGGACTGACCATTGAGCCACTCGGGCACTGCCCGAGGGCCCTGGGCCACTAGGGGGCCCCATCAGGGTTGCCAGCCTTAGTAAAACCAGGGACAGTATGTATAAATCTGTGTTTTTTTTTACATCTGTCTGTGTATACTGTGTGTACATATGTGTGTATACTGTGTGATTGTATACTGTGTGGCCCCATAATCTCTGATCGCCTGGGGGCCCCATAATCTCCTATTGCCCGGGGGCCCCATGAGTTATCAGTCCGCCCCTGGTGTTGGGACACCTTATGCACATGCAAGGAAATAAAAAAAATAAAAAAATCCTGAATTTTTGCTTGCACGTAATTGGATGATGGAAGTCAGCAGAGCTTTACCTTATTTACTAAGCTCTGGAGCAATTGCACTTGCAAAGTGCACAGTTTTTTCACTTTGGACTTTCAGGAAACGTCCCTCAGAAGGAGGGGGATAGCGCGCGAGCGTGCCCGTGCATCGGCGCGATCCCGATGCGCTTGTGTCACCCGGACACGGCGCATCTCCGATCGACAGGAGGGCTCTGTGATTGGCCCTCCTGATCACATGACGGCTGTGTCCAATCACAGTCGTCATGTGATGTAAATAGAGAGCCGGTTGCTAGGCGATCGGCTCTCCTCTCCTCACACGGATGTTGTCAGTGAGGAGAGCGCTGAAGCCAGCCGGTGATCAGTGAGTATGAGCTTTTTTTTACAGCTTTTTACACACTGATCACCGGCCCAGTGTCCCCACACAATGGGGGTTATTTACAAAAGGCAAATCCACTTTGCACTACAAGTGCACTAAAAGTTCACTTGAAAGTGCACTGAAAGTTCACTTGGAAGTGCTGTCGCTGTAGATCTGAGGGGGACATGCAAGGAAAATAAAAAACAGCATTTTAGCCTGCACATGACTGGATGATAAAATCAGCAGAGCTTCCCCTCATTTCAGATCCACCCCTCAGATTTACAGCAACTGCACTTCCAAGTGCACTTTCAGTGCACTTTCAAGTGCACTAGCAGTGCACTTGTAGTGCAGAGTGGATTTGCCTTTCGTAAATAACGCCCAATGTAAACACGCAATGGGGGTTATTTACAAAAGGCAAATCCACTTTGCACTAAAAGTGCAAACTACAAGTGCAAAGTGCACTTGAAATTGCACTGAAAGTGCATTTGGAAGTGCAGTCGCTGTAGATCTGAGGGGGACATGCAAACAAAAATTTAAAAAACAGCATTTTAGCTTGCACATGATTGGATAATAAAATCAGCAGAGCTTCCCCTCATTTCAGATCTTCCCCTTACAGCGACTGCACTTCGAAATGCACTTTGAGTGAAATTTCAAGTGCACTTTGCACTTGTAGTTTGCACTTGTAATGCAAAGTGGATTTGCCTTTCGTAAATAACCCCTACTGTCCCCAAAATAGTGTCCCCAAAACACTGTCCCCACACACATGTCCCCACACAGTAAAAACACCTGTTCCCCTCATATGTAACAGTAAAATCATATGTCCCCATGATCATCTGCGCACTTCTGTACACGATCATCTGCACACATATGTCCGTGATCACACAAACCAATTATTATACACTTAACGGGATTTTTCTTACCAAAAACATTTAGCAGAATACATTTTGGCTTAAATTTATGACAAAATTTGATTTTATTGGATTTCTTTTAAAACAGGTAGTAGAAAATATTGTTGTTTTTTTTTTTTTTTAATTTACGCTCTTTTTTACGCTTATATCACAAAAAATAAAAAACGGATTTGTGCATAAATACCACCAAAATAAAGCTCTCTTTGTGTGAACAAAATGATAAAAATTTCATTTGGCTACAGCGCTGCATGACCGCGCAATTCTTATTGAAAGTGCAAGAGCGCTGAAAGCTGAAAATCGGCCTGGGAAGGAAAGGGGCGAAAGTGCCCGGGATTGAAGTGGTTAAGCTACACAGCAGTGGTGGCTGGTGGGTTTTTTTTTGGGAGGGGGTGGCAAACAACCTCCGCACCCCCCCGGCCGCTGTCTGTCAGTTGGTCCATCACTTACCACATCTGGGTCACGGTGGCTGGCTCTCTCCTCCTCTCATCCAGTGGCTTCGGTGTCCTCCAGCACAGCGGGGTGGCAGGCAGCGGCCCCAGTGTCCTCTCCGTCTCTTTTCTCCTCATCCTAGGCATCCAATAGGATCGCCTGACGTTTTGGCCAATCGAGAAACGGGTCTCACGGTCACGCCCCGCTTCCCTGATTGGCGGGGAGGACGTTTAGTGTGAAAATAGCGGATATTCATTTGCTATCGGCACACAACAGGGTGGGCTCGGAGCGCAGTGCTCTGTGCCCCGATCCCACCCTTTTTTGAAGCCTATTAGGGCCTCTGACTCTAATCACATGCTTCAAAAAAACCACCCCCCTCCATTGGAATCCATAGTCTGGCAGCCTGTATGTAGATCAGGGGGCCGGACGCATGGATAGTGGGCGGTGCCCGTTCGCCCCTAATGGATGGGCCGCCAATGCTACTCAGCATCCAATCCGGACCTCAGAATAACATGCTATAAAAAGGATCAGGATTGCAGACCGTTTCCCCGGTGCGATCGCGTTGTGTCCAATTTCTATACTGTAACATTAACGCCAAACAAGGAGGAAGCAAAGAGTTGAATTATAAGGCATCTATACCATACCATATATCATTGGTCCCTCAGGGGCCACTACACCTAAGCAAAAGCTGTTTTATATGAAATATCTTCTGAAAATCTTTATTTTGCATAGGAATTGTTCCCGCCACCCGATATAAATCAGAACAATGAAAATCAATTAAAAAATAAATTAAAATGTCCTCGCCTGCAGATTTTAATGCGTTATTTTACAGATTTTCCTCCCGTAACGCCTTTGGCCGCTCCAACCAGAAAACAAGTTTTTTTAGTCACAACTTTTAAAATGAAAAACGGGCTGCAATAAAGAGACCAGCGGGAAGATGTTTAGTGAGTGTAAAATGTGAATTTCTACATTATGTTGCTGAAATGCAGAACATTATTAAAGCCGGGACATAAAGCCATGAGGGAGCGTCTAAATTGGGGGGGGGGGGGGGGGATGTTTGGGGGGGGCGTTATAAGGTAAAAAAAAAAGGCAGATTAAGAGCCACGCTTTCCCTCCCTCCACTGTTATTATAGAGGACATAATGGCCCTTTGCTGTTTCACGTTTTCATCTTGGCTTTATAGAGCTGCGTGGCCTCTTTGGAAGAGGCTGGTTGTCGCAGGTTAATTTTTCCCTTTTGATGTAAATTACTTTTGTTATACTAGGCAGGAAGTGCGATAAGCAATGCCCAGCACTGCATTCCGAGACCCACTCAGGTCAACGCTCTGTGCTAAGACTAAAAGAAATATCGGAGAATTATTCAACAATATTCATCCAATCATCACTCATGTACATTTCTAGCTGGCTGTATAAGCAAGGAAGCCATGTCATTATTGGTGGTGTTTTGGTATCAATATATCGCCATCCTAGGGTCAGTAAATACAGGGCCGTCTTTAATATTGATTGGACCCTGGTCAAAACTTTTCTTGCCCCCCCCCCCCCCCCCCCCCGCAGTTTTGCTCTCCACCTGCTCTGAGACATACAATAAATAGCAGCTAGACTCAAAATCAGTTTACTGAATCAGATCAGGCAGCTGTTGTGATTGGGTACCAGAGATTACAGTGTATCATTACCGCTCACTGACTGGTTGCTAGAGGTTACAGCACACATTACAGCTCACTGATTAGTTGCTAGAGGTTACAGCACATGATTTCTGCTTGTTGATTGGTTGCTAGAGATTGCTGTGGCTATGACCTCAGGGGGGCATGATAAACATATCAATGCCGCCGGCTGTCGCTATTTACATATGAATGCCGGTAATTTTACATGTAAACACAGGGTCTGCAGGTGAGTCATCTGTACACAACAATAGGGCAGAAACACACTGGCAGCACTTCACACTGAGATATTGGGACACAGCACAGGACTAAAACCTCAAGGGACGAGGGAATTTAAACCAGGATAGTTGGCAAGTATGAGGCAGCTGCTTTGGGCCCCACAACAATGACAGGGCCCAGGGCAGTTGCCCCTTTTGCCCTGCCTTAAAAACGGCCCTGAGTAAATATGGTGGCTTTTCTCAGCCAAGGTTCCGTGGAATCATGGGGTTACTGTAGAAGTTGTTAGGGGTTCCCTGAGTAATGAGCAATTTTGGCTTCTCAGATAAGTAACCTCTGACATCACTGATCTTTTAATCCAGGGTATTCCAAACTTTCCATTAAAGAAAAGACATAACACCTGTGGTCAAAAATGCCCCATCATTGGTATGAGAGGATGGAATAGCGTCACATCATTGGTATCAGTGAAAGGAATAGTGCCCCATCACTGATATCATAGGAGGAATAGTGCCCCATCATTGGCATCAGTGGGAGAAATAGTGTCTATTCACTGGTGTCAGTGAAAGGAATAGTGCCCCATCATTGGTGTCAGTGGAAGGAATAGGGCCCCATCATTGGTATCAGTTGGAAGAACAGTACCCCATCATTGGTATCATTGGGAGAAATAGCACCCCATCACTGGTGTCAGTGAAAGGAATAGTGTCCCATCATTGGCATCAGTTGGAGGAACAGCGCCCCATCATTGGTATCAGTTGGAGGAATAGTGCCCCATCATTGGTGCCAGTGGAAGGAATAGTGTCCCATCATTGGCATCAGTTGGAGGAGCAGTGCCCCATCATTGGTATCAGTGGAAGAAATAGTGCCCCATCATGGGTTTTACTGGGAGGAATAGTGCCCCATAACTGATATCACAGGGAGGAATAGTGCCCCATCATTGATATCAGTTTGAGGAACAGTACCCCATCATTATTATCAGTGGGAGAAATAGCACCCCATCACTGGTGTCAGTGAAAGGAATAGTGCCCCATCACTGGTGTCAGTAGAAGGAATAGTGTCCCATCATTGGTATCCCTTGGAGGAACAGTGCCCCATCATTGGTATCAGTTGGAGGAACAGTGCCCCGTCCATGGTATAACTAGGAGGAATAGTGCCCCATCATTGGTGCCAGTGGAAGGAATAGTGTCCCATCATTGGCATCAGTTGGAGGAACAGTGCCCCATCATTAGTATCAGTGGAAGAAATAGTGCCCCATCATGGGTTTTACTGGGAGGAATAGTGCCCCGTCATTGGTATCAGTTGGAGGAACAGTACCCCATCATTGGTATCCGTGGGAGAAATAGTGCCCCATCACTGGTGTCAGTGAAAGGAATAGTGCCCCATCATTGGTGTCAGTGGAAGGACGAGTGCCCCATCATTGGCATCAGTTGGAGGAACAGTGTCCCATCATTGGTATCACAGGGAGTAATAGTGCCCCATCATTGGTGTCAGTGGAATGAATAGTGCCCCATCATTGGCATCAGTTGGAGGAACAGTGTCCCATCATTGGTATCAGTGGAAGGAATAGTGCCCCATCATGGGTTTTACTGGGAGGAATAGTGCCCCATCATTGATATCAGTTGGCGGAACAGTGCCCCATCATTGGTATCAGTGGGAGGAATAGTCCCCTAACATTGGTATCAGTTGGAGGAACAGTGCCCCATCATTGGTATCAGTTGGAGGAATAGTGCCCCATCATTGATATCAGTTGGAGGAACAGTGCCCCATCATTGGTATCAGTGGGAGGAACAGTGCCCCATCATTGGTATCAGTGGGAGGAACAGTGCCCCATCATTGGTATCAGTGGGAGGAATAGTGCCCCAACATTGGTATCAGTTGATATAATAATGATAGAATTGAGCTATAGATGGAATCTGATCTATCTGAGTGTCATACACCTGTAAAGGTTTGCCTTCCCACCCACACCACACAGGGACTACCACTCCTCCAGTAGAACATTCCATTTTTAGCTTCAATCAGATTAGTAAAAAATATTTTTTTTTCTGGATCTCAATCCTTACCATGAGAACAGTCCAGTTCTTATTATTCTGGTGATCACTTGCGGGCACAATATCCAGGGAAGTAATGGAAACCTTTTGCCCGGGGCAAACAAACCAACTGGCCCTTTCATGGTAATGATGGATTTCTGTGTGCCATGATGCCCCATTGATTTGTGGATCTGGTGAAAGATCGGTGATTACTAAGGTCATGGTTAGGGATTCACTGACTGAAGGGCTGTGAAAAAGGCCCCTGGTCTAGCCTGGCCTAACCAGCACTACCCATTAGCCCATTCTACATCTTCCTCAGACCTTAGGGCAATGGACCCCAATGGCAGCTTTGTCCAGCACCTGCTCATTTCCAGAAGACTTTCCCATTTTGAAGTGAGGAGAAGGATAAGTCCACACAATGACAACCTTTTCCCTTCTCACTGAAACGCAGTTGATTTCCTTACATACATCCTTCTAGTCGTCCCAATGGAGACAGCACATTTCTTAGTTGCCATTAATTCGAGAACAGCAAAGATGAGCGCAGAGTCAAGGAGCAGATCGGAGCTTTAGATGATTTACCAGATTCCTACACCCCAATAAAAAGGGATGTGAGTAGTCCCATTAGTCCCACACCTCTGCTCCCCCCCCCCCCCCCACACCTAAGAAGAAGCTCCCAGAAGTTAGAACCTCGAAGATTAGATCTTTGCATGCCTTGGTCCTTGCACTGCTACTTATGACCAACCAACCAGGCATACTCTCCCCAGACTATTTATCCTGGGTCCTCCAACTCAAGAACCAAGCGTAATGGACCCTTCTGAGGAACCCTTGGTGTGCTGATGACATTTCTACACTCCTACCCTAGATGCCCCACACAAGAAGAGGCAGGACTGGCACTTCCTTATCATTTATGGTACACCCTGCTCAGTACCCTGAGGACCTCTAGCGTCTACCTACAATAAGCACCTTCACCGCCTACTCTTCCTTACAGGATTTCCAACCTTAATTATGGCCTATTGGCCAGTTTGGGGAACTACACCAGGTACCAACACTGACCCAAACATTAGACGAACACCCAATTACGTAATTTTGCCTGTTTTCAACCCACTTTGATATATAATAAACTTTTCAAAATTGGGGGAAAGGGTTCACAGCAGGGGCGTTGCTAGGGGGTGGCTTTTGGGGCTATAGCCTCGAATCTGGGGCCAATAGCCCCGAGTCTCTGCAGGGGTTCCCAAAGGGGAGGGGAGGCTCTCTGGGGACCCTTATGTAAGTGGGGGGCTCTCTGGGGACCCTGATGCAAAGGAGAGGCTCTCTGGGGTCCCTGATTTTAAGGGGGAGGCTCTCTAAGGACCCAGATTTAAGGGGGAGGCTCTCTGGGGACCCTAATGTAAGAGGGGCTCTCTGGGAACCCTGATGTAAATGGGGGGCCCTCTGGGTACCCTGATGAAAGGGGGAGGCTCTCTGATGACTCTGATGTAAGGAGGAGGCTCTCTGGGAACCCTGATGTAAGGGGGGGGACTCTCTGTGGACCTTGATGTAAGGGGGCTCTCTGTGGACCCTGACGTAAGTGGGGGGCTCTCTGGGGATATATACACACACACACGTATATTACTGTATATACATGTGTATGCCCGCCCAAGCATATGACTTTCTTTACTACGCTGCTATGGGCTCTAGCCCCAGCTCTTTTGTAGACCTAGCAATGCCCCT